>CM033647.1:119932291-120138689 GCA_019512145.1 Engystomops pustulosus
ACATGAGGAAATGGATTTATGTGAATCAAGTGCATTTATTGCATTATTTCTTCTCTGTTCCTGCACAGCATGTCACTTCCAATTCCCGGAGGACCCATAATGTATCAGCCTTTGAATTTGGAAAAAGATGCGTTGGTGACAGCGTCCACAAGTAAGTTCTTTATTTAAAAATTGTTTAATAGTAAGTACTCTTCCATAATTTCTAATTAATATTTTACTTTATTTGATAGGTGGCTGTGAAAGGGAAGTTACAAAAGCAGAACTTTGTAACTTTGCAGAAGCTCTGATATAGTTTAAGCAAACGTCAGCAGTTGTGACGCGTGGTTAAACACTAGTTTTTTCCATTCAAGTGGTTTTATTAAACATCAGGTTACAACATTAAGCAGAGCAATGGCGTGACATTGCAGTGAAACAATGAGGTGCCTTTTGGGACAATAAGTATCACAAGCCATAAAATAAAATTACAATAATAGTAGAATAATACAGGAACAATGTGTGACATGCAATTACATTGCCAAATTTGCAACTTGAGTTAAACAGGAGAGGAAAATAGAAGTATGGGTGGAGAGAGGGGGAGGGAATAGGGGGATCGGGCAGCCGAGTGTATACCGAGGGGACCGATGGAGGGTTGATCTAGTCGCAGGTACTTCAGTCTTGGAGTGCAATAGTAGTACTCTTTTCCATTAAGTTCCTAATTAAATTTACTTTTTTTAATTTGATAGGTGGCTGTGACAGGGAGTTACAAAGCAGAACTTTGTACACTTGCAGAAGCTCTGATATAGTTTAAGCCAAACGTCAGCAGTGGACCGTGGTTTAACCTAGTTTTTTTTTTTTCCATTCAAGTGGTTTATTAAACATCAGGTTAACAACATTAAGCAGAGCAATTGCGTGACTTTCACGTGAAACCATAGGTGCCTTTTGGACAATAAGTATCACAAGCCATAAAATAAATTACAATAATAGTAGAATAATACAGGAACAATGTGTGACATGCAATTACATTGCCAAATTTGCAACTTGAGTTAAACAGGAGAGGAAAATAGAAGTATGGGTGGAGAGAGGGGGAGGGAATAGGGGGATCGGGCAGCCGAGTGTATACCGAGGGGACCGATGGAGGGTTGATCTAGTCGCAGGTACTTCAGTCTTGGAGTGCTTGATATTCCGGGGAGGTTAGGAATGATTGTCAGTGTGACCGTACGAGATTCTCCAACACATGGTCTGTGGGGGACTGTGTGATGAGTTCCTCCATCCGGGGGGTGGGGGGGGTTTGTGGGCGCGGTGGCGGGGGGGGGGGGGGGGGGGGGGACAGTCTAAGCGCCATTTCCTGGGGATAACTGTTTTGGCCGCCTGTAGGAGATGTCGAGTGAGGGATTTTTTGTACTTACATAACATAAATAGAAGGGTCACCTCTGGGGTGTTCGGGGTGATGGCACCGGTGATATTTTTAATGCAGGAGATGACTGTGGACCAGAAGGTTTGTAGTCGGGGGCAGGACCACCATAAATGGGTCATGGTGCCTCCTATTTCCCCACATTGCCAACAGACATCAGGGACCTCGGGGTGCCATTTATGCAGCAGTGCGGGGACTCTGTACCACCTGGAGAGAATTTTGTAGCTAGTCTCCTTGCGGGGACTCTGTACCACCTGGAGAGAATTTTGTAGCTAGTCTCCTGATGTCTAGTGGCAATCATGGACCTTTGGGAGAGTGAGGAGCATTTTTTCCACTGTGTTTGAGAGAAAGTCTTGACTAACTAATATGGAAACTGTTCCATATGAAAAGCTACTAATGCCGCTAAAACAGACGGAGCTATGTGATACTGATAGCATTTCTTGCTGCGTCAGATATCGCTAACTTTCAAAAAGGTTTGTTATTGGTCACCCAAATGTGCCTTTGCTTGTTTGGGCATCTTACAATCTTTCAAGGTCCAGGTTTGTGAGTATTAAGTAATGGAAGAAATTAATCCAGAGTCTGAGTACTGGGGTTAATTAACCGGTTAAGGACCGGGCCCTTTCCCATTTTTTCATGTCCATTTTTCACTCCCCACCTTCAAAATAATGTGGGGTTGGTGTTTATGATGTAGACTTTTTGAGCGTATATGCTCTTTATATGTTTTGGGGCCTTTAGGGCATTTTTTAGTTGCTTTATAAAGTAATTTTTTATGAAAACATTTTTTTTTACTTTTATTACATGATCCACAGTGGGATATGAAACAAGCAATCATCTGAGTGCTGTCTTGATAATACTCTGCAATACTAATGTAGTGCAGGGTATATCAGTACCCAGCCTATGCAGATGCATAGGCTGACCACTTTGCCTTTAAGAGACTCACAGACGCCACTGAAAGGTAAACCCTCCAGGCGTCTCTGGGGTCCGTATTCGGACCCAGAGGGGGGGATGCCAAACAGCGATCGCCCCCCGAAAACGGTGCGGGGGGGGGCGGGGCGATCGTGGGGTGTTAGAAGGCAATGTTAAATGCCGCGGTCGCGTTGACCGCGGCATTTAACGGGTTAACACCAGCGACGGAGCCCACTCCGACCCGCGGGTGTTAGACGGGATGTCAGCGGTAAATTACAGCCTATCCCGCGGTAACGATGCGGTTCGGGCTGCTGTGCAGCGCTGTGAACCGGCATGTCTCTGCGACGTAGCTGTACTGCGCTAAGCGCTAATCGTCGGAAGGCTGCGCAGTTACAGCTACGGGCGCGAGCGCTAAGGTGTAATAGAGTAGTATCCAATCTTTTTAGGAGGGGGCTCCTGGTCTTCCAAGTCATGCATCAACCACTTTTTGGGCATAGTTAAGACAAACTAAAGAAAATTTTCATAATGGCCATTACAACTTCATTTATGATGCGAGGAGACACACAGAAGGAGACAGTAAGCGTGGGAAATCAAAATGTAGATTAGGATTCCAGCACTTCGGACCAGAAAACATGAACCCAGGGCTGGGCAGGACCATACACAGTGAGGAAGGATAGACTTCAGCCTGACAGCGAAAGCAAATAATCATGGGCATTGCCTCCCATGCGGAAAGTCTAGCAGGGGTGAATGAAAATATACTCGATGGAGGAATTTATACTGGATCAGGAAGTCCCTCGCACTCACTACAGATGTGAAGTATAGGACGTTCGACCTCCCTTCCGTCATCATTATGACAGGTCAGGGATATCCTGTCTCCAGCATTCACGTGGGTCTATCAAACGGTCTGGACTTATGCCTGGTAGGAGAGCGTAGCACGAGTGAGGGCTTAGGGAGGTAAGGGGGGTGTATCATCAGAGTCTCCAGTATTGGAAAATTTACTGTAGGCAAAAGGAGCGAATTGGGCTTTTGACTGCAGCCGCAGTTGCTGTAGTGGACAGTGGCGTATGGGTACAGTATGTTTCTCCTATCTCGTTAAAGCGGAGTAATTCTGCATACGGGGATAAGAGCTGGCCTACAAAGTTCACCCCGCTGCCACCACACATTGTCCAGCCTGGGAGGGAGAGGAAGGAGAAAGCCACGGGAGTTTGAGCCACAATGGAGTCCTAGGCGATGAGAGGGGGAGAGCTGCTCGCTCACCAGGATTGTGCCCTACGCCAGCACACCGCTACCCGTACGTAGGGGAAGTGGGGTTATCAGATGGGGAATTTAACTGTACAGCAGGTTGTAAGGGCATCGAGGAACCTACAGGGCTCCAGCAGCGAGTAGCTGCATTACCCATGTCTATATCTATCACCTGCGGCATATACTAGCTGGAAAGCCAGGTATTAAAGATACAGATCTGGGGCAGCCAGTCCACCCCTAGACTTGGGCGCTTGAAGCAGCGCTTTATAAAACTGAGGTGCAGGGCGCCACCCCCCCAACCCCCCATGCCAGTAGAAGGAACGAGAATGCCCCGTCTATGCGTTTAAACAAGCTTTAGGGAGCATATAGGGGACAAAGTTGGAAAAGGTATAGAAATTTGGGGAGGAAGATCATTTTGACTATGTATACGCCGTTACAGGGACAAGGGGAGAGTGGGACCAGCTTTAGGCGCGATTCGTTGCATATCAGGGGTGTATGTTTAATTCCGATATGCCGGAACTTGCGTGACAACCTGGACTCCCACTGCGACTGGGATGGGGATGGTGTTCCCGGAATGATAAGGGAAAAAGGGCCGATTTATCCCAGTTAAACCGGAGGACCCGAGAACCCCACATAGCGTTCTCTTCAGGGAGAGAAGGGATTCCCGAAAAGGGGCCCACATCCCCGAGGGCTACCAGTTGTATGTCAGCGTACAGGGATACCTTTTCAATGATTAGAACCTCTGTAAGCCCTAATCCTACACCTTTGTTCACAACAATTAAATTATATATATATCGATCTTATAATAGTACTATAATTAGCTGAGTTTATATTGATTTCATGTAATAAGCGGTCTTCTTCTATGGGGCGCCACTTTTTTTATGTGACTAACCAAGCGCTGCATAGTAGCCTGGTTACCTAAGCAACCATATCACTTGGATAATGTGACACCGTCACTTTCCGGTTTCATTACTCAAGTGCGATCATGTGACACCGTTCACTTCCGTTCATACTCACTTGTGATATGTGACACCCGTCACTTCCGGTTTTTCATCCTCACTTGCGATCATGTGGGACACCCGTCACTTCCGGTTTTCAGTGACGTGAGCCATGTGACTAAACCCCGAGACTTCCGGTCTCTGATGGAACAGGCGCCTGATTCAAACATCTGGTGCCTACAGCTGAGGGTGGTTGCAGATATGGGGGGAGGTAAGGGAGCCTAGCAACACAGGGGCATCTTTACCCTCGAGGAAGTCTCCAGTTGGGACGTAAACGCGTGGGGAGCCCTCCACCTCTGATCATTCCACCCACCCCGCCTGCATGCTGCTATTCTATGTTTGTTTGCCAGGTCACATTGTTATATGGTACTAGGGTTGACTGCCAATTACCTTGATCGAACTTTGTACATGTTTACATTGGTAGGCATTAATTGACTAACCTTACTTCCATGGCAGCGTGAAAGATGCCACTTGCACTTTATATGTGTCTTTTCATTGGTTTAGGGGTGGTTTGGGTGGACCCACCCATTCAGGAGGTGTTTGTTTTTGCCACCGACAAAGTGCATAAACATGGTAAGCCAATGTATGTACTTTGGTACAGTTTTATTGATTTATATGCAGTTTGTGTTCAGTGTTGAAATAATAAAATTTGTTAGTGTTTTTTAATCAAATCATGCTCAGTGACACACTATTTTTCTCTGATTCTGTTTGCGTTTTGAGTTGTGTCGACTATTACCTCTACTTGGTGCAGCTTATGCTGTGCAAGGTTTCTCCTGAGTTGTAGCACCACAAGAAGGGTTTTAGACGCTCTATTCCAGATCAGTGTTGCCTATGTGTCCTGAGATATGGGGCTCCCACACTATTGCTTCCCATTTTGGCCATGTACGGGTGTGCATGCAAATAGAGTTCATTGAGCTTGGGGCGTAGAATCATGTAGATGTCAGATAATAAGGCCAGATGTGTGGGTGGCGGTTTTGCAGATGTTCTTCAAATGTTAGTGGGCGCCCGAAAACAGTCTCAGTACTGTTTCAAGGACTGTAAAGGTGGCCTAATTCGAATGTAGTGAAAATTTGCCGTATGCGGGATGGAATTTATCCTGTAAGGCGGGTGAAAGGCAAAATCTTCCTGTTCGGTAATCCACAATATCTGCAAATAACAATCCCGTCTAGTGCCAGGTTAGTTCCTGCCAACCCCGCGGTTGCATGAGGGGGGTGTGTAAGAAAGATTGCTGGGGAGGAAGAGCACTGAGAGACCAGTGGGGGAACCTGGCCCAAACAGGCCCTCCACAATTTAATCGTGAATGCGATGGGGCCTAATTGGAGTCAGGTAAGCAGGCGCCTCTTTAGGCCAGAGGTAGAGTTAGGATTGAAAGGGAGCCAAACAACAATTTCTCTATCTCCATCCCATTGGAGGAATGCAGCAAAGTGGACCATGCGGAATGCCGCAGAGTGTTGCCCAGGTAGTATATGGTGACATTCCGGGTACCGAAGGCCACCCTTCGATTTATGGGCGATTAGGACAGCCTTGGAGATTCTATGTCTATTTTTGCCCAGATAAAGTGCAATATTGAAGCTTGCAGAGACCGCAGAGCGACCAACGGGACAGGGAATGGTAGGGTTCAAAGAGGTAAAGTAGCTTGGGCAAGATGGTCATTTTAACCGCTGCTATTCCTGCAAAAAGGAGAGGGGAGGGCTTGGCTATCCAATTGTCAGAGCAGAGTCCTTATTTCCGGAAACTCAGGGGAAAGTTTGCAATAGAGCGTATGTAAAGAGGGGGTCAATTAGTATCAGTCCAAAACTTACTAGCATTGCTTTCAGTTATCTCTGAAGTGGTTTTCAGTGGTCTATCAGGTGTTGGTCAAGGTTAAGAGGCAAGGCCTCCGTGTTTGATAGTGTTCACTTGTAACCTGTGAAGGACGGCCTACTTGCTGGCAGCCGTGCCCTGTAAGTTGGGTAAAGAGATAGAGGTTGGGTATAGTAAGTAGGATCTCATACCGCAAAACGGACAGTTTGAAATCTTGTACTCTGACCATATACCATGGATATTAGGGTCTTCTTTGAAGGATGATGGAGGCCAAAAGGTCAATACAAGTTAAACAGGAGAGGAGAAAGTGGGCAACCCTGGCGGGTTTACGTTCCTGATCCGCAGAGAGGTGGGGTGAGGACGCAGTGGGAGCTTATTTGCAGCTGTGGGGTGTGAATATAAGGCCCACCTTAAGGTCTGTAGGAAAGGGACTCTTATTCCTGGTGTTCAAGATACTTGAAACATGAAGGCCAGCTGATGGCGATCGAACGCCTTCTCAGCGTCTAAACTGAGGATCAGAGCCTGGTCCTTTTGTTTAGTAGATACATCTATGAGATCATTGTTCTCCTCGTGTGTCACCGCCTTGCCGTCCTGGTAACAACCTCCCTGGTCCTTATGAATACTTGAGGGATCCACTGAATCAGACGATGGCCAACAGTTTTGTAAAATTTAAATTCTGCGTTCAATAGTTGCAATCGGCCTATAATTGGCACAATCAGTTGACATCTTTCCGGGGTTTGGGGATAAGAGTGATGTAAGAAATGAGTAAAGTTGTATGTAGGCATGGGT
The DNA here is from genome assembly GCA_019512145.1 of Engystomops pustulosus. Lineage (NCBI taxonomy): Eukaryota > Metazoa > Chordata > Amphibia > Anura > Leptodactylidae > Engystomops > Engystomops pustulosus. Next base: position 119,939,420 of record CM033647.1, read on the forward strand.
TCACCTGTAAAGAACGCATTAAACACCTTCGTCATACGTGGCAACAACACAGGGGAGAGGTTTGATAGTAAAGATAAGCGAGTCCGTCGGACCCGGGGATTCCATTAGGCATTCCATTAATAAACTTCTATCTCTTCGTGTGAATTTGAGCTGAGTGTCTCTATAACACCCGAGGGGATTTCAGAAGTGAGCAAGAATTCAAAAAGCGACTAGTGAATTTTTCCTAAAGGGTCTCATCCAGGGGCAGGGTATTGGCAGGGAATACAGTTTTACATAGAATTCTGGAAGCGAGAGGCGATCGCTCTCGGGTCATGTAGTAAGTTTCCCCGAATCCCGTCTAATATGGGGGGTTTTGGTGGTTCCTCTTCCCCTCAGTGTTTTTGCCAGGAGGAGAATGTGTTTGTTCGGTTTTTTGCTCATAATACCGTTGCCTAGTTAAAACACCAACAATTTCTAAACCGTTGGGTCTGGACCTCTCGTAACTGCTCCCTACCTCAATTAGCTGTTGGAGTCTCTCCTTGTGGTTTAGCTAACAACGCGCCTCTGTTGGCAATCTCTTTTCTTAATTCTTTTCTAGCTGGGCCCATTTCTTTTAAGCTGGTCCTGTTCTATGCAAGTGACCTCGGAAAACGCTTTAGGTGCTTCCCACATAACGATAGAGGGATGAGTCCTCATAAATTGGAAATATTCCCTTAATGCCCCAGTTAACTCTCCTTGATAAGGGGTTTTTTTTAAAGGAAGAGAATCATGCAAGACGCCAGTGACATACCATAGTTGTAGAGAGGCCCTCATTAAGATGTTGTAAAAGGAATGGTGCATGATCTGACCACATAGTCTCCCACCTCTGCGGATGCATCATTCGGTTAAAAATTGTATATCTCCAAACCAGTAGTCTATACGGGTAGGGTGCCATGTGGAGCAGAATAAAAGGTAAATGAACGGTCCCCTGGGTTTACTCACCCTCCATAAATCATACAGAGGCAAATCTCATGAGACTCTGCGGAAAAGCACGCTGAAAAGTTGCTTTGCAGATCTAGTGGTGGGGTGGGTGATGCCAACCGATCAATATTTCTGAAAAAATGACATTAAAGTCCCATCCATCAGTAGGGGTGCTGCTGGGAGTTTAGCTTAATTTATTCAGGACTTTGGTGATGAAAGCGGACCGGATGAGTTGGGGGCATATATATGAAAAAGTACAGGCGAACAAAACATTGTACCATGAAACAATATAAAGCGGCCCATGGGATCTGATGTCATAATGTCAGGTTACTATGGGCAGAAGCTTGAACACAGGATCGCCACTCCCGCTTTTTTGTTCTCGGTGGATGCCATATAAGATACAGGATAAAGATGCCTAGCAAAATTATTAAAAATTCCCCGTCGCATTCATAGTGTGTCTCATTGCAAGAACACCCATATGCCCTTTTCTTAAAGCGCATTGAAGCGTTAAGTAGGGTTGGAGGGCAGAGTTTGAGCAATTTTACATTTAGTGTCAAAAGCTGGACCATGATGAGTGAGCTAACCGATGCTCCCCGGTCAGGCAAGGTTGCGCGGTGTGCTCCTATGTAATACGCGGCCTGAACAGGTCCTGGGGGGGGGGGGCGGGGTGGGAGGGCTAGTGCAGCTTATTCGGTAGGCTATGTATGGGGTGAGGGAGGATACCGGCGTATAAAGGCCTAAAGTGTCAGTAAACACTAGGAAAAAGGGACAAGGGGTTGACAATGGGGGGAAAAAACGCACACCACACCACCAAGACAAACAGTCAACAAAAACGAGTAAAACACAAGTAAAAAAAACAATAGAAAACAAGGATAAACTCCAATCTATAACCAGGGAGAGGCGAAACCTCCTGACTCTGGTGTAGGTCTACTCAGCGGTCTTACCCCTAAATTGGGGGAGTATAGGGTGATATGAGCCACCACCTCCTGTATAAAACCCTTGGTCAGGGCCAGAGGGGGGATTCAGAGAAGACCCACAAGTAGGGAAAACGTTGGGCAATGAACCTTTTGAAGGAAAAAGATCCATCAATTATAGTACTACACAAAATTTGAAATATAGATATATCACTATCCAGAGATTAACCCCGGGTTGCCCTTGGGCATATACTTCCTAATTACTAAGGAGGGAAGGTTACCCTAATATATACAACATAAGCAAACAGAAGACCCCCTTCAACAAATCAATCAAAGCAAGAACCATAAAGGATATGTATTCAAACAAGCGTTCTATTCTATTTCACAAGAGTCTGGGATGGAGCTCTGGTTTGTGGTCTTCGTCTCCGTGTGTTGCGGTTGGTCTTATTTTGCAATTGGCGCATTTGAGGTGGGAGGACCCCACCGTTCTTCCAGCCGTGGAGTTGGGAATGTTCCAAATGTCACAGAATTCCTGCAATTCCTCCATTACTGAGAGCGTTGTGACTCCGTCTTTGGTGGCGCCCGGGCAAAGGGAAAATTCCAGAGGTAGGTTAAGGGGGGGGGTTTTTAGGCTTTTAGGATATGTCATTCTCAAGTAAGGATTATCCAGCAATGGTCGCAAAATCCGCCCGTCCCGTTTCTGCAGGGTGATCCCAGAAAGGTCCTGGTAGAGCTGTATGGCATCACCGGTGAAAACAAAGTTTTATTTCCTCGCCGCTAGCATGAGGCGTTAATTAATGCAAAGTCAGCACGCAACAAATAATGTCTAGTGGGGGGTTTGCTCCCATTAATTTAGGCCTCAACGCTCTATGAGTTTATCAAGCTGCACTGTGTTCCGGCTCCTCGGAATAGCCTGAGAGCAGAGTTGTAGGGTGGTCCGAGTCCTCTTTGCCCTCCACCTCCGACAAACCCTCACCCGAATATTGTTGCGTCTTCCTCTGTTATCGAGGTTCCTCCAGGGCCTGGCCAAGGTCTGTTTTGTGACAGATTGAGAATGCACGGCAGCTGCGTCTGCGACCTGAGTGCTTGAGTCTCCGCTATCAGCTTCTAAGTTATCAATTCTTCTGCGCCATACCCTGAAGATCACGCCGTATCTCCGAAATTGCAGATGTGAACGCCTCTTTGACTTTGGACAAATTAAAGATTAAGTAGGCAGATTCTGAGAGGTGAGCGTGCCAGAACGTTATGATGTCGATGGTCTATTAGCTGGCATAGTGTCCACACTACAGGGCTCAGGTGATGACGCCCTCTGGGGAATTGGCAGGCATTAGCGGGGTGAGCGTGGGGGTAGCACCCAGATCCGTCTTCCAGAACTTGCGATTGGGGACATATGGGAAATCTGGGACAAAATACACTGGCTGCGGTAGTTGGTGGGATCTCAGCGGGGGGTCCCCAGGGAGTGTGCAATCCCTCCATCTATCCACCGGCCTAATGTCATAGGGCTACACTCAGCGCTGGGGACCTGTTGGCTGAAGGTGAAAAGGGTTTTTGGGGGGAAGCATTACCTTTAGAATGAGGGGATTTCTTCACCCCCCCAGGTGTCGCTGCATGCGATGAATCGGAAAGTGTGGGAGCCACCCACATTTTCTGGCGCTTGCTGCGCCCTCAGGGAGCCGCGCTGCCCGACTGGCTGGGAGCCAAGATTGGGCGGGTCGGCGCGTCCGGGGGAGGTGATGGGCGGGAGCACTTGCAGCCCTTATGTTGTAGGGGTTGCGGCGGTGGACACCGCAGAATCCCGCTTACCCGTCGCGGTTTTGGGGCATGATGGCAAATTCCTCAAGTGCATCCTGTGGAAGTGTGCGCTGTGGAACTCCGGTAACCACGTGGCCCGCACGAATGGCGGCTGTGGAGCGTGGCTGTGGAGCGGAAGAGGAATAGGTGTGAGTGACGTTTCGCCTACCCGTCTCTCTTTCTGGGGTCCCAAGGGCTTTTCTCCCCCTCTGGGGGTTGGGGGGTTTTTTATTCCGAGGTTAGGTGGACAGGGTAGATCCCTTCCTTCTAGCAGAATTGGCCGCCGGCTGCGGAGCTCCTTTACGTTGCAGCCAATCACGTCAGGGGTCAAGCCTTTGCTAGTATTTTAACATCCGAGTTTAGGAGGGAAATTGTACGGTATGAGTCAGGAAGTAGCGGGGAGTCCTTACCAGGCTTGGGAAGACCACAATAAGGGCTTTCACATGGAATCGGGAGGGAACCGCTGTTCAAGCCATCGGAGATGGGGGACCAGAGTCTAACAGTTATCCTTATAGCACTCAACTCCAGCCCGTCAAGTTAAGGTGTCTTAACAGGGGGGCAACGATTGGATGGCCAGTTCCACCTCCCCACAGAGAGCGGGTCATCAAGCTCCGAGGCATGTGCTGTGGGGAGCATCCAAAGGGGGGAAGGACTGTCAAGGGGGAATCTGGAAATCTCGAAGGGAAGAGGTGGGACAGTCTGGAGCTGTAGAGGAAGAGTAGAATTGTGAAAAACCATGTTTAGGCCTGGGGGTTCTGTGATCAAGGCTCCGCTACCGTCCAGGATAGAGGGGACGGAAGAACAGGACGTTCAGCCCGCGAGAGTACGGCAAGGAGTTCCCCCATTTTATCTCCAAATTCAAAGTGGACGCTTCCCTGGCTAGCAGGAGCTTGTGGTGTCTCCTTCATACAGTCGCGATGGTCCTCTGCAGCCTGAGAACTCAAGTCTTTTTGCTTCCCCGGAGTAGGCTTCTCTAGATCCCTAATCTGACCTTTTGGTTGATATCCCCTCAAAAACCCTGTAGGAGACCGGCTAAACGTGTGGCCTTGTGGAGTTGATGAAAGTCTTGAAATAGTGTGATAGTTGGAAGGCCCGCCACATCTGCGCCCGCGGGAGGTTTGGGGGGGGGGATTAAGTTCTTCGCCTCGCCGCCAATGTCCATCCACCAGAGTGCAGGCCCTTAAAATGACCCGCCCTTACCTGTTGAAAAAACGGTGATGTAATTCCTGGGGAAAACCCAGGGTTAACGAGGATCGTCGTTAGGGGGGAGTCGGCTGGGGGAATCTCAGCCCTGAATCGGCATTGTTAAACGCCATTAAAGTTACTATATATGGTAGGGGGAGGGACAGCGCCTGCCAATTTTTGATCAACCCACGGAAGACAGGGGAGTATTGACAAGGAGAAAGGCTCAATTGAAACCCAGACCTTCGTAGCACCGTGTATGCACAGTTCACCACCTGTTTAAGTGTGGGCCAGATAGTATTGGGTGATTCTGGGGAGCACCAACGCCCCCCTCATCTCTTACTCAGGTATAGATGTTTCTTTGCAATCTGGGGATGTACTGGCCAAGACAAAGTCGAATTAGCCCATGTACCGCGGTAGGAAGCTAGTAGGGGATTTAATAGGTGGCCTGGAAGAAGAGGTTAAGAGAAGAACACGGTTTAGGACGTCATTTTAAGAACCTCTATCCTCCCGAACCAAGAAAAGGAAGCCTTTTTTCACCACCTTTCAAGTCGTTTGATGACCGTATTAGTGGCGGGAAATAATAATCCTGATCTAGGGTTCGCTGGGAGATGGACCCCTAGGCATTTTTATAGAGGTGGAGGACCACGTAAAGTAAAGGCCTGGTGAAGGTAGGCGATTCCGTGTCTGGGGGATTTTTTTTAGCGGTAGACTTCCGACTTCTGCATGTTGATTTTAAATTGCGCAATTTACAAAGATGTCTAGTTCCTTGGAAAAGGTTGGTATGGGACACTGGGGGGGAGGAGAGGAAGAACAGCAAGCATCAGTGTTGAAGCTGCTACTTTGATTTCCTGGCAGTTTGCGTCACACCCAGATACGTCCTGGTTATTTTCTATCTGTCGGGAGTAAGGGTTCTATCGTAAGAGCAAAGATCAGGGGGGACAGGGGCATTTTTTTTTTCCCTGTGCGTTCCAATTTTTAATTGGAAGGAATCAGATATAAGCCGTTCACCTTCACCTCTGCTGTGGGGTGGAGTTACAGCGCTCCAATCCAGCAGAGCATATGTGTCCCAGTCCCAGGTGTTGCATAACCCCAAAAAAGAAGGGCCAATCCACCCCCATGTAAAAGGCCTCTTTTCGGGTCGGTGGATAAAATAACTGGTGGGAGGGCTGTTGTCTTGATTAAGAGTGGACCTATTTCAGTGGCCTTTGTGGTATGTCCCTAGCCTTCCCTTGAAGGCCAAAACACGTTTGAGTCAAAATTACAATTGGCATCAAAGAAGGGACGCAATAGAAGTCTCTAAAGGATTTAGCTAACCTGCTGGAGATGTTATTTAGATCACCCTTTACTCGCCAGGTGTGGGACGTAGCTTGTCTGCTCTCTGTGCCCTAAGGGCGTTGGCCAGGACTCGCACGGTTATGCCACATTTCATAAAATACTCTCCTGCATTTGGTCAGAGATTCTTTGCCTTTGCCAGGTAGAGACTACGAAGGCGTTCCGGAGTGTGATAAGTATGGTCCCGAGTGGCTGGGGTTGTTTCTCTTTGTGACGATCCTCCACCTCCTTAATAGAGGACAGAATGGGCAGTGGCCTGGCTGGGCGTATCTTTCCCGTTTCAGCCGTCCTGCCTATACGCATTGAAAATGTCATCTGATGACACACTTATGAGCCTCCCAGCAGTATTATGGATGGTGACTGAGTCAGGGTTTGTGGAGAAGTAGTGACGAGTCGCCACCCACTTCTGCACATGCAGGGGTTCTTGGAGGAGAGAATGTAATAAGGATCCACCGCCCAGGAATGGGGAAGGGGGTGGGGGGGCCAAATTCAGAGTAATGGGATGGGCGAGTGGTCAGACAAGGGGGATGTATGTATACTGCCTCGTCACCCTTCCAGATGAAAATGGTCTATGAAAAACTAGTCAATTCTAGACAACATATTGTGAGTAGTGGAGTAGAGTAGAGGATGTAAAGTCACGTTGGAGCTCGGGTATAGGATCGCCACATATCTACCGTTGTCCATTAGAAAACCTGTCTTTAATTCGAACGTAGCTGGGCCCGTGACAAATGTGTGGAAAGCGTAGAGACCTCCATGTCGGGGCCCATGGGTTGAGGTTTAGGTTCCTCCTAAGATTAGGATCCTTCATGAAAGGAAATCAGTTCCTCTAGGGAAGAATGTTGCAAAGCGCAGGGGGTTTGCCCCACGTTGGGCAGTAGAGATTGCGAGTTGTGACGGGTCTCGAGAGGTTAGAGGGTTTCCCTTGACAAATACATATCTGCCCTCGGGGTCTGCCTAGAGCCAGGAGGACCCATGGCGTGTTTAGTGTTTGTGCAGTCATTATACGACTCCTTTGGAACGAGAATCTACTGAGGCATCCCTGGTAGCAATGCGGACAAATTGGTGGGTGGAGAGCTTCTGACTCTTTTCCTACGGAAAATGCGACTCCTGTAAGAAGACAATCCGTCCCCGGAAGTCTCCAAAGTCTCTCTGTAGCATCTCCGCATTTCAGGGGTTCGCAGGCCCCTAACGCCTTGGAAAGAGAGACAATTTTACCTTAGGGTCCATTTCGAGAAAGAGGAGGACCATGAAACCAGAGGGAAGGAGCTGGAGGAGCACTAGAGAGAGGGAAAGAAGTAAGAAAGGGAAGGGAGAAAGAGGGGAGGAAGGAAGGAAGGGACGAAGAAGAAAAGAAACCGTCAAGCGGGTGACCGAAGGGGGAACCGCAAGTAAGAAGAAGGAATAGGGTTTTGGAAGGGACCAGAGGTCCCAAATTTAACTAAGGGGAACAAGAGAGGCGGAAAAAAACTTTTCCAAAAGGTGGCTGCTCGAAGCAGTCGAAACTTGGGGAGTCCCTTAGTGGGGAGTAAGTAGGATAATACAGAGAGAGGAGAAATCTGTCCCGAAACACTCTGTAAGTATCACGGCACAACTTTATCCCGACCTGAGTATGTTTCAGGTCTCACATTTACAGAGCAAAGTACAGTCAAAGACACCCGTTAGGGGGGGAGGTGAGGTAAAGGAAGTAAAGGGAGGAGAAGTACGTATGGGGAGAAAGAAGCAAGCAGACTAAGTGTTGATTATAATTTTCCCACCTAAGAGCCCACCATCGAGGCCTATCTGTTCCATGGTTACGGTGAACTCATCCCAAGCGTGACGTTGCATCTTTCTACATCTGGAAACCATGGAGGCAGAACGAAGCTTCGTGTGGGGAATTTCTCAAAGCCTCACGTAAGTCCGCCCTGATCAGGGAGGTTCATCTACTAACCCAGGGTCCGGGCATAAGGTGAGGCCATGTTTGTGAAGGCTGGAATTCTGGGCATCGTGGGTACATGTACGGAACTGGGATGGTTGGCTCGGAGACAGGAGGGGGAAAAGGTCAAGAGCGGCGAGGGCCCGCGATCCTATTGCCCATCTCATGGAGCTTACCACTGCCAGGTGCCACCCGTTTCTGTATCTGTGCTTCCAGCCGGGCTAGCTGGGACGGAACATGATGGGTGGAGGAGGCTCTGGGGTGATGGGAATGCAACTCCATGGAAAGGGGGGGCTCATCTTCACATGGCCTGTAGGGGGGATTGCGTCTCTCCCCACTGAGTCTAATTCTGGAACCATCTGCTTGATGAGGGTTTGTGTGCGGATGGAGTGCAGGCAGGAGGATGGAGTGCTGCCATGGTCCCTTGAGGGAATCATTCATGTTCTTCATTTCGACCCAGCAGGAGGGCGCGGTGTACCTTTACATTGGTTGTACTATCTCCCTCCGTCTTCCATCTGCCTGCAGGAATTGGGCGCCCACAGCCTGTGTGGAGGGGAAGCTTTGGCTGTGTGAGGAGGACCGCTGTTTGCGCCGGACGCGGTGGCATCTCTCTGTCCTCCTGCTGAGCCGTCGCTGGAGATTTTGACTTTCAAGTATGCCTCAAGTTCCTAGTACTTGTGCGCAGAAGCTTGCGGGCCTCCCCTGGTCCCGCAGGAGGGGGTGGGACCGGTCTTTGTCTGCGGACAGCGGGTTTGCCAATACCGGCGAGGAAGGAGCCGTGTTCTCTGGCTTGCTGGAGACCGACGCGGCGTCTGGGCTTCCCGGCGCAGGCAGCAGTCACTCCTGTGATGGTGAGGGGAGCGTGGTGGTGGCGGCAAATCCCAGGGCCCAGCAGCAGTTCGCTACAGGGAGGCACGGTAACGGGGGAGGGTGTTCGCGGGGTGAACCGCAGGCTTCGGGGGTGGCTTCTGCTGCCTCCCTTTAACTCATTCCCTTCGGTTGGGGCACCGCTGATGTGGCTTTTGTCAATTTATGCTGTCCGGTGGGAGGGAGCTCCGCTGCTGCGTCTTATTCTCTCTGCATGCGGAGACCACGCCCCGGTCTTTAATATTGATGCGATTTATTAGCTCTTACGTTGTGGAGGAAATGAAAATCATCAATCTGATTTATGATTTTTAGCTTTTTTTTTTTGGGGGGGGGGCACTGTGGGGGGGCACTGTAGCATAAAAATAATATATTGGGGCTCATTACTTAAAGGTTCCTGCAGCCGCCCTTTGGTCGGAGATTTCCGACGATTTTCCGATCCACTCCACATAGCGACGGGGATTGTGTCGACGCAATCGAATTTGGCGCATCGGCGTCAGATGCAGGCGACACAATTCGGGGGGCGGGCTTCGGGGCGATAGATGGATTTCAGGCACGGCGGGATTTAACATTTCAAATTGTGCAGTAAGACATGCACTTACAGAGCACGGGAAAAAGGGAACTCCGGGGACCTCGGCGGGGAAGCGACCAGAGCAGGAACTCGAGGCGACACGGTCTTTATTATTTGCGGCAGATGTGAATTTTGGCAGACAGCGCACATCGGGGTGTGAGGTTGATTTACAGAGGTGTCAGCTGCCATATGCAACTGAAACCCAGTTCTATACGGTGCTGGCTCAACCGTGAAGCCGCACCTGCTGCGGTTTTTTGTGATTTTGGCAGAGGTATTATTACTCCATCCTTTCTGTCTGGATGTGAGTGATTATTTTCAATTGCAGATGTCAGATGTATGAGAAACTTGAAATGGAGGCAACAAAAACCAACAACAAAGCAGACTTCAATTAGCCTACAAGATGTTGAATTTTTTCGTAATTATCGAGGGACTGGCAAACGGAAACTATTGTCACTAAAAGTGCTGATTAACAGTATGAACTCTTCGCTTTTAAAACAGATGCTGCACTGTGATAATGCTTGCATTACAGACAACCTGCATTACATTAAATTTAAAAGGGGTCTTCTATTCGGATTCACATTCAGTTCATTAATCTCCATATATTAAAATTTCTCATTGGATGTTATTACAAAAAAAAATGTTGATGTGAGAATTTCCCATAATAAAAATTAGCCATGTTGTCACTTAAAAACGAGATGGCTCTCGGTTAAGACCCAAGTCACATTGTAGGCAGCATGGCCAGACATGTAATATTGAGCCTTTCCTGACCACCTGGCTTCAGACGATCATTACTACAGGACGGCTGTGGCACATGTAGTACTTTCAAATTTCAATACAAAAACTTGTTGTTTGTTATTGTGCAATCCCTTCAGCAGCGGTGGCCGTATCCGAGGGAAGGTTATCTGTTTCTCAAAGGGGACCATACCCTATATATATGGAAACATATCTTCACACAGAAACATTTTTTTTAATAAACATCTAATGGAGATATGTTTATTAATGGCGATTAATCAAATGGGAATGTGAATGCCCAGACGAGAATACCCCTTTAAGTGTCTGTTGAAAAAAATGTCTGATTTTTCACTGTCTAATATGCCCAGCTGCATCATTATTGGTAGTTCTCAGATGCTCTAACTTCACCACACAGACCCGCCAACTCCATAGCCAAGTGTTGGATGCCGTGAGTTGATTTACAGTTGACATCACAAAGGGATACCCTCATATAGTTGGCTCTATTGCAGATCAAAAGAGTGGTAATTAGCGATAAACAGAAGGAATGAATCCAGCTTCAAAGTGAAGTGATTACCGTAATTAAAACTTGGTCTTTATTGTGGATACATATTCCAGTATTAAAGATACACAATATTGCTTGTGTTCTGTCAACAGCTGGCTAGATGGTAAAATGTATAGCCATCTAGGCGGCTTTTGATAAAACACAAGCAGTATTGTGTATATTTTATACTGGAATGTGTTTCCACAATAAATATGCAGTTTTAACCGGTTCGCGACCGCCCCGTCGCTGTATTCACGGACGGGCGGTGGGTCGCGCTGTATGGAGCGGCTCCATACCGGTAAGTCTGCTAATGATTGCCAGCAAAGGCTCTTACCAGTATCACAGCGATGGCTGCGGGCAAAGTGCTGGCAGCCTCAAAAGATAGCGGCGCGATGGCGCCGCATCTTACCGGGATCGCCGCTTCCCCGTGAGTCTCGGGAGTGCGATCCGTGGCTCCATGGTAGCCTCGGGTCTCCGAAGAACCCGAGGCTATGTCGTTTTAACCCCTTCATTACCATGTGTGATAGCACATTGTAAGAAATGAGGAGGAACGGGGAAAAGGAAAATCCCCTATACTGCCATACTGTAGTATGCAGTATATGATAGGATAGATCAGACAACCAAGGGTAAAGTACCATAGGAGGTCTGAAAAAAGTAAAAATAAAAAAGTAAAAAAAAAAAAAAATTATAATAAAAAAACCTAAAATTCAAATCACGCCCCTTCCTAGAAAACTGATATAAATACCAGTAAAAATCATAAACACATCGAAGCGTCCGAAAACTGCCCGGTATATCAAAACTTAATAAAGTTTTTTCAATACGATTAACCCCGTACCAGAAAATAGACAACAGTCGAAAAATTGCACTTTTTTGCCATTTTTGAAAATATAAAAAAACTCTATAAAAAGTGATCAAAAGGTCGTTACAGGCCTCCTAAAAATTATTCATGAACTATTATCAAGTTCGAAAAATGACACCACCCACAGCTCCGTACAACAAAGTATTAAAAAAGTTATTAGCGCCAGAAGATGGCAAAATCAAAAAAAAATAAATTTTGTACAGGAGGTTTTAATTTTTATAAATGTAGAAAACATATAACAACCTATACAAATTGTGGTATCCCTAATCGTACCGACCCAAAGATAAAGTAGACAGGTCATTTGGGGCGCTCCAGTGAAAAGACGTAATATCCAAGCCCACAAGCAAATGGCCGCAAATGCGTTTTTTTCACCATTTCAGGCATTTGGAATTTTTTACACTTACGATACATGGCATGGACTATTTAATGCCATCTTCGATGAAGTGCAATTTGTACCGCAGAAGAAAAACAAGCCATCACACAGCTCGTTACGTGTTTAAAAAAATAAAGGTATAGATTGATTTTGCCAAATTCTGGCGCTAATAACTTTTTTATACTTTGGTGTATGGAGCTGTGGGTGGTGTCATTTTTTTGCAAAATTTGATAATATTTTCAATGATATCATTTTTAGGACTGTACAACCTTTTCATCACTGTTTATAGATTTTTTTATATTTTTCAAAATGGCAAAAAAGTGCAATTTTCGACTTTGGGCGCTATTTTCCGTTACGGGATTAAACACATTGAAAAACCTTTATCATATTTTCGGACGTGTCGATACCTAATGTTTACAAAAAGTCAGTTGACAGAGCAAGAGGAGAAAAGTCTATATGTGACCATAAGCAATATGTATATACGTTGTCACAATTGGACAACATTTTTGGCATTTTGACAGGAATTGTGTCAATAATGCAATATGAATATTCAAAGGCTGAAAAATTCTTTAAGTGATATTAATGCCCTCTATCTGTAAAAATGTCCCTGAAATCTGGACATATTGCAAACTTCATGTAAAGTTAAACATCATTAAGCAGATTTATCATTCCCTACACGTCATGCAATGCATGAATAAAGTTGCAATTTCTGGTGCTCTCCATTTACATCCTACATGACACTTAAGTGTGGTGTATCAGCAGTGGAGTAACTAGAATTTGATGGGCCCCAGTGCAAAGACTGTGCCAGGCCTCCTGACTATAATGTATGGTTTATAGTAATAGTCTTCACATATGGGAAAGTGACACCATAAGGGCCCCCTAAACCTCTTGGGCCCGGGTGCGACGGCGACCTCTGCACCCCCTCAAGTTACGCCCCTGTGTATCCGGGTGGAACACCTTGTCCCATCATCTTTACTATAACTTGCACAAGTTACATCTGACTGACGTTGATTTCAATTTCAGTTCTGCAGAGTTCCTTTCTAAGTTTATGATACAGTAATGAGTCTATACCCCACATTTAGTGGTAGCAGTGCTTTATTGATAATATAATAGTAACATTTTGTTCTGTCAGAAAATTGAATGCGCAGTCAATCCTGAAAAGACAAACAATTGTGTTCAGAACACAACATATATTCATTTCTCACTGTTTAAGATATTTTAAGGTTTCCCTTTTTCTTGTTTGCTGGAATGGCTCAAATCAAGATCCTTTTTTTTCCTATCCAAGGAAGTGTGATCTGAGGCTAACAATGTGCCCTTTGTTTCCTGTACAAGTAATGTACTGCCTGGGAGACATGCTGTGAAGCTGCTAAGGACAGTTGTAGCGTGTTTGGGAACACAACAGATAAGCACTCAGCTCTTTTATCACATGCTCACTTTCAGATGAATAGACATTCTTGTACCAAGTAAGAAGTAACCCAGATCTACTTCTGCTGAATGAAGAGCATCATTCTATGCCTGCTGCGGCTGTAGGATTCACAATATGTACATCAGTGCATTATATGTAAAGTAAAATACAAGATCATCATTATGCAACTTTTCGGGTGTTCAATTACTTGGCCCCAAAGGTGTCCAACTCTGGTGGTGAAGTGAATAAAATGTTTTTGGACTGTGTTTGGGATTTGGTTTTCATAAAGACGGAATAGATTTCTTGTGAAGGGACTGGAGTAAAAGTATTTTCAAAATGTAAATGATTTTTAAATGAAGGGTTTTAAAGGTAAACCGACTTGATTTAACATAAAAGAGGGAATGCAAAAAATGTATTTCATGCCCTAGCGAAGAGTGCTGACAGGTCATGTACATGTCACTCTGTAACAGTCGGGTTGCTTAGTTTGTGCATAATATATTAGGTTTTAACGAGTCATTGTCCATGAAAAATAGGACCACATTGAATTTAGTTATTTTTAAATAGATTTTTCATCTTGTCTTTCTACTTTATGCTCCTGTATTTATGCTTTAGTTTAGTACTTTGTTTAGGTACTTAGTACTAAGTTTAGAAGGGCATTTTCCAGGATTATTTGATGTAAAAAGCTTGGAATGAAAATGTTTCAGGTTTTCCTTTTGGAACTATATACCGTATATTGAATGCATGTATTTATACAGTATAAGGCCTCTTTCACATGACCATTATGGGGACCGATAGCGGATATCACAGAGTCACTGTACCTTGCACGGGCTATAGTACGGGCTAGCATACGTTAGTGTAAAAGAGGCCTTACTGGAATGTTATTTGCACATTATGCTTGCGGGCTCACCCGTGACCTTAAGTTTACCTTTGTTGTTTTAGGAGGTTTCTCCACTGTGTTTCTTGTTCGGACTCATGGAGGACTTCGTTGTGCTCTTAAGAGAATGTATGTTAACAATGTGCCTGACCTCAACATTTGCAAAAGAGAAATAACCATTATGGTAAGTCACATCTTGGAAATCACATGCATATTCACATAGAGAATCTTTTTTTCCTCAAATGAATCTTATTTATATTTAAACAGAATTGTATAGGAAAATGACATAAAACTTAGACTCTGCTATCTGTAAATGCTCATAAGTGAGGCTACAACCTGACATGGTGGCTCCTGTTGTGGTTGTAATGATTCATATGAATGGTAAAAGCTACAGATGGGAGTGGTGATCCAAAAGAGAACTCTTAGTGTAGGTTTACAGTCAGTCAGTCAGGAATAACTTGGTACCTATATAAGTGGAAATAGATGCTGTCAGGGAAATTTCATCCCGTTGTGTGACCCACCACTTGCCATCCGTGTGCTAATAGCTGAACAATCAGATCGGAAGGACATACTGATTTCCATATTTATATTAAAGCTGGTGACTTGTACTCATTTTTCACTACCTGGAACCAATGGCCCAACTTTTTTAAAATAGTTTTTTTTACAGTTAATGTGTAAGGAATTTAGTATAAAAGGACATACCATATATACCCTAATTTTACCACCAAAACTGGGGAAACCTATTAACTTGAGTACAATGCGAGGGTGGCAAATGCATTGGTCACAGTCTCCCAGTATAAAGCCAGCCAGCCCCCTGTAGTATATATCCAGCCCCCATGTAGTATACAGCCGGCCAGCCCCCATGTAGTATACAGCTGGGCCAACCCCTATGTAGTCTACAGCCGGCCAGCCCACAGTTTGCCAAGCACATTAAAAAAAACAAAAAAAAAACAAAACTTACATACTCACCATCTGGCGCCCTGATGCTCGCGAACCTCGGCGCGGCTCCTGGCAGTTCCTCTTATGTCTCCTCTCTGCTGTATTAACTGGCAGATACGCGTTCACACTATGACGTCATCAGCGGCGACACCGCCGCATCATAGTGTGCGCCGGCCGGCATATCACAATGGAGTGTCTCTGCCGGCTACTACAGCAGAGAGAAGACCGAAGAGGAGCCACAACGAGGATCGGCAGCCACAACGAGCATCGGGGCGATGTAGGGTGGGTATATAAGATTATATTTTTTTAATTGACTGATTATAAGCCGAGGTGAGGTTTTTCAGCACATTTTTTGTGCTGAAAAACTCAGCTTATACACAAGTATATATGGTATGTACACAAAAATGGTTCCATAAATGGCAAAGATTAGTCGTATACACAGGGAGAATCTCATGCAGTGCCACCACCCCTTCAAGCTACATTGTCTGAACATAATGTAAAATCCTTTTTGTAGCCTAAGCAGAATGTTATAATAAAATTTATTGATTGTTACTGCTCAAACATAATGTACAATGTACTCTCCAAGTATAGCGCTGTCATTGCTTTAAAGACAAGACTCCCAGACATCACCTTTGGTGTAATGGCATAATTTAAAGGACATTTAAAAATAGTGCTCCTTTCTTCTGATGTTTTTTTTTTTTTTACTGCGCTACAGAATAAATAAAACCACATGAATTATTAATTTTTTACGGCTGGGCTCTGAGAGAAAGTATTTGAAGGTCTTTATCAGAGAGGTTGAAGTTGAATTCTTTTGTACTGTACTTGGTTAATATTCATTGTACTTAATTCCCTAGAAATTGTACAGAGTCCTTGATTGTGTATTAAAATTAGCCAGACTTGCTTAAAGCTGCGTAATGCAACCGACTGAAAAATTGCCATAGTGAACTGTGGGGGATTTATCTGTGCTTCTACATTTATCTGTGCTTTTTTTTTTGTGACTAGAACTATCTCCACGAAAAATAGTTGTAAAGGGGGCGCGGTTAGTGGCAGAGTTGCCCCACCTGAACGTTAACTGGTTTTTATACATAAGACTTGGAAAGATCAGCCAATGTTTATACTTCATCTCTACATAGGAAATTCATCTTGTTAGAAGATGAATTAAATGCAGGGCATGTGTCCTTCTTTCCGTTTCCCCATTGACTTGCTTGGTGGAATATGTAGCATCCCCTCCAATGATGGGACTGTACTGCTCCTGCAGCACTCCTTGGCTCTTCAGCCCGTGCCCACTCACGCACGATAACTTCCAGCTCTTTTCTGGAGCTCCGGCAGTGAGAATGCTGAGGAGCGAAGAGTGCTGTGGGGAAGCTTTGGGAGGTGAGACTTAAGAGACTACAGGGGCGTGCGGTAGCCTTGGTTCCTGGCGTTCGGTCGGGTTCCTTCACATCCAGTAGCCTCTGCAGTTTATTTACGTAACTGAGAGATGACAACATTTTTTGTTAGGGTGAAAAGATTAGATAAAGACAGTGTAGGGCTTAGAAGAGAGAAATGAATCTACCATCATGAATATATCAGTTAGTGTATTCCTGATGATAGGTTTCCTACCCTGCTTCACCTGTGGGAATAAGAGTTTATAAAGGGACCATATCATTAGTTGTTAATTTCCATTATACGCCTCTGTTGCTGTTTCTGGTGAAATAACACCTTAAAAAAGAGCAAATGGCAGTGCTAGTTTTACATGCTCCTTGGCTGGAGCAAGTGGATTGTGCATACCCTGTTGACAAATAGTTTTGATTGCTTCTGATGTTGCCTTTACCAGCTAAATCAACACTTGTCTGATGTAACAGTGTTTCTGTTTGTGATGAACCAAGAAAATATAGTTTTTGCTTTGATATCTAGAGCAGCGACGGTGGGATTGATGCTGATACTTTAATGTTACCATTGCACTTTATTTATAGCTTTAGGCCTTTATCTGATGTACATTTGCTTCCTCTTTGAGTCACTCAGCCTTTTTGTAGATAGCTTCAATCAGCAAATACATTTTGTGAAAACTGCTTACTTTTAAAAAAAAAATCTGGACACCCTTACATGTCAGCTGTTTGTGGTAAATCATGAGTTTTCTATACATAACTGGCAAAGATAGTATATCAGTTGTCACTTCAGTTTAAGTAACCATTTCAGCTCCTTAAAGGACATCTACCACCAGGATCAAGGATTGTAAACCGAGCACACTGGCATACCGGTGTGTGTGCTATCCCTGTTTTTTACGAAAAAAAAAAGAATTATGCTAATGCCTCTGAGGGGCTATAGGTTCCATAGGTTTTAATGGAGCCCCTTAGGCTCATTTGCATAAATGTAAAACCTTTTATTCTTAAAAACAAGGACATAAAAGGCTTAAAGAAAAGTGGATCCTTCCTTGGTTTGCAATCCTTGATCCTTGTGGTACATCTCCTTTAACAGAGAATAGTTATATATTTATTGTCAGTTTTGTAGAGGACAAACAGAGCACAGTAGAAAGACTTTTTTATGTAAGTACCTTTGTCCAACACACCATTTATCACACATTATCGTACAGCATGTGGAAGAAACCATGATTCATCAAACTAGGCCTCCTCAGTCTATTTGCCTTTTGGCCCAGTTTTGACTCTCTACAGATGCAGGCAATAGACACAAGTCAGCATTGCTACTGTGTTCCAACCTTTCCATAGCAGCCAGCATAAACTTTTTCCACAATTTCTGCTATAGTAGCTTTTTTTTCTGAGATCTAGCCAAATGAGCTAATTTTTGCACCTTCAAAAGTATAAATGAGTCTTGGTCAACTATTACTGTCTTACTATCCTTCCTTTGAAGAACTTTGGTGGACGATACAGGAAATCTTGTTGCCTATCCTGTAAAAAGATAACGGAGGCCTACTTTGGGCAATATAATTGTGCCCTTATTATTGCTTTAGTATAATAAAAATTGGTGTGAGTGCGGGTGACTTAGGATTGCTGGATACTTTTAGTTAGTGCAGCGTTAACATTGGTTTGATTTTTTTATGTAATCTGTCTTGTTTGTGTACTGCTTAACAGTTAATGTTTTGGAACTTGAATCATGATTCAGGTTTCTGTATTTTTGTTCTACTTAAAGGGGTTTTCACATTGAATTTGATTCATCTGCCATACATATACATTTCTGCATGTTATTAAAAATGTTTTTACCTGGGTGAAGATGACGTCCCATAAATGTTGTCATGCCTTAAAAACAAGATTCACAGGCACTCTTTGAGCTGTGGCCAGATATGCGCTATTTAGGCCTGCCTGAACACATGGATTTTGCGTGCATTACCGTAGGACATGCAGTAACTCTCGGACAATTCATATGCAATAACAATTAGTTTCCTTACACAATCTCTCTAGCAGTGTCAGTTGTTCTTTATTTCTAAAGGCCCATATGACTACATTTATGGGAAATTATCTTTAAATGGGTAATTTTTACATACAATACATACAATTGAAGAAATGTATGAATAAATGTGAATGCCCAGATGAGTATACCCTTTTAAATAAAGAATATCAAAGATCGCTCGTAAGGCCATTCACGTGTTATATCTGATAAATGTATAAGTATTTCTATCAGATTTCTTTGGGTTGGTATTTTTAAAGGGTCTGAAAATCCCCTTTCCTTATTTTGGTATACTTCTACTTCAGAAAGAGAGAGTCTACTCGTATTAAGATTGAAACTGTGGGTGATGAGTTAAACAGCTGTAAACCGGCATCACATATAGGAAAGCTACAAGAAATGTATGAATGATTACATATTCAATAGAAGTATATTCAATAGCCTGAATATTTGTTACTTACTGTTAAAGGAACTAGCACACTGACATACTGGAGTGACAAACATTACTTTGAAAGAGACACAACAAAAACTTGAAGGTTGGTGGCATTTTATAAGGCCACACAGAGCCGCCATATTACCCTGGGTGAAACATGTCTAAACGCACTACTCAGATGTTCTATCTATATGTGTGTGTGTGTGTGTGTATATATTACATACACATACACGTACAGACACATACATATATATATACATACATAAATACATTACATAGTTAGGCCCTTTGCACGCATATGAATTCTCCAGTTCACTTTATTTCAGGAGGTTGGTGAGGACAGATTTACTTCATATAAAGGGAGTCCTACTAAATATTGACCTCATGGAAAACACATTCCCTTAGGATAAAGGAGAACGGTTAAGAAATGTTAACTTTTTTACTTTTCTATAGTAGATTCATTTTTTTACATTTCTGATGAATCTGTTCAAACATAAGCAACTCTATTCTATATCATGCCTAGAGCTCGGAAAAACTATTTGCCTTTGGTGCTTGATGTCATTATAGAAGAATGCAATTTGTGGTCTTATTTTTTTTAAGTTCAATTGAGCTATGTCTGCAGCAGTGTATATAGACACTTGAAAAGAAGCTTCAGAAGCTTTTTCTCTTTTTATTAGTGTTATTGAGTATAATGCACAGGTTTATACTGTAATACCAAACCCATATATGTAATACATGGCTGTTTTGGTGGCAGAAGTTTATTTTATAGTGGATGGGGGGATAACTGTCCGGTTTCTTGGGTGTCCTGTCTGAAGTGAGGGATTAGGGCATGTATGCTACCACTAAGCAGATGGAGCTGGACTGGAAAGATAGCTAAATGACGGTTAAGATGCTGTATACTAAATATCTGTATGAAGTACAGTACCTACCTCAGAGGCCCACTGGGGATTTACCTGTGCACCCTGGGTTCCAGTGTCTGTCAATAAGAACTCTTGATCATCTGCTATGTTAATAGGATTTTTGCTTCTGCTGATTGACACCAAACATGTACAGTAGATAACAACTGTACAATTGTATGGAGTTCATTGATGGGTTGGTATTGTTCTGTTTTACAGTTCACAGCACATATTATACTTATTGTTCAACATTATTTTCTGTAACTTTTGCAGAAGGAGCTATCGGGCCATAAGAATATTGTTGGATATTTAGACTGTGCCATTAATTCTGCCAGTGATAATGTTTGGGAGATCCTTATTCTTATGGAATTCTGCAGAGGTAAGAATGAACTACTGCTTCATTGATTTATTGTTCATTATTATTAATCTTATATTGCTCTCATTTCTCCTTTCTAGTCTCCCTGACTGGCCTCATACGCACAGTTGTGTGTGTGAAGGCCAGATAGGCCGCACATACGACATCAATTAAAAATGCCTGTGCATTCACTACGTCTCCTTCTAAAATCACATTGAAGTTAAATCAAGGGTGGGCACCTCTGTATGAGCGTGTGTATATGTGTGTTCTGCAGGTAAGGCCTCATGCACACAATCTTATTTCGTCACGGTCATGTTCATGGTGTGTCATGCACTATATCTCGCCATACCTTGAATGTGCATGCTAGACTTCAATGGGGGCCAATTTATGCGACTAGCTCATTGACCTTAAATACTATTATGTGCATGAGTCCTTACCTGAAGCAAACACACACATACATATGATCATACAAAGGTGCCCACCCTTGATTTATTTTTTAATGTCTTTTGGAAGGAGACATGGAAGGAGACATGGTGAATGTGTACTTTCAGTCTCTTCTCTTTACTAATATTTAAGTACATATATAACCCAGGTGGAGTTCGCAGTGAGTTGCTAAGAAAGCTGTTTATTTAAAGGTGTCTGTACCTGTATAAAAAAACAAACGTCTGATTTTTCATGGAGATACTTTTACTGTGTAGTCATTTAACAGTGAATGGATCTGAGCTCTAAAGATTATAATTACATTTTCTGAAGGCTAAAACAATCCCCATTCAGGAGGAAGTGCACAGGCCTTTGCGTTGAATAACTTCAGCACATCTGCAGTCACGGGAAGTTACTAGCCTCTCACACTGTTTTGGTGTGATTTTGGTCCACTTTTATTCCAGTTATTTCCACAGTCCTGTGACTGTTGTGGGTTTATTGGGTTTAGATATGTACTCTGGGCTGGCCAATTCATTGTTTCAATGTTTTCTGTTTTTACATGAAAATTGCTGGCTGATTGAGTGAATAAAGCAAGGAAGGGGACCACGTGTTGTTTAAGGTTTTAATACATACTTGCATTCAATCTTCCATGTAGCTGTATGAGAGGTCCAACTCATGCAGCAGATAACATTCCCCAAACCATGACACTTCCTCCACCACCTTTCGCTTGGTCACTGCAGAGTGGGATTTCAGTCCAAATGCTCCTAAACGCTGCAGTGTTGAAATGCCCTTAAATGTTCTCTTCTTTATCCTGACCCTCTTGTTTTTGTCTTTCGAGTGCAACTTCTCTCCCTATGGCCCTTGAGGATTTATCTGGATAACCTGCAGCTGATGGGTTTGTCGCCCCATTTTTGCAAACTCTGTGGGAAGTTGGGCTGCCAGTTAAATGTGGTTTTGTCAGATAGATAAAGAAATGAACACCAGATGCCCGATCAACAATGAGAACTTGTAGGTATCGGAAAGTGTTCCCTAATTTTGATCAGTGCTCTTTTTCATGTATCCCATTTACATTTTATTACATGCTTTAGAACAGTCTTCCCAAACCTTTTTGTATCTTGGGACCAACTTCACCCAAAAATTTTTTACCGGGGCCAGGTAACTCTCTTACCATGGTCACTGGAATGTGCAATTTTCTACAGCCCCGATTCTAAAATGCCCCCTTCCTGCAGTTTGCTCCCTTTTCTTTGGCCTCCTTTTAATGTCTTGATAAAATACTGCTAAGGAAAAGGGGAAATTATAATCCCCCGTTTTCAATAGCAACCCTTACACACTTATAATGTCCCCTTCATTTTCATACCACATACCATACCACAGTATAAGCTGACCCAAGTGTAAACCAAGGTACCTAACAAAAACTGGAAAAACTTCTAGTATAAGCCTAGGGAAATGCAGCCTCTGCTCTTTAATAAAATGTCCGGCAGTCTCCCCTCATCAATGAAATGTCCACAGCAGCCTCCCCACAATTAATGAAATGTCCACAGGAGAACCCTCCCTAATGCAATGTCCCCAGCTGAGCCCCCCCGCAGCGCACTGCCCCTAGTATTGCATTCTCCAAATGAAATGCCCAAGTCTATGCTTCAAGTCTATGAAGACTGCTGCTTTAGAACATATACAATTTATTACATGTTGTTTGTTGTAATTCTGATGCCCAATGTATGTATTCTGGATGATTAAGTCTGTAATGGCAAGCAAAATGCCACCAGAGACATTGATACAGAGGTTTCATGTAAAAGCGGGTTTTGACTGTTCTTGATTGTGTTACAGAAAACGATATACCTATAGCCTTGATATTCAGGTATAAAGCACAAAATAAAATCTGCTCCTCTGAAATGTAACACAGGTTTCTCTGACTACAAAGGTTGCATATCACAAACAACCTGAAATAATGTGTTACCTGAGAGGTGCAGAGAGAATCCCTACTGGACTGGAATGGTCAGCTCCACTGCCAACCTGCTAATCATTTAATAAAAATTCCCCATTAAAAGTATAATCAATCTACTCTTATCTATAGACACTTGTGTTTATTGGATTCTTTATATCGTGCCCTGTTCTTTCTGGAACCTAGTAAGCATAGAAGCGGAATATTGGGGAAATCTATCTTCTGACCATATTTCCTGTCACCATCTCGCAATATACTTATATGGCAATAAAATAATTAATGGAAAATTCCTTTATTGCTTGGAAACTGTTTCTGAAGTTATGAAAAAAATCATCTTGCCAGATGTTATTCTAAGGATACATTTACTATGAAGGTATTGTGGCAGTAACGTGCCAGACTCAAAAGTAAGGGGGTAATTCCTTTTTTTACAGTGAGCTGTACCCCAGTCAGGGTGCAGGTCTACAAGTATCCAAAAAAAGAGAGAGGTATGACAATAAAAAGAAGGGCGACTCTCCTGTTATGTACAGGGGCATAAAAAACCACTTAACGTCAGGGAGAAAGAACAACAATGGGAGGCAGAGGTAATCAATCCAAAGTTGCCAATTTCTGGAAAGGTTCTTTGAATATCGTCCTTCACTGCCGAGTTTTTTCATATGTCCTTTTTTTTTTTTTTTTTTTTTACCCTGGCCTTAACATGTTTCACTGCCAAAAGTTCCAATTGGCGGTAATATACATCCGAGCCACCATACAAATAAACTCTATCAGTTGGTGTGCCTGTTTGAGACTCCCCAGATACCTGTCAACCAACATTAGGATGACCGGGATCATCTGAATGTGAAGTAAACTTTACACAAAAGAAATGCAGTAACTGAACAAAAGGTTGTTACTCTTGTCACATCCACCAAATATGTACAGCTGAGCACCTGTTGTAGCAGACAGGTGTCACTGGTCGGTCCAGGGGCCGCCGGCGGCTGTAAACAATCCGAAGCCTGGTAGTGAGGGGTGGCAGGACAGGAGAAGGGGCGCACATGAGGTAAGCGTTTTGTTAGTTTTGTTATTTGCAGCCCCTCCATCCCCCAGCTCTGTATACAAACGTTTTTTATTCCTGGAAAACCCCTTTAAATATTATAGAGAACCAAGGAAGCAAGCAGTAGGTAGGTATGTATGTGATGTACATATTGGTAAAATCTGTATCCTCCCGTTTGGAGTGCATTCCTAGCACTTTCAGTACTATGGTTTTTGTAAACAGCTTTGTTGGGAATTCGTTGCAATCATTCCACCTCCATGCGCTGATCAGTGAAGAACCAAGTGTTTGTTATGCCTGTCTCATCCATAGCCAAGCACATATAAGGCTTTCAAACCACGTAAAATACACCTTTAAGAAGAGAAGCTTTTTGTGAGAGCCCTTTATTGAAATCCCTGAGACTCTTAACTACCAATTGCTGCTTAGAATTTTTATGTAGGTGTGTTAGATGAGATCCAGCACGACAGCTAGGGATATTAAAGTGTGAACCAGGCTTTAAAATCTTGACTGATGAAGTGTTTCTGAAATGACAGACCCTCTCAGTATATCTAAACTGTGAGGTGTCTTGGAAGACTGTGAGGATGATTGGATCATAATAAACACAAAAGAGCTTTCAATGTTAATATGCCTCAAGGGATTTAACTCCTTACTGCACATACTGTAGGCTATCTATGTTAGGTCAGGGCCATAAACTGACCCAAGGTGGGTTATAAAAAGTCCATATAATTCTGCTCACCAAAATTTTCTCCTAGCGCTTTCAGAAGAATGATAATTCAATCCATCCAATTTATTCAGATAAAAGCATATTCCATGGCAGTGTGCATAGATACAAGAGATGCAGTATCACAGGTATATAAGCGTTTAAGAATTTATGGTGCAACCTACATATTGTTTCTGGCACATAGTGCATCTTATTAAATATACCACACAGGTGGTGTTACAATTGATATCAGACATTAAAAATACTATGTGCCACAAACAATATAAAGGTTGCTAATATTTTTTCGTATCCACAAAGGTTTTTATTTCTTTGTGATGGTCCGTGCTCGGACAGGAGGTGGTACTTGTCTTGTGACTCTTGTCATGTGATTGTGATGTCACATGCCTTTGACATAGGCGGACCTTTAACCCTTTAATGACTCGTGACGTGAAAGCACATCACGGGTCTGCTGCGGGCGCATGGAGATGGCTCACGTGCTGCACCCTCTCCATAGCCTGTTACTTACCAGTAACACCCGTGATAGGTGCTAGCCAATCATCCCATACATCGGCGCTGGCAAAGCTGCCAGCGGCCTCAAATAAATGGTGGCGCAACTTTTTTAAAAGTTTTTTTTTTTAAATGATATTAAAAAAACCTAAAAATTCTAATCGCCCCCTTGCCATAGAAGTCATATAAATAAACAGTAAAAATCATAAACAAGTTAGGTATTGCCACGGCCAAAAATGCCAAATCAAAATATAGTAACGGTTTTTCAATGCATTTAACCCTGTAATGGAAAACCGCGCCCAAAGTAAAAAATTGCATTTTTTGGCCATTTCGAAAAATATAAAAAATTCTATAAAAAGTGAACAGAAGGGCATACAGTCCTAAAAATAGAAGCATTGAAAACATCATCAAAAGTTGCAAAAAATTACAACACCCACAGCTCCGTACACTGAAGTATGAAAAAGTTATTAGCGCAAGAAGATGGCAAAATCCCCCAAAAATGTGTACAGGAGATTTTTATTTCTGTAAATGTATGAAAACTTTATAAAACCTATACAAATTTGTTATTTTTACCCATTTGGATTTTTTTCCAGCTTCCATGTACGACATGCGATATTAAATACCGTCATCATGAATTGCAATTTGTTATGTAGAAAACAAGCAGTCACAGAGTTTTTTAGATTTTTGATGGTGGGAATTGAAAAATTGAAATGAAAAAACAAAAAGGGGCAGATCTTTAAAGGTTTAAATGAATGAGGATTTTACATGTGAGTAGACCATGACTAAGCTTTGTAAGTGAAACGCGTAGGTCTGATGTACCTGTGATACTGCATTGCTTGTATCTACAGGCAGTCCCCGGGTTACGTACAAGATAGGGTCTGGAGGTTTGTTCTTAAGTTGAATTTGTATGTAAGTCGAAACTGTATATTTTATAATTGAAGTTCTAGACACATTTTTTTCTTTTGTCCCAATGACAATTGAAGTTTCAAAATTTTTGCTGTATTTGGACCAAGGATTATCAATAAAGCTTCATTACAGACACATTACAGGTGATCATTGCAGTCTGGGACTATAGTAAAGCATCCAGAGAGCTTCACCAGAGGTCACAGTGGGCGGAGGGGTCCGTCTGTAACTATGGGTTGTCTGTAAGTCGGGTGTCCTTAAGTAGGGGACCGCCTGTATGCACACTGCCATGGAATATGCTTTTATTTGAATAAATTGGATGGATTTAATTCTTCTGAGAGCGCTGTAAATTCTTTCTTGGATTTTTATTATAGCTAATAATCAAAAGAAATGTAACATTTTGATTCTCTGGCATGTTAGAAATGTTACATCATGTGCATTGTAATTAAGATAATTTTTTGGAAAATTTGTCCGCGTGCTAACTGTTAGAAATCAATGTTGTTTTGCTTAACAAATACTGCTCCTTAATAATAACCCTTTTAAGATTGCATAATGTAAATTGGCTTTGTCAAATATTTTACAATATCTCAATTATCTATTATCTATCCATCTAAGGTAAATGAATACAAGAGATTATAGGGGTATTCTCTTCTGGGCATTCACATTCCATTTGATTAATCTGCCATTAATAAACATTTCTTCAATTAGATGTTATTAAAAAAAATGTTCCTGTGTGAAGATAATTTTCCATAGATGTAGTGGTATGGTCCCTTAGAAACGAGATAGCTTCCTCGGATACGGCCACCTCTGCTGAAGGGATTGCACAAATAAACAAAAAGTTTTTGTATATGAAATATCTGAGAATTACTACATGTCCCACAGCCGTCCTGTAGTAATGATCGCTGAAGCCAGGTGGTCAGGAAGGGCTCAATAGTACAAGTCTGGCCACTGCTGCCTAAATGTGACGTGGTCATAACCGAGGAAGCCATCTCGTTTTTAAGGGACAACATGGCTATGTTTATGGGAAATTATCTACACAGAGAAACATTTTTTTTAATAACATCCAATTGAAGAAATGTTTATATATGGAAGATTAATGAAACTGAATGTGAATGCCGAGACGAGAATACCCCTTTAACTAGCACTTGATAAAATATCACTGACATGGTGTGTGACTAATCTGCTTTATTTACCAGCTGGACAAGTTGTGAACCAAATGAATCAGAGGCTGCAGTCAGGATTTTCTGAAGCGGAGGTCTTGAGGATATTCTGTGATACTTGTGAAGCAGTGGCCAGGCTTCATCAGTGCAAAACTCCAATAGTCCATCGGGATCTAAAGGTCAGAATTATACTTTAACTGTAAATCTCATAAATCATGTCAGTAGATTGTGTAATATTTCTGTGTAGATCAAAGCAAAAGGCAAATATAGAAACAAGATAAGAAAATTGAGGAAAAAAGAGGAAGGAGAATAGGAGGGGGGGAGGTAAGGATGGTCTTGGTCTCAACTAAACCCTTTAAGTGTATTTAATCCTTAAGCAAACTTGTGGAAAAAAATTGGTCTAATGTAGACGAAAAATGCACTTGTTTCTGGTCAATATGTGACTTGCATTATTTATTTTCAAGCAGTTTCCTCTTTGCAGCTTTTTTCTGTAACTTGCAGTGGTCTCTGGGATTGGTGTGTGCTGCAGAGTGGTGTTCGGGATGGAGGACGAAAGGATGTTTCCTCCTCTGTCCGGACACCACTCTGTAGTGCAGCACTAATCACAGTTTTTTGCAAATGCCCGTTATCTATGAGTATTCTGGACACCATTTCTGCTACACCTTTGACCTTAGCTTGTCCTGTTATTGCCACATACTATGGCCGACAGTCTCGAAACATAACAGGCTTTGCACCAACAGCACTTGACTGGCCTCCCTCACAGTTCATGCATAAATATCTGATTGCTTTTGTTTTCTAGACAATGGATTGTCAAAAATGAATTTTGACAGGGGTGTATGATTTTACTGTTTTAATTGTACATTGTATGTATAGAAATGTGATTGCATGGCTGAAAGTCATTTTCATTGCAATTCAACAAGTGTTCCATTCCAGGGCATATAAGTTATCTTTTTCTCTTTTGATTTAAGGTTGAGAACATTTTATTAAACGACAATGGGAATTATGTGCTGTGTGACTTCGGTAGTGCAACAAACAGATTTCTCAACCCTCAAAAAGATGGAGTAAACATTGTAGAAGAGGAAATTAAAAAGTAAGTAAATTTACATTAAATATATAAAACTAACCAATATACAGTATTGTGGTGTGTTTATTTGAGACTGTTTTGCCAAAATAGGTTGTCAACATAGCATATGCCTTGTTACCCCCATTAGTTGACTTCAGGCATATAGCTACACAAGGTCTAAGGATGCCATGTCATGGAAAAACCTCTATGGAGAATTGTAGACAGAAAATTATCTCCTGACCTCACATTTGAGAAGACCACATTGTTCTTAAAGGTGTAGTGCATGGTGTAACCATTAATTTGAAAGGTACTTTAGAAATCTCAGGGTGGCACAGTAGTGGAATAAGTAACTTTCATAGATCACTATCATGTAAGAAGTTCCGTCCCCAGCAGAAATTTCTTTTCAGTGGGAGACCTATCGGCTGACTAGTGGTTTTGGACAAGTGTTGTCAAGATCTCTGCTTCATCTGTTTCTTTCTCCATCTTCTCTTGTTTTTGGTCTTTGAGGTCCTTATTGTTGTGTTCTTGCCTAACTATCTTCTACCCCAGTGGTACTATAGTCTTTATCATTTTGTCTGTGATGCCTGATTTGACAATTGATGCTTTAATTGATCCACTAGTGATTGTTTCATTGTTTCTATTGCTATTTTCCTGGTACTTTTTTGAATGTCTACTAAAAATATAATTATAAAACAAAGATTTCCAGCTTCGGGGAAAGTTCTTTAAATGGATAACATCATCCCTTTCCAAAGGAATAAAACACATTACGGGAATAAAACAGTTCTATATGGAACCATCCAACTTGAGTCTGTACCCATCAGGCTAGGAATAATAGAAACGCCACTTTGTAAAACATATGTAATGAAAGAGTTTTAAACATTTTAGATTCTCCAGTTAGGGTAAAGATATCTCTGATGCATGGTGCCTTACTCTGCCGTATAAATAATTGCATGGTGATTTGGAAGTAGACTCCTTCTAATGTGTAATTACATGATATTTCCTGGCTCATGCATTAAAAAAAAAAAAAAAAAAAGTTTATTTATTTTTATATCAAAATACTAAAAAAAAAAAATTCCATAACAAAAAAAAGCAAAAAAAAAAAACAACCCCCCCCCCCCAAAAAGAAAACCACCCACCTTCAAAGGCGGCAGACAGCTTTTGACTACGATTCTCCTAGCACAAATCAACGTTAAAAAAATTCTCTTAATCTACAGATGAAACTTCTTGTAATAGCGGCCTATTGATCCATGCCTCCCGCATTTTCTTCATCACCACTTTATTTCCCATTTCTTCCTGTTGCTCTGCTTTCTCCAACCAATCCAATTTTTCCTCCCATGTCTGAATTTTTGGAGGTCTTATAGCTTTCCAATTATACAAAACTCGCCAATAAAATCCATTCTTGTGCCCAAAATGCAATTTCTTGGATCAAATTGTATGATGCAACAACAAAACAATTTTTAATCTTCTTAATACACATTCCCAATACCTATGGAGTTTCTGTTACCTCCACGGCATATGAAATAAGGCTGCTTCCACTAAATCGCATCTTGGACACTTCATCTGGTTTATTTTGCAAAATGATTAATCGAATCAGGGAAAATGTACTCTGTGTTATAAAGATCTTAGAGACTATATATGATATATTCCTAGTTTTTTTTTTTATTTGTATCATCTTCAGCGAGTCATCATTCCTCTCTGGAGATATTACCCAAGTCTCATTTCCAATTATCATAATATACCTCAGCTGAGAGCTACACTGCTCTGTTAGTCAATAACCTCTTTATTGTGGATATTAAACTTTTGTTATTTGGCTGAGATTTAAAGAAGGCACACAGGGCGTATTATCTCCAAGAGATCATCCCTACTTAGCAGGGAAGCACCAAAGGCACCAGCTGAGCAGAGCAGAGTGGGACCAAGTTTCAACACCATGGCAAACAACAGAGGGGACAACGGGCAACCTTGCCTTGTCCCCCTGTAAAAATTTAGGACAGTAGAGGGATGCCAATTAATGCTTACCCTTGCCGTAGCACCTCTTTACATAAGTTTAACCTAACTAATGTATCGAGATCCCAGATCCATCTGCCAGATGGATTCCCACTCGATGCGTTGATGGAGCTCCACACTTTGATGGAGAACTACAGCCGTCTACCCCAAGCCATGCAAGAAGTCTGGAAGGACCTTCACATCCTTCAAATGTTATCCATGACTGATCTCCCATCTTGGGGTTACTAATTTTAAATATCACATGGTCATAAGTATTCAGACCCTTTTGCTCACTATTCATTAGAAGCACCTTTTGAGCTAGTACAGCCGTAATTCATCTTTAGAATGATGCAACAAGTGTTTTACATATGGATTTGGGGATCCTCTGCCATTCTCCTTGCAGATTCTCTCCAGTTCCCTCAGGTTGGATGGACAGTCATTTTCAAGTCTCTCTAGAGATGCTCAATTTGGTTTAGGTCTTGGTCGGGTTAGTCAAGAATGTTCTGAAGAAACTGCTTTGTTATTTTAGCTGTGTGCTTAGGGTCATTGTCTTGTTGGAAATGAACCTTTGGCCCAACCTGATGGGCCATCCAGAGCACTCAGGAAGGAGTTTTCTTCCATGATATCTCTGTACTTGGCCACATTCATCATTTCTTCAGTTGCAACCAGTTGTCCTCTCCCTGCAGCTGAAACTCCCGACCCCCCCATCATTTTTCACTGTTGGGATTGTATTTGGCAGGTGATGAGCAGTGCCTGGTTTTCTCCACACACACACTGCTTAGAATTAACACCAAAAAGTTCAATCTTCGTCTCATCAGACCAAGGAATCTTATTTCTCATAGCCTGGGAGTCCTTTGTGTGTTTTTTTTGCAAACTGTACGCAGGCTTTCATATGTCTTGCACTGAGGAGAGGCTTCAGTTGGCACACTCTGCCATTAAGCCCGGACTTTCTCCCATCTCAATACTGCATCTCTGGATCTCAATCACCGTGATCTTGGGGGATTTTCTTAACCTCTCTCACCAAAGCTCTTCTCCCACAACTGCTTAGTTTTTTTGTACAGCCAGGTTGAGGAAGAGTTGTGACCCAAACTTCTTCCATTTAAGGATTATGGAGGCCATTGTGCTCTTAAGAACCTTTAGTGCTACGGAAATTATTTTGTAACCTTGGCCATATCTGTGAGCTCCTTGGGCAGTTCCTTAGACTTCATGATTCTCGTGTGCACTGACATGCACTGTGAGGTCTTATATAGACAGGTGTGTGCCTTTTCTAAACAGGCCCAATAAGTTTAATTAAACACTGCTGGGCTGTGATGAAGGAGTAAAAGCATCTCTAGGAGGATCAAAAGGAAATAGACACACTTGTTAGTGTCACAACAAAGGGTCTGAATACTTCTGACCATGACCAAATATCTACATTTCTATTTTTTACTGGCAAAATGGGGTGCAGAGTGTACATTAATGAACAAAAAAAAGAAGAACTTTTTTGATCTTGCCAATTGGCTGCCAAGGAAAAAAGAAAAGTGAAAAATGTAAAGGGTTCTGAATACTTTCCGCAACAGGAGTCCCTGTTTCTTTAAAGGAAACCTGGACTCTTTTTCACGGATGACCGGTTCCAACAGAGACTGAACAGTGCATAGCATTCTATTATCTATTCTGTTCAGTAGTTAGTTTTAGAATTATGCTCTTTTAAACTTTACCTGGCTCCCTGGTAGTTCACACTAACAAGTCCCAGGGGTTGCACTTTCAAAATGGTAACCGGCACCTGCTTGTTTGAATTCATGAGAGGCTTGTCCCCCTGCTCATTGTTATTCCCAGGAACAACCTCCCAGGAATTTTTAAAAACTAACCCCTATTCCTTTTATTGCAGCCCATATACATGGTATCCAACTTTTAGAGGAGAAATAAAAAAAAATATTGGGGATTGGTGCTGAATATGGGCCTCACAAAAAACATCAGTAAGGACCTATTGGTCTACAGATCTCTTACAACATACCCCCTTGTATGGATTAACAATAACCAGGGCTCGCTTTGAGGCCATCCAAACATGTCTCCATTTCATTGACAATTCCCAATGCCCTCCCAAAATGACCTTGATTTTGACGACTGTATAAAATTTGGCCCCCAATTCCATTTTTAAGCCAAAAATGTTATTCCTTATACAGCCCAAAAAGAGAGATTGCAATAGACGAGTCCCTGTGCATTTCAAGGGAAGAGTAAAGTTTAGGCAATGTTTACCTAACAAACCTGACCAATATGGCATAAAAGTGTACAAAATGTCTGACACTTACTACACTGACGTATTTATGAGGAAAGGGACAGTCCAATTCAACCTTGATTGTCTTCCAACCCTTGCAATAACTGGGAAGATTGTGTGGGATCTTGTGCATCCAGTGTTTGACCCCTGGTACCATGTGTACCTTGATCATTGGTACACAAGTGTGCCCTTGTTTCAGTGCCTGGCTAAGAAAAAAACACTGGTATATGGGATGTTCTGAAGGAATCAGAGGCAGCTACTCAAGATCCTAACAGGCCAAACCTTGCAGGTATGGTAGAGCAGGGCCCTACATGGAGTCCTCTTTTTAAATTTAGGGACAAAAAAGATGTGTTGATGCTATCGACCATCCATGATGCCAGCTGCTCCCTTGTCCCTGTCCGCGGAACAACAGCCCCTACATCATGTCCAGTATGCATTCAGCATTATAAAACATATACTGTATGGGGGAAGTGGACATGTTCGACCAGATGCTCGAGCTGTACAAAAAGCCATGCGGAATTGGTACAAAAAGATATATTTATTTATTTACCGTATATACTAAAATATAAGCCGAGGGTTGCAAATGCATTGGTCACAGCCTCCCAGTTTATGGCCAGCCAGGCCCCCTGTAGTGTATAGCCAGCCAGGCCCCCTGTAGTCAAGCAATGGGTAAGGGCGGGTCATTTTAGGGCCTGTCACTTCCTGGAAGCCATCTCGTTTTTAAGGGACAACATGGCTATGTTTATGGGAAATTATCACAGAAACATTTTTTTTTAATAACATCCAATTGAAGAAATGTTTATATATGGAAGATTAATGAAACTGAATGTGAATGCCGAGATGAGAATACCCCTTTAAATTTAAATGTAATGCAGGTTGTCTGTAATGCAAGCATTATCACAGTGCAGCATCTGTTTTAGCGGAAAGAGTTCATTACTGTAATCAGCAGCTTTTAGTGACATAGTTTACGGTTGCCAGTCCCTCGATAATTACGAAAAAATTCAACATCTTGTATGCTAATTGAAGTCTGCCTTTTGTGTTGTTTTTGTTGCCTCCATTTCAGAGTTTCTCATACATCTGCCATTTGAAATAATCACTACATTCCAGACAGAAAGGATGGAGTAATAATACCTGCCAAAATCACAAAAAACAGCAGCAGGTGCCGGCTCACGGTTGGAGCCAGCACCGTATAGAACGGGTTTCAGTTGCATATGGCAGCTGACACCCGTCTGTATCACCTGCACCCCGAGGTGCGCTGTCTGCCGAAATTCACATCTGCCGCAAATAATAAAGAACGTGCGCTCGAGTTCCTGCATCTGTCACTTCCCCGCCGAGGTCCGCGGCGTTCACCTTTTCCCGGTGCTTGTAAGTGCATGTCTTACAGCACAATTTGAAATGTTAAATCCCGCACGTAGCCTGAATCCATCGGATCGCCCGACAGCCCGCCCCCCGAATTGTGTCGCCTGCAATCTGACGCCGATGCGCCAAAATTCGATTGCGTACGACACAATCCCCGTCGCGATGTGGAGTGGATCGGAAATCGTCGGAATATCCGACCAAAGTGCGACTGCAGGAACCTTAGTAAATGAGCCCCAATATATTATTTTTATGCTACAGTGACCCCCCCCCCCCAAAAAAAAGCTAAAAATCATAAACAGGAATTGATGATTTTCATTTCCTCCACACGTAAAGAGCTAATAAAATCGCATCAATAATCTAAAGACCCGGGGCGTGGTCTCGGCATGCAGAGAGAGTAGACGCACGCAGCCGGAGCTCCCGCCAACCGGACAGAATAAAGTGACAAAAAGCCACATCACGGTGCCCAAACCGTAAGGGATGAGTAAAGGGAGGCAGCAGAAGACCACCCCGAAGTTTGCGGTTCACCCCGCGAACACCCTCCCACGTTACCTGCACTCCAGGAGCGAACCTGCTGCTGGGCCTGGGAAATTTGCCGCCACCACCACGCGCACCTCAACATCACAGTGAGTGACTGCTGCCTGCGCCGGGAGCCCCAGACAGCCGCGTCTGTCTCCAGCAAGCCGGAGCACGGCTCCTCCTCGCCGGGATGCACCGCTCCTCAGAAGAAGACCGGTCCACCCCCCTCCGGCGGGACCAGGGGGAGGCCCGCAAGCTTCGGCGGCACAAGTACTAGGAACTTGAGGCATACTTGAGTCAAAATCTCCAGCGACGGCTCAGCAGGAGGACAGAGAGGATGCCACGCGTCCGGGCGCACAGCGGTCTCCTCACACAGCACAGCTTCCCTCCACACAGGCTGTGGGCAGCCACCAAAGTCCTGCAGGCAGATGGAAGACGGAGGGAGATAGTACACCATGTAAAGGTACACGCTGCGCCCTCTGCTGGTCAGAAAATGAAGAACATGATTCCCTCAAAGGGACAGGCAGCACTCCATCCTCCTGCCTGCCACTCCATCCGCACAAACCCTCATCAAGCAGATGGGTCCAGAATTAGACATGCAGTGGGGAGAGACGCAATCCCCCCTACAGGCTCATGTGAGAGATGAGCCCCCCCCTTTCCATGGAGTGCATGCCCAGCACCCCAGAGCCTCCTCCAACCCCATCAATGTTCCAGTCCCAAGCTAGCCCGGCTGGGAGAAGCACAGATACAGAAACGGGTGGCACGCTGGCAGTGAAGCTCCATGAGATGGGCATAGGATCGCGGGCCTCGCCGCTCTTGACCTTTTCCCCCTCCTTGTCTCTGGGCCACCAGTCCCCAGTTTCGTACATGGACCCACGATGCCCAGAATTCCAGCCTTCACAAACATGGGCCTCACCTTATGCCCCGGACCCTGGGTTATTAGAGGAACCTCCACTGATCAGGGCGGACTTACATGAGGCTTTGAGAAATTCACCCACAAGAAGCTTCTTCGACTCCATGTTTCCAGGATGGAGAAGATGCAACGTCACTGCTTGGATGAGGTGCACCGTACCATGGAACAGATAGGCTCGAGGGTGGGCTCTTTAGGGGGAAATTATAATCATTAACACTTAGTCTGCTTTCTCCCTCATACGTACTTCCTCCTTCCCTTTACCTTCCTTTACCTCACCTCCCCCCATAGACGGGTGTCTTGCTGATACATTTGCTCTGTAAATGTGAGACCTGAACATACTCAGGTCGGGGATATAAAAGGTGTGCCGTGATACTTACAGAAGTGTTCGGGATAGATGTCTCCTCTCTCTGTATTATCCTACTTAACTCCCCACTAGGGACTCCCCAAGTGTCGACTGCTTCGAGCAGCCACCTTTTGGAAAAGTTTTTTCCGCCTTCTCTTTTTCCCCTTAGTTGAAATTTGGGACCTCTGGTCCCTTCCAAAACCCTATTCCTTCTTCTTACTTGCGGTTCCCCCTTCGGTCACCTGCTTGAAGGGTCTCTTTCTTCTTCCCTTCCTTCCTTCCTTCCCCTCTTTTCTCCCTTCCCTTTCTTACTCTTCCCTCTCTCTTAGTGCCTCTGGTTTCCTCCTGTCTCCTCCCTAATGTAAAAATTGTCTCTTTCAACGTTAGGGGCCTGTGAACCCCTGAAATGCGGCAGATGCTACAGAGAGACCTTTGGAGACTTCGGGGACAGATTGTCTTCTTACAGGAGTCGCATTTCCGTAAGGAAAAGATTCAGAGACTCTCCACCCACCATTTCCCGCATTGCTACCATGGATGCTCAGCAGATTCTTGTTCCAAAGGAGTCAGTATAATGACTGCACAAAACACTCCATGGGTCCTCCTGGACTCTAGGGCAGACACAGAGGGCAGATATGTATTTGTCAAGGGAACCCTCTACTCTCAGACCGTCACACTCGCAAATCTCTACCTGCCCAACGTGGGGCAACCCACTGCGCTTGCAAACTTCCTAGAGGAACTGAGTTCCTTTCAGGAAGGGATCCTAATCTTAGGAGGAGACCTAAACTTCACCATGTCCCCAGACATGGATGTCTCTAACGGCTCCACACATTTGTCACGGGCCCAGCTACGTCGAATTAAAGACATGTTTCTTAATGGACAACTGGTAGATATGTGGCGATCCCTATACCCGAGCTCACGTGACTTTACATACTACTCCGCTACTCACAATATGTTTTCTAGAATTGACTATTTTTTCATAGACCATTTTCATCTGGATAGGGTGACGGAGGCAGATATACATACATCCCCCTTGTCTGACCACTCGCCCATCTCCATTACTCTGAATTTGCCCCCCCCCACTTCCCATTCACTGGGCAGGTGGATCCTTAATCATTCTCTCCTCCAAGACCCCCTGCATGTGCAGGAAGTGGTGAGCGAACTCGGTCACTACTTCTCCACAAACCCTGACTCAGTCACCAATCCATTATACTGCTGGGAGGCTCATAAGTGTGTCATCAGAGACATTTTCATGCGTATAGGCAGGAGGGTGAAACGGGAAAGATACGCCCAGGCCACTGCCCTTCTGGCCCAGAAGAAGATACGCCCAGCCACTCGGGACCTACTTATCACACTCCGGGAACGCCTTTGTAGTCTCTACCTGGCAAAGGCAAAGGAATCTCTGACCAAATGCAGGAGAGTATTTTATAAATGTGGCAATAAACCGGGCAGAGTCCTGGCCAACGCCCTTAGGGCACAGAGAGCAGACAGCTACGTCCCACACCTGGCGAGTAAAGGGGGATCTAAAATAACATCTCCAGCAGGTATAGCTAAATCCTTTAGAGACTTCTATGCGTCCCTTCTTTGATGCCAAATTTGGTACATTTTGACCAAACGGGTTTGTGCCTTCAAGGGAAGCTAGGGACAATACCACAAAGGCACTGAATATGGTCCACTTAATCAAGACAACAGCCCTCCCTACAGTTATTTTATCCACCTACGCCGAAAAAGGCCTTTGACAGGGTGGATTGGCCCTTCTTGTTTGGGGTTATGCAACACCTGGGACTGGGTACATATGCTCTGCTGGATTGGAGCGCTGTACTCCACCCCAACAGCAGAGGTGAAGGTGAACGGCTTATATTCTGATTCCTTCCCAATTAAAAATGGAACGCATCAGGGATGCCCGCTGTCCCCCTTGATCTTTGCTCTTACGATAGAACCCTTACTCCGACAGATTAGAAATAACCAGGACGTATCTGGGGTGACAGCAAACGGCAAGGAAATCAAAGTAGCAGCTTACACTGATGACTTGCTGTTCTTCCACTCCTCCCCCCAAGTGTCCATACCTAACCTTTTCAAGGAACTAGACATCTTTGGGAAATTGCGCAATTTTAAAATCAACATGCAGAAGTCGGAAGCTCTACCGCTAAACATCCCCCCAGACCGGAACGCCTCCCTTCACCAGGCCTTTAACTTTAAGTGGTCCTCCACCTCTATAAAATGCCTAGGGGTCCATCTCCCAGCGAACCTAGATCAGGCTTATTAATTTCCCGCCACTATTACAGGTCATCAAAACGGACTTGGAAAGGTGGTGAAAAAAGGCTTCTTTTCTTGGTTCGGGAGGATAGAGGTTCTTAAAATGAACGTCCTACCGTGTCTTCTCTACCTCTTCCAGGCCCTACCTATTAGAATCCCTACTAGCTTCCTAACCGCGGTACAGTGGCTAATGTCGACTTTTGTCTGGGCCAGTACATCCCCAAGATTGCAAAGAAACATTCTATACCTGAGTAAGAGAGAGGGGGGCGTGGTGCTCCCAGATATCACCCAATACTATATGGCCTCACACTTAAAAAGGGTGGTGGACTGGTGCAGACACGGGGCTACGAAGGTCTGGGTTTCAATTGAGCAGCATTTCTCCTATGTCCTACTCCCCTGTCTTCCGTGGGTTGAGTCAAAACATTGGCAGGCGCTGTCCACTCACCCTACCATATATAATACTTTAATGGCGTTTAAACAATGCAGATCAAGGGCTGAGATTCCCCCAGCCGACTCCCCCCTAACGCCGATCCTCGTTAACCCTGGGTTTTCCCCAGGAATTACATCACCGGTTTTCAAGCAATGGGTAAGGGCGGGTCATTTTAGGGCCTGTCACTTCCTGGTGGATGGACAGTGGCGCGGAGGCGAAGACTTAATCTCCCCCCCAAACCTCCCGCGGGCGCAGATGTGGCGGGGCCTCCAACTAGCACACTATTTAAGATCTTTCACGCCACCGCCCACGTTTAGCCGGTCTCTAACAGGGTTTGAGGGGATATGCAACCAAAAAGGTCAGATTAGGGATCTAGAGAAGCCTACTCCGGGGAGCAAAAAGACTTGAGCTCAGGCGCAGAGGAACCATCTAGCTGTAGTGAAGGAGAGCACCAGCAAGCGCCTGCTAGCCAGGGAAGCGTCCATCTTTGAATTTGGAGATAAAAATGGGAAGCTCCTTGCGTATCTCTCGCGGGCTGAACGTCCCTGTGCTTCCGTCCCCTCTATCCTTGACGGTAGCGGAGCCTTGATCACAGAACCCAGGGCCATAAACATGGTTTTTCACAAATTCTACTCTTCTCTCTACAGCTCCAGACTGTCCACCTCTTCCTTCGAGATTTCCAGATTCCTTGACAGTCTTCCCCTTTGGAGGCTCACACCGGCACAGTCATCGGAGCTTGATGACCCGCTCTCGGTGGAGGAGGTGGAACTGGCCATCCAATCGTTGCCCCCTGGTAAGACACCTGAACTTGACGGGCTGGGAGGTGAGTGGTATAGGGATAACTGTGAGACTCTGGTCCCCCATCTCCTTAGCCTGTACTCCGATGCGCTTGACAGCGGTTCCCTCCCTGATTCCATGTGAAAGGCCCTTATTGTAGTTCTTCCCAAGCCTGGTAAGGACCCTCTACTTCCTGACTCATACCGTCCAATTTCCCTCCTAAACTCGGATGTTAAAATACTAGCAAAGGCTGGACCCTGAACGTGATGGCTGCACACTAAAGGAGCTCCGCAGCCCCGGTGCCAATTCTGCCTAGAAGGAAGGGATCTACCCTGGCCACTAAACCTAGGAAGACCCCCAGAAGGGGAGAAAAGCCCTTGGGACCCCAGAAAGAGAGACGGGTAGGCGAAACGCCACTCACCCGATTCCTCCTCCGCTCCACAGCCGCCATCGGTGCAGGGCCACGTGTTACACGGAGGTCCAACAGCGCACACTTCACAGGATTGCACCTTGAGGAAGTTGCCATCATGACCCCAAAACCGGCGACGGGTAAGCGGGGATCTGCGGTGTCCACCGCCGCACCGCTTACACATAAGGGCTGCAGTGCTCCCGCCATCACCTCCCGGACCGCGCCGACCCGCCATCTTGGCTCCCAGCCAGTCGGGCAGCGCGGCTCCCCTGAGGCGCAGCAGCGCCAGAAAAATGTGGTGCTCCCACAGCTTCCCGATTCAGGCGCATGCCAGCGACACACTGGGGGGGTGAATCCCCTCATTCTAAAGGCAATGCTTCACCTTCAGCACAGTCCCCAGAGCATGAGTGTAGCCCTATGACATTAGGCCGGGGATAAGATGGAGGGATTGGACGACTCCCTGGGGACCCCCCGCTGAGATCCCCCCAACTGCCGCAGCCAGGGGTATTTGTTCCCGGATTCCCATATGTCCCCAGATCGCAAGTGCTGGAAGACGAGCTGGGTGCTACCCCCACTCTCACCCGCTATGCTGCACCTTCCCCAGAGTGGGCGTCATCACCTGAGCACTGTAGTGTGGACACTATGCCAGATAAGAGACCATCGACATCAGAACCGTTCTGGCACGCTCACCTCCAGAATCTGCCTACTTTAAATCTTTAATTGCCAAAGTCAAAGAGGCGTTCAAATCTGAAATTTCGGAGATACGGCGTGATATTCAGGGTATGGCGCAGAAGATTGATAACTTAGAAGCTGAATAGGCGGACTCAAGACGTCAGATGTCGCAGACGCAGCATGCCGTGCATTCTCAATCTGTCACACTACAAGACATGGCCAGGCACCTGGAGGACCTCGATAACAGAGGAAGACGCAACAATATTCGGGTGAGGGGTTTGTCGGAGGTGGAGGGCAAAGAGGACGTTCGGACCACCCTACAAGCTCTCTTCTCAGCGCTATTAGAGGAGCCGGAAACACAGGTGAAGCTTGATAGAGCTCATAGAGCGTTGAGGCCTAAAGTAATGGGAGCAAACCCACGAGACATTATTTGTTGCGTGCATGACTTTGAATTAAAGGAACGCCTCATGCTAGCGGCGAGGAAAAATAAAAACTTTGTTTTCAACGGTGATGCCATACAGCTCTACCAGGACCTTTCTGGGATCACCCTTCAGAAGCGGCGGATTTTGCGACCATTGCTGGATATCTTACTTGAGAATGACATATCCTACCGCTGGAATTTCCCTTTTGCCCTGTCTGCCACCAAAGACGGAGTAACGGCAACGCTCTCAGTAATGGAATTGGAATTGCAGGAATTCTGTGACATTTGGAACATCCCAACTCCACGGCTGGAAGACTGGGGGGGTCTCCCACCTCAACTGCGCCAATTGCAAAATAAGAACCAACCGCAACAAAAGAGACGAAGACCACGAACCAGAGCTCCATCCCAGGACTCTTATGAATAGAAGAGAACGCTTGTTGAATACATATCCTTTATGGTTCTTGCATTTGATTCTTTGAAGGGGGTCTTATGTTTGCTTATGTTTGTATATATTAGGGGTATCCTTCCCCTCCTTAGTAATATAGGAAGTAATATGCACAAGGGCACCGGGGTTAATCTCTGGATAGATAGTGATATATCTAATATTTCAAATTTTGTGTAGTACTATAATTGACGTATCTTTTTCCTTCAAAAGGTTCCATTGCCACGTTTTCCCCTACTTGGTGGGTCTTCGCTGGATCCCACCCTCTGGCCCTGACCAAGGGTTTATACAGGAGGTGGTGGCTCCAGATCAGCCGACTATACTCCCCCAATTTAGGGGTAGACCGGCTGAGTAGACCTACACCAGAGTCAGGAGGTTTCTCCTCTCCCTGGTTATAGATTTGGGAGTTTATCCTTGTTTTCTTATTGGTTTTTTTACTTGTTTTTACTCGTTTTGACTGTTTGTCTTGTGGTGTGTGTGAGTTTTGTCCCCCCATTGTCAAACCCCTTGTCCTCTTTTCCTAGTGTTACTGACACTTTAGGCCTTTATACGCCGGTATCCTCCCTCACTCCCATACCAGAGCCCTACCGCATAAGCTGCACATAGAACCCTCCCACCCCCTCCCCCCCCAGGACCTGTTCAGCCGCGTATTACATAGGAGCACACCGCGCACCTTGACCGGGAGCATCGGTTAGCTCACTCATCATGGTCCAGCTTTTGACACTAAATGTAAAAGGGCTCAACTCTGCCCGCAAACGCCGACTTACGCTCAATGAGCTTAAGAGAAGTAGGGCA
The DNA here is from genome assembly GCA_019512145.1 of Engystomops pustulosus. NCBI lineage: Eukaryota > Metazoa > Chordata > Amphibia > Anura > Leptodactylidae > Engystomops > Engystomops pustulosus. The sequence continues at coordinate 119,980,996 of CM033647.1, forward strand.
GATGTGGTGTTCTTGCAGGAGACACACTATGATGCGACGGGGAATTTTAATTTTGCTAAGCATCTTTATCCGGTATCTTATATGGCGTCCACCGAGAACAAAAAAGCGGGAGTGGCGATCCTGTTTTCAGCTTCGTGCCCCATAGTACCTGACATTATGACATCAGATCCCATGGGCCGCTTTATTATTGTTCAGGGTAAAATGTTTTGTTCGCCTGTACTTTTATGCAATATATATGCCCCCAACTCATCACAGGTCCGCTTCATCACCAAAGTCCTGAATAAATTAGCTAAACTCCCAGCAGCACCCCTACTGATAGGAGGGGACTTTAATGTCATTTTTTCAGAAAATATGGATCGGTTGGCAATCAACCCCAACCCCACCACTAGATCGCAAAGCACTATTTCAGCGGCTTTCCGCAGAGTCATCAGGAGATTTGCTCTGTATGATTTATGGAGGGTGAGTAACCCAGGGGACCGTTCATTTACCTTTTATTCTGCTCCACATGGCACCCATACCCGTATAGACTACTGGTTTGGAGATATACAATTTTTACGAATGATGCATACCGCAGAGGTGGGAGACATATTGTGGTCAGATCATGCACCAGTTCTTTTACAGCTTAATGAGGGCCTCTCTACAACTAGGGTATGTCACTGGCGCCTGAATGATTCCCTTCTTAAAAAACCCCTGATCAAGGAAGAGTTAACTGGGGCATTAAGGGAATATTTCCAATTTAATGAGGACTCAATCCCCTCTATCCCTGTGATGTGGGAAGCACATAAAGCGGTTTTCCGAGGTCATTGCATAGAACAGGGAACCAGATTAAAAGGAAATAGGGCCCATCTAGAAAAGGAATTAAGAAAAGAGATTGCCAAACAGGAGGCAGCGTTGTTAGCTAAACCAACTAGGAGGAGACTCCAACAGCTAATTGAGGTTAGGGAGCAGTTACGAGAGGTCCAGACCCAACGGTTGAGAAATTGTTGGTGTTTACTAGGCAACGGTATTATGAGCAACCGAACAAACACCATTCTCTCCTGGCAAAACAACTGAGGGAGAAGAGGAACCACCAAACCCCCCATATTATACGGGATTCTGGGGGAAACTTACTACATGACCCGAGAGCGATCGCCTCTCGCTTCCAAGAATTCTATGCAAAACTGTATTCCCTGCCAAATACCCTGCCCCTGGATGAGACCCTTAGGAAAAAGTCACTAGTAGACTTTTTGAATTCTTGCTCACTTCCTGAAATCCCCTCGGAGGTTATAGAGACACTCAGCTCAGAATTCACATCGGAAGAGATAGAGGTTATTAATGGAATGCCTAATGGAAAATCCCCGGGTCCAGGCGGACTCACGTATCTTTACTATCAAACCTTCTCCCCTGTGTTGTTGCCACGTATGACGAAGGTGTTTAATGCGTTCTTACAAGGTGAACCCATGCCTACAACTTTTACTCATTCTTACATCACTCTTATCCCCAAACCCGGGAAAGATGCAACTGATTGTGCCAATTATAGGCCGATTGCACTATTGAACGCAGATTTAAAAATTTTTACAAAACTGTTGGCCAATCGTCTGATTCAGTGGATCCCTCAAGTAATTCATAAGGACCAGGTAGGCTTTGTACCAGGACGGCAAGGCGGTGACAACACGAGGAGAACAATTGATCTCATAGATGTAGCTAATAAACAAAAGGACCAGGCTCTGATCCTCAGTTTAGACGCTGAGAAGGCGTTCGATCGCCTCAGCTGGCCCTTCATGTTTCAAGTACTTGAACACATGGGAATAAGAGGTCCCTTTCTACAGACCTTAAGGGGGCTATATTCAAACCCCACAGCTGAAATTAAGCTCCCACATGCGTCCTCCCCACCTCTGCGGATAAGGAACGGTACCCGCCAGGGTTGCCCACTTTCTCCTCTCCTGTTTATACTTTGTATTGAGCCTTTGGCCTCCATCATCCGTCAAGACCCTAATATCCATGGTATTATGGTCAGAGACAAGGAATTCAAACTGTCGTTATTTGCGGATGATATCCTACTTACTATAACCCAACCTCTAATCTCTTTACCCAACTTACAGGCACGGCTGCAGCAGTATGGCCGTCTTTCAGGTTACAAAGTGAACACTTCAAAAACGGAGGCCTTGCCTCTTAACCTTGACCAACCCCTGATAGACCAACTGAAAACCACATTCAGATATAACTGGAAAGCAGATGCTATTAAGTATTTGGGGATACTATTGACCCCCTCTTACAATACGCTCTATGTGCAGAACTTCCCCGGCAGTTTCCGGGAAATAAGGACTCTGCTCGACAATTGGAATAGCCTCCCCCTCTCCCTTTTTGGCAGGATAGCAGCGGTTAAAATGACCATCTTGCCCAAGCTACTTTACCTCTTTGAAACCCTACCAGTCCCTGTCCCGTTGGGCGCTCTGAGGTCTCTGCAAGCTTCAATAGTGCACTTTATCTGGGCAAAAAAGAGACATAGAATCTCCAAGGCTGTCCTAATCGCCCATAAATCGAAGGGTGGCCTATCGGTACCGGATGTCACCAGATACTACTGGGCAACACATCTGCGGCGCATTCCAGCATGGTCCACTTTGCTGGCATTCTCCAAATGGATGGAGATAGAGAAATTGTGGTTGGCTCCCTTTCATCCTAACTCTTACCTCTGGCCTAAAGAGGCGCCTGCGTTACCTGACTCCCAATTAGGCCCCATCTCATTCACGATTAAATTGTGGAGGGCCTGTTTGGCCAGGTTCCCACTGGTCTCTCAGTGCTCTCCCATGCAATCTTTCTTACACACCCCCCTCATGCAACAGGCGGGGGTTGGGCAGGAAACTAAACCCTGGCACGAGAAGGGATTGTTTAGGTTTGCAGATATTGTGGATTACCGAGACAGGAAGATTTTGCCTTTCACGGCATTACAGGATAAATTCCATCTCCCGCATACGGCAAATTTTCACTACATTCGAATTAGGCACCTTTTACAGTCCTTGAACAGTACTGAGACTGTTTCGGCGCCCACTACATTTGAGAACATCTGCAAAACCGCCACCCACACATCTGGCCTTATATCTGACATCTACATGATTCTACTGCACCCAAGCTCAGATGAACCTATTGCACACCCGTACATGGCCAAATGGGAGAGCATAGTGGGGAGCCCAATATCTCAGGACACATGATCACAAGTGAGTATGAAAACCGGAAGTGACGGGTGTCACATGATCGCAAGTGAGTATGAAAACCGGAAGTGACAGGTGTCACATGATCACAAGTGAGTATGGTTGCTAGGTAACCAAGAGCTACTATGCAGCAACATTTTATTTGCACGTGTGGGGCAATTTTATACTCGGAAGAAATGGTAGTACACACTTTTGGGGGTGTTTCATCTTTAATCACTTATAGCTTACTAAAATAAGGGATTAGATTTTTGGGTAAAGTTTTCATCTTTTTCCTTTCAGAGGCCTAATTGATTAAAATACCTGTAGGGCAAAAAACACATATATCACCTTGCTAAATTCTCCAAGGGGTGTTCTTTCCAAAATGGTGACACTTGTTGGGATTCCCCTCTGTTTTGGTACCACTAGGGCTCTCTAAATGCATCCTGACACATTTAAAGGATTTCTGTCAAATTAGGCTTCTAAAAGGCCAACACCCCTCTTTCCTTTCTGAGCCCTACTGTGTACCCATGCAACATTTTATATGCACATGTGGGGCAATTCTACGCTTAGGAGAAATAGTTTTACACATTTCTGAGGGTTGTTTTATCTTTTATCCCTTGTGGCTCACAAAAATGTGCGGTAAAAGTGACTTTTTTGAGAAAATTTTCATCTTTTTCCTTTTTGGGGCCTAATTGAATCAAACACCTGTTGGGGCAAATACACAAATTACACCTTACTAAATTCTCCAAAGGGTGTACTTTCAAAATGGTGTCACTTGTTGTGGCTTTCCTCTGTTTTGTACCACTAGGGCTCTCTAAAAAACTTTTTCTGCCATATTTGTCCTCCAAAAACAAAACAAATACTAGAAAAAACTCACGACTGGAATACTGTACACAAAACAAACTACCAGGCTGACAGAACGGAGAAGGAGGGCAAACTAACCCTGCCCTGATCTACGGACTAGACCCTACCAAGGCAGAAACCCCCTTGAAGGTAGGGAGCCTCCTATCTATCCTGCAAGGCCCTGGGAGGTGAAAGGAACCCAAATAGGTCTGTCAGCCCCTGTGAGGTGAAACAGACAGAAAACTGCAGTGTAGGCGTTTAGGACAGTATTCAGACAGAGGGAAAACAATGATGAAACTAGTGGGATTCAAGACAGCATAAGAACATAGAAGAGAACATAGAACATAGAAGAGAGAGCAAAACTTCTGGGTCACACCAGAGGGTAAGTCAAGGTCAAAACTGCTAGACAAGGAAAAGTAACCTTACTGCCAAATACAATACCCGGGTGAAGCGACAACGCTAAAGGGGATCAGGAGACCAGGAATCCAGCTAGGCTGTGAGTTCCAGAAGGACAAACACTGGCACAGGTGGAAGGAGGAGGCAGGAACCACCAGGCTGATTCAGAAGACGACAAGCCTTAGGCTCCTTCCACATTTGGGTTGCAGTGATCGTCAGAGTTTGATCAGGGTTTGGTCAGTGAAAAACTGACATTTTGCATCAAAGTGCAATCAGTTTTCAGTCAGAATTTGTTCAGTGTCTCAGTTTCTCATGCACGTTTTCAATGTATTTTCAATGCAATTTCAATGCGTTTTTCACACACAGATAATTCGCGTGAAAAGGACTCAGGACTTAGGTCTATCTTTTCGATGTCAATTGATGCATTAAAAACGCATTGCAACGTTTTTGATGCATCTCCATAGACTTGTATGGTGCGTTTTTCACGTGCGTGACTTGCAAAAGTATGCTGAGATTTAAACGTGCGTTAAAAAAACCGTGTGTGTTTGTGTGTGTGTGTGTGAAAAAAAATGCATGTCTGAAATAGCCCATTGATTACAATGGGTCAGAGTGTAATGCAAGTTCTGCGTGTCAAAAGCACGGGCAGAACACACGCATGAAAAACGCAAGTGTGGAAGGGGCCTACCCCTTCCCTGAGCGTGCAGCAGGGGTAATTTGCTGCAGACAGGGGGCGGAGCCAGCGCAGAGATGTGCAGAAACTCGGGGAAGACCGCTAGCATTGTCAGCGTGGAGGGTGGAAGGACCAGCAGGCACAGTTGTCCCTTCCATCAGATCTGACAACAACACTCTTTCCCAAGTGCTCCTTTGTGCCAATACAGCAGGGTTCAGTGACAAAATGGGTATTGGCATACTCTGGAGCAATTGCACTTAACATTGTAAAATGCATTTTCCTTTTTATGGTCAATAAACATTTATTGGAAAGTACAAGACAAATCATACAGGACTTATTACTTGGACAGTCCAAAAACAACAACAAAATATTGTGGCACCTATACAATGGCATAGTACAATAACTGGTATCTCCAAGCAATTTGCCTTGTAAGGCATAATGTTACATAGATTGAAATAATTAAGCTGCATCAAACAAATCGAAATCATGTTGAAAATGCGTCAAAGTTAAATAAGAAGACAATAAACAAACACATCTACATCCATACAAGCATACATACAACATATGAATCAAAGGTAAGGTAAATTGTGTACTACATCAGGTTCAGAGCAGACAATAGGGGTAGATTATAGGGAGGAGAATGGCTTTCATAGACAATGGGGCAGATTTACTTACCCTGCCCATTCGCGATCCAGCGGCGCGTTCTCTGCGGTGGATTCGGGTCTGGCCGGGATTCATTAAGGTAGTTCCTCCGCCGTCCACCAGATGTCGCTGCTGTGCTGAAGAGCATCGGAACGCACTGGAGTACACCGAGCCCGGCTGAGTGAAGGTAAGCGTGTGCCGAGCGACATTTTTTTTTTTTTTTAAATGCGGTGGTTTTTCCGAATCCATCGGGTTTTCGTTCGGCCACGCCCCCGATTTCCGTTGCGCGCATGCCAGCGCCGATGTGCCACAATCCGATTGCGTGCACCAAAAACCCTGGGCAATACAGGGAAAATCGGCGCAAATCGGAAATATTCGGGTAACACGTCGGGAAAACGAGAATCGGGCACTTAGTAAATGACCCCCAATGACTTGTGTTTGCTCTCAAGGTACCACCCCAGATGAGACCCATGTAGCAAGGGCAGGTGAATCCCTGAAGGTCAGCCAGGTAGACCACGTGGAGTAGAACACTGTCACTCTGCCCTCATATATTGCCTTAAGCTCTTCCATCCTTTGAATGTGAGTCAAAGCCGTCACCCAGTCAGACCTCGATGGAAGTGTAATCGATCTCCAATGCCTGGGAATAATCTGGCGTGTAGCAACTAGAAAGTGCCTCAGGATACCCTTTTTGAGATGGGGCCAGGTAAGGCGAAGAACAGAGCCTGTTCTGGAGCAAAGGTTAGGTTAGACTTAGTTAAGTGGGGTGCTATTATAGGGCAGTTCCACCATATGTGTAACATTGTGCCTGTTTCCGTTTCACACCTCCAACATTGATCTGAGACCTGCGGATAAATTTGCCGCAGTCAAACCGGAGTTCGGTACCAACAGGATAGAATTTTAAAATTAAGCTTTTGCAATCTGCATGATGAGGGCAGGGTATGTGTCAGCGTGTATACTGTGTCCCACTGGTCCAATGTTAGTTCCTTCCCAATAGATGTTTCCCAGGCCCTAGCATAATACGGTCTTGCGTCTCCAGTCTCCTTTGCCAAAAAGGCGCCATATAAGAGCGAAATGGTATGGGTGAGTGGGACCTTGGTAAGGCAGAGTTCCTCGAAAGTTGTGGGAGTCGTTGTTAGTGTAGAGATTGGTGCTAGTGTAGAAACAAAATGTCTTAGTTGGAGATATTTAAGCCAGTGGCGAATGGGCGAATTCCATCTTCGGACACCACATCCCTAATTCTAGGTAAAGTATCCTGACCCAAACCTAGAGAGGAGTTAGCTTAGTTACCCGGCTCAAACTGAGGATTTCCCAAGAGGGGAGTCATTGGGAAATTATTCCCCGCGTGAATGCGAATTTCCTAGAGATTCACAACAACCTTTTTAACATGAAAGAGAGCAAGAGAGATTGAAGTGTGACAGATTGGGGGAGCCAAAAGAAGCCCAGAGCATGAGGAGAAGAAAGATCTAGTTCCGACCGCACCCAGATCTTGCCTTCTTTATGATGAAAGAGATCTAGTATGCATGCCCCCACAACGGCTCTAGTTAAGTAAAAAAAACAGTAATCACGTCCCACCCGAATTTGCCGCAATTTGCAGTAATATCACATCAAGCTGCGGGTGTCGGCGTGTGTTACATTACACAGTGTAGTACATCTGTATTACATCTGTATTACATCTGTATTACACTCTGTAAGGTGAAGAAGAGCTTGAACAAGTGATCAGTGGATCGCTTGTTCAAGCTAACCTGTAAAAGTAAATTAAAAAAGTAAAAAACATGAAATAAAAGCACATTTTAATAAAAAGAATTAATTAAATAAAGTAAAAAACCCACAAAATCGCCAAAAAAACCCCACATATTTGGTTTCGGCGCATCCGTAACAATCCGTACAATAACTCAGAAACATTATTGGACCTGCTCGGTGAACGCCGTAAAAAACAAAACCCCAAAAACTTGCCAAAATTTACATTTTTCATAAAATCTCTTCACAAAAATGTTCTAAAAAGTGATCAAAAAAAGTTATGTGCACCAAAATGGTTCCACTGAAAAGGACAACTCAACACGTTAAAAATAAACCCTAGACTAGCTCCGTCAACCAAAAAATATTGAAGTTACGTCTCCAAAAAGATGGCGATGCAAAAACAAATGAGATTTCCTCTATAGTAGTTTTTTTCCAGTAAAATTGTAAAAATAAATGAAAAACTATATAAATGAGGTATCACCCTAATCGTAGAAATCTATAGAATAAAGTTAATATAGTATTTTTAGTGTACAGTTTTCGACCCAAAAAAAATACTAAAAGAAAGGAAACCAAAATTGACAATTTTCTTCTCACCCATACAATCAAGAGTTAATAAAATCTCATCAATAAGCTAAACCCACTAAAATGGAATATTTGTAAAGTGCATCTCATGTCGCAAAAAATAAGCCCTTATGTGTCCAAATTGCCAAAAAAATAAAGATTGTATGGCCAATAAAAAGTGACAATGCATGAATCTTCGTCTGAATGGCGCAGCTCCCCCTCATGCCTGGCGTGTGCCCATCAGCAGGTTACCACCCACATATGGGGAATGTTATACTCGGGAGAGATGTGAGTATCAATTTTGTGAGCGTTTTGGTTTTATACCACTTAGAATTTGTACATTTTTGAAAACACATTCATTTTAGCCAAAAAAATTTACTTTCAAAATTGCATCCGATTTTTTTTTTTAACCCCTGAAAAACAATTCAAGGGTTAACAAACTTCGTAAAAGTTGTTTTACGTACATTGAGGGGTGTAGTTTCTATAATGAGGTAATTTAAGGGGTTTTACTTTTATTTAGGCCTCTCAAAGTGACTTGAAACCTGAGCAGGTCTCCCAATAGCAGGATTTTGCATTTTTTATTAAAATGTGAAATATCGCACCTAACTTTCAAAGCCCCATAACATCTTACAAAAATGAGAGTATGCATAAAAAAAACATATCCACATAAAGAAGACATTCGCTGAATGTTAGTTATTTAGTATTTTTGCGGTTATGACTATGTGTGGCAAAAGTAAAACATTTTGAGGTTCAAAAATCAAGAATTTTTCCAAATTTTCACCAAATATCTGATTTTATCATAAATAAATGCAGCTGGCTGTGGAGGAAGATGGCTGCACATTAAGCTCGCTCCTGCCTTCACCCTGTCTGGCGACCGATATCTACCCGTATCCAGCATTTCCCTTCCCTTGTACATGGGTGCAAAGAGAAAAGGGGGTGCCCGGACCCCTTCAGTGCAGCTTGGACGGACCTCAGCTAGAGGAATTAGCAAGTACCTCACCGGCCTGGTATCGGCAGCAGCACGTGGTCCGGGAGACGCAGAGATGGAGCCTTACGCAGCAGAGACCCCAGGTACCTCCTGCACAGTGCCACCGCAGGGATCCGATGCCGGCACAAGCGGAGGGGAGCAGACAGAGGAAGCCGACGACCCAGCACTGACGACGCACGTGGACAAGATGGCGGACCCCGCGGCCGAAACTCCCATGGTTTTATCTGCTCCGTGGCGTGGTTGGAGCGGGCAGTAGATCGGGCAGCAAGTGCAGAGCCAGCGACAGTGCAGGAAGGGAGCCGTGACATGGAGCGGTCTCCTGGGGCTCCTCCTGCCCATTTGTCACCGGGTAGAGGCATCCCTCCCTTGACAGAGGCGTCTGTCCATCCTGGTCCCCTGCCTCAGCAGAGTGGTGACCTTCAGTTACTGACTGCTATTGATGTAGCCCAGCCCCAAGCCCACCAGCTACAATTGGGAGACCCGCACCATACCCACTAGAGATGATATGGAAAGCTATGTGGCCAGGTTGGAGCAATCTTATACGGCAGAGCTAAATATGGTGCGGGAAGAGGTTCAACAATTGGGAGCCAGAGTCTCTTTGGCAGAGGAAGCCAACAATACGCTTAACACTCATGATGCTGCTATATCCACCCACACCTTCCAACTGCAATATCTAGCAGATCAGTTAGATGACGCTGAGAACAGAGGTCGCCGCAACAACATTAGAGTGCGAGGCCTCCCAGGGACTGTGGAAACTCCTTCGCTACACGATACTCTGCGACAAATATTTAACTCCTTACTGGAAGTTCCGGCAGACACGCCTCTGGAGCTAGACCGAGCCCACCGCTCACTGCATGCCCGTCCCTCAGCGAGTGACCAACCTAGAGATGTCATATGCTGGGTGCATCGATTCAAACTTAAAGATGCCATTATGTCTAAAGCACGTCTATCTGGCGATATTATTTACCAAGGGGCCTGCCTTCAGTTGCTACCCGATCTATCACGGTTAACCCTGCTCAAAAGGAGGGCTTTTAAACCTATACTGGATGAACTCCGTCAAAGAGACATACCATACACTTGGGGATTTCCGTTTCGCCTACAGATAAGACGGGCAGACCAAAGATATGTTGTGTGCCACCGCAGGGACGTCCCTGCTCTTGCTACAGCATTAGATCTCCCGGTTCTGGCCATCACGGATTGGCACAGATTACCTTTGCCCGGGCGCCCGGGAAACTCTCCTCCTTTGGGGGGGGCCACCCAGGCGTAGAGCACGTCGTGGCCCTGGACGTGGTGGGGCCCGCCGGGGGCAGGATCCTGGGCCTCAGCCAATGATTTGATGCACCATATGTCATTACTTTTGACACTAGTACTATGCTAGTACTCTGAGTGTCAGATGCCTAATAATGAAGTTGAAGGGTTTAAACTTATTATTAGCACCATGGGCTCATATTGGGCTGCAGTTTTGTAGTAGGCATCAAGCCGAGTTGAGTTGAGTTAGGCGAGCCTTGCTACCTAGAGCCGACGTAGTTATCAAGACTCTTTGATCAGTTATCCCACCTATCCCCCATACCCACTCTCCTTCACCCACACCCCTTAATGCTGGATACGTTCAGAAGTTGATATTTCTACTCTTGAGTAAGATTCGGTTGCGGCAGGGGATGGCGGTGTCCTTCACAGTTAGTTTACCACCCACAGGGGAATCTGTGGCCAGCTGGTCTTTCTGCGCTATAGTATTTGCTGTTTCCCCAAAGCAATTTTTGTATTTCTTTGTTTGTTTGACTTGTGTATTTGTGTTCTCTGTTTTCTCCCCCTTTTCTCTTCCTTTCCCCGTACACTTTCTTCTGGCCTCCTATACTTGCAGTCTACCTACTCTCTTATAACTTTTATCCTCTTTACCCCCTTTTTCGGGGGGCCCTTGCATCCTCATTACCACTACTCTAACAGATTCCCAGATGGATGCCCTGAAATTGTGCTCCTTTAATGTCAGAGGGCTGAATGTTCCTCAAAAACGCTCACAAATTATGTATGATATGCATAAGCACCGGGTTAACATTCTGTTTTTACAGGAGACACATTTCAAGTCCACCAGCGTGCCAACTATCCGAGAGTCTAGGGGAGTATTGATAGCCCTCCACAGGTCGCTGCCTCACGAAGTGATCGCCTCACAGACAGATGACTCCGGTCGATATGTCTTTCTGAAGGTAAAAATCATGGGACAAGTGTTAACTCTCGCTAACTGGTACCTACCTAATCATAACCCTGTTTCAGCATGTAAAAAACTCTTGGCAGCGCTCTCAGAATTTGCTGAAGGTCATTTTGCCCGGACATTTTAATTTCCCACTAGATCCCTCGGTTGATACTTCGGGGGGTCAGAATTATTCTCCACAGAACCAAATTTGGTCCCTTAAACGCGACATACAAGCCCTCCAGTTACTAGATATATGGCGCATCCTACACCCTCAGGACAGGGACTATTCATACTTTTCTCCAGCACACGGCTCTTATAGCCGAATTGATTTCTTTCTCATAAGTCATAATGCTTTGACATGGGCCCCTACAGCTGAAATAGGGAACATACTATTTTCTGACCATGCCCCTGTGTTCCTTTCCATGACACTACCTCAAAACTCCCGCCTTCCATGGACATGGCGGTTGAATGATAACCTTCTGAGGGACTCCCTATGCGCAGCAGACATCCGGGAACACATCAATACCTACATCCAAGCACAAACTACAAACAATCAGATCCCTCTGCCGCAACAGTGGGAACACCTCAAACACTTCCTGAGAAATATCTTCATTCGTCATGGAACCCGCCTTAAAAAAGAAAATCTTGCCCGAATACAGTCCCTTACCTCTCAAATACAGAGCCTTGAAATTCTTCATAAAACTTCCCTATCCCATGAGGTTCTAGCGGAATTGACGTTAGCCAGGGAATCTCTGAGATCTCTTCTGGATCAGAAGTACCTCCATCATAGGGCAAGATTTCAAAGTTACTTATATGACCATGCAGACAAGTGCGGCCGCCCCTTGTCCCGCTTACTACATCCCTGGTCCCTCACCTCCTACATACCCAAGATCAAAAGCCCAGGGGGGACAGAGGTTTACCATCCATCAGAAATGTGCAATAGCTTCTCCTTGTACTACTCTTCCCTGTACACCCTAAAAGGCCCTGACACACCTAGGTCCGCTCCCTCACATGAAACTCAGATAGAGTCATACATCTCAGAAACTAGCCTACTGCCCTTGTCTAGAGAAGTTTTTGCTGGACTAGAGCAGGAGATTGAGCCTACAGAGGTTTCTGCAGTCATTAACAACACCCCTACTGGTAAGAGCCCAGGCCCCGATGGCTTTACTCCAGCCTTCTACGAGCAATTCTGGGAGCTGTTGTCCCCTTTATTGGCCAAGGTTTTCAGCGCTGTCTCTGCGGACTCTGGTTTCTCGGATCAGGCCTTAGAGGCTCATATTAGCGTACTGCCCAAGCCAAGGAAGGACCCGTCTCTTCCAGCCAGCTACCGTCCCATCTCTCTGATTAATGTGGACGTGAAATTGTTCGCCAAAGTCTTGGCAGAGAGACTGGCCCCTCACCTGCCCTCAGTCATCCACACTGACCAGGTGGGATTTGTCCAGGGAAGAGAGGCTAGAGACAATCTGATTACGACCTTCCTGCTGATGTCTCAAGCAAAGGAAGGTCAAGTCCCAGCCTGTTTATTGTCGATCGATGCAGAAAAGGCCTTTGACCGGGTCAGCTGGGGTTTTATGGAGGCAGCGCTGAGACAGATAGGGGTAGGCCCGAACTTTTGGGGGAAAATCCTTGCTCTATATTCCAACCCACCGTGAAAGTTAGGGTCAACGGTAATTTATCCTCTTCTTTTACAATCAAAAATGGGACTAGGCAGGGGTGTCCTCTGTCCCCTTTGCTATACGTTATAGTGATGGAGCATATGGCTGTTGCCATTAGGAACAAGTCTAATATCCATGGCATCCGTATGGGCTCCCGTCACTGCAAAGCAGCACTATACGCCGATGACTTATTACTGTACGTGTCGCAAGCGAGGATCTCTTTCCTGTCTCTCATTCAGGAATTTAAGAGGTACAGCGCACTCAGTAATTTTAAAATCAACTACTCCAAATCGGAAGCCTTAAACATCTCTCCCTCAGTCAGAAGTACAACATATAAAAGATAGTTTCCCGTTCCAATGGCAACAGACATCAATCCGTTACCTGGGCATCTCGGTTCCCTCTGACTTGTCTAAACTGTATAGCCTCAATTACATACCTCTGTTGGAACGCACTTTGGGAGATCTACAGCGTTACAATCGGAAGCATTTATCATGGTTCGGTAGGATTAACGTCCTTAAAATGGACATCCTCCCTCGGTTTTTGTACATTTTCCAGGGGGTGCCCATCAGTCCCCCGGCCACATTTTTCCGATCACTGTGCTCGGCCATGTTAGGGTTCATATGGGGCTCTAGTCGACCTAGAGTGGGCTGGAAGGTCCTAGCTCGCCCCAAATCCAGGGGGGGAGCTGGTCTGCCTGATTTAAAACTGTACCATCAAGCCTCAATACTCACGAGACTTGTAGACTGGCATTTCCACACCACAACCAAACAATGGGTATCCTTAGAGCAAGCTTACTCTCCAGTACTGCTTAACCTATTCAGGCATTTTCATTTTTCACTCCCCATGATCAAAAATCCATAACTTTTTTATTTTTCCATGTACAGAGCTGTGTGGTACTAGGAATCGCGGAAAAAAATTCCAAAGCAGTGAAATGGAAAAAAAACGCATTTGTGCCGTCTTCTTGTGGGCTTGGATCTTACGGATTTCACTGTGCGTCCCAAATGACACGTCTACTTTATTCTTTGGGTCGGTGCGATTACGTGGATACCAAAATTATATAGGTTTTATAATGTTTTCATAGATTTAAAAAAAATTAAAACCTCCTGTACAAAACTTTTTAGGGGGATTTTGCCATCTTCTGGCGCTAATAACTTTTTTATACTTTGGTGTACAGAGCTGTGGGTGGTGTCGTTTTTTGCAGATTTTGATGACGTTTGCAATGTTATCAATTTTAGGACTGTTCGACCTTGTGATCACTTTTTATAGAATTTTTTTTTTAAATGACAAAAAAAGGCTTTGGACTTTTGGCGCAATTGGAAATTATAAGACATTTATTAGGATCTTGTCACAGGTGCCCCTGTGTCTCACATCCCGCTCCTGCCGTCCGGTGTGCGCATCTCTGTCTCTTAGGGCACGTGCCCATTGTCCTGATTTCCCGTTGTGACCTTGATTCCGTTCCTGACTCTGATCCTGTGCTGCCTGTCCTGACCTCCTGCTTATTCCTGACTGTAACATACAGCAAGCATACATGTCTCTTTTAGAAATGAGAACATGTGACAGGAAGTTAAGGGGTGTGGTTTGCTGGGAGCTAGGAGAAGAAATGTGGATGTCTGACTGCACATGTTATAATAAAAGAAGTTTCTGATGGAATTCATCTCTGCCTGCTGCTACTACATGGAGACATTACAACTGGCGACGAGGATGGGATGGGTGTCCTGCTGCAGTGAGTACTGACTGCATTCTACATGTGCTCAATGCCAAGGTGTGTGAGATAAACACCTACAGACACAGATAGAAGATCTGCCTCCCTGACACTACAGCACAGCTACCTCTTGCACTACTCTACTGAGCAGAGCTAAGATGGCAGATGGCTATCAGCTACATGTGTTCCCCAAATTTGATACTACTGATACCAACAACCTAGCTCACAACTGGAGAAAATGGATAAGCAGATTTGAGAACTTTCTGGAAGCCATAGACATCAAAGATGATAAAAGGAAAAGAGCTTTACTGTTGCACCATGCAGGCTCAGAAGTGTATGACATATACTGCACACTGCCTGCTGCAGACACTGACACCTACAGCAGCTGCTGCAAAGCTCTGACAGATTACTTCAACCCTAAACAAAACATCAGATATGAGAGATACAAGTTTAGGATTGCCAAGCAGCTTCCAGAAGAATCCATGGATGCCTATGTGACACGGTTAAGGGAATTAGCACAAGGCTGTGCTTTTGCTGATAATGATGATGAAATTTTAACACAAGTAATTGTTTCTTGCACATCTTCTACAATAAGACGCAAAGCCCTGCAGCAAGACTACTCTCTACATGATTTTCTCAAAATGGCCCGTGCCATAGAAATAGCAGATCATCAGGCCACTACAATGGAAAAAGGCGACGTCTCCCAGATACATAACATAAAATTTAAAGCTACAGCAGACAACAGAACTCAGAAACAAAAGAAATGTTACAGATGTGGAAAAGACTTTCCTCACATAAATAAATGTCCAGCATTAGGGCAAACATGCAGCAAATGTGGTAAAGAGAACCATTATGCATCTGTATGCAAATCAGCACTTGCCAAGCCCCCTCCAAATCCAGCAAAACAGGCCAATATACAAGTATTACACCAGGATGAAGAGGAGACATCCACCACAACCAATGACTATGTCTTTATTACCTCTGCACCCAAACCACTGCAGTCTCCGAGTGTAATAATCACTGTTTTCAGTACTGATATTACATTTACAATTGATACTGGAGCATCTGTGAACATCATAGACAACAATACATATGAACAGATGAAGACAAAACCAGTGCTCAGGACTGTTAACACAAAAATCTTCCCATATGGATCTCAGATTCCGCTACCTACTGTGGGAACATTTGATGCTGAAATCAATTACAAAGACAAAATACAGAAAACAAGCTTCTACATCCTACAAGGCTCTGGAGGTTGTCTTCTTAGCTACCATACAGCTATGAATCTTGGTCTCATTCAGATCATTCACACAATAACTGATCCAGCTGATAAGGAAATTCAAACTATGCTTAATGAATTCTCTTCCCTATTTAGTGGATTGGGAAAATTGAAAGATTTTCAAGTGCACCTTCATGTGGATGAAAGTGTCCGTCCAGTTGCACAAGCTCATAGACGCATTCCTTTTCACCTAAGAAAAAAGGTGGAAGAAGAGCTTCAATCCACACATCGGCAGACATGGGAGTGGAGCTTTGTTCCATGGCCAATAGAGTTGAACCTACCAGGCAGAACTTCTTACCTTCCGCCGGTCATGATTCCACACCTGGAAGTCTGGGGCATTTTCAACAAGGAGAGTCTCTGCCAGTAACTTAGGGAGAGAGACTCTGTTCCAACACATAGGCAGACATGGGAGTGGAGCTTTGTTCCATGGACAATAGAGTTGAACCTACTGTAACATACAGCAAGCATACATGTCTCTTTTAGAAATGAGAACATGTAACAGGAAGTTAAGGGGTGTGGTTTGCTGGGAGCTAGGAGAAGAAATGATGGATGTCTGACTGCACATGTTATAATAAAAGAAGTTTCTGTTGGAATTCATCTCTGCCTGCTGCTATCACATGGAGACATTACAACTGGCGACGAGGATGGGATGGGTGTCCTGCTGCAGTGAGTACTGACTGCATTCTACATGTGCTCAATGCCAAGGTGTGTGAGATAAACACCTACAGACACAGATAGAAGATCTGCCTCCCTGACACTACAGCACAGCTACCTCCTGCACTACTCTACTGAGCAGAGCTAAGATGGCAGATGGCTATCAGCTACATGTGTTCCCCAAATTTGATACTACTGATACCAACAACCTAGCTCACAACTGGAGAAAATGGATAAGCAGATTTGAGAACTTTCTGGAAGCCATAGACATCAAAGATGATAAAAGGAAAAGAGCTTTACTGTTGCACCATGCAGGCTCAGAAGTGTATGACATATACTGCACACTGCCTGCTGCAGACACTGACACCTACAGCAGCTGCTGCAAAGCTCTGACAGATTACTTCAACCCTAAACAAAACATCAGATATGAGAGATACAAGTTTAGGATTGCCAAGCAGCTTCCAGAAGAATCCATGGATGCCTATGTGACAAGGTTAAGGGAATTAGCTCAAGGCTGTGCTTTTGCTGATAATGATGATGAAATTTTAACACAAGTAATTGTTTCTTGCACATCTTCTACAATAAGACGCAAAGCCCTGCAGCAAGACTACTCTCTACATGATTTTCTCAAAATGGCCTCTGTTCCTGAGAATGTCAGTGAAGTTCGTTCCTTCCTTGGGATGTCCAGCTACTGTGCTAGATACATTCAAAATTTCTCAACAATTAGCGCGCCACTAAGAGACCTCACCAAACAAGGTTGTGAATTCAAGTGGTCTCCAGAATGTCAAACCTCGTTTGAGACTATTAAAAATGAACTGTGTTCAACTACAACAATGTGCTATTTTGATCCAGCTTTACGCACTGAACTGATTGTGGATGCGAGTCCAGTGGGACTGGGAGCTATTCTAGCACAATACAAACCCAACAGTTCAGATCCAAGTATAATTTCATATGCCAGTAAAGGGTTAACAAATACAGAAAGAAAATACTCTCAGCCTGAAAAAGAGAGTTTAGCTGTTACTTAACCTCTGCCTTGCCAGGCAGGATTCACCACTGCAATACCCCCTATGTCCTATCAGGGCCATGTAGTGTAAGGTGATTACATGCAGGTGGGACGTATTCGCAAACCCTCCCTCGCCATTGCATCGGCGAGGGTGTTGCACATACATGTCTCTTTTAGAAATGAGAACATGTGACAGGAAGTTAAGGGGTGTGGTTTGCTGGGAGCTAGGAGAAGAAATGATGGATGTCTGACTGCACATGTTATAATAAAAGAAGTTTCTGTTGGAATTCATCTCTGTCTGCTGCTATCACATGGAGACATTACAACTGGCGACGAGGATGGGATGGGTGTCCTGCTGCAGTGAGTACTGACTGCATTCTACATGTGCTCAATGCCAAGGTGTGTGAGATAAACACCTACAGACACAGATAGAAGATCTGCCTCCCTGACACTACAGCACAGCTACCTCCTGCACTACTCTACTGAGCAGAGCTAAGATGGCAGATGGCTATCAGCTACATGTGTTCCCCAAATTTGATACTACTGATACCAACAACCTAGCTCACAACTGGAGAAAATGGATAAGCAGATTTGAGAACTTTCTGGAAGCCATAGACATCAAAGATGATAAAAGGAAAAGAGCTTTACTGTTGCACCATGCAGGCTCAGAAGTGTATGACATATACTGCACACTGCCTGCTGCAGACACTGACACCTACAGCAGCTGCTGCAAAGCTCTAACAGATTACTTCAACCCTAAACAAAACATCAGATATGAGAGATACAAGTTTAGGATTGCCAAGCAGCTTCCAGAAGAATCCATGGATGCCTATGTGACACGGTTAAGGGAATTAGCACAAGGCTGTGCTTTTGCTGATAATGATGATGAAATTTTAACACAAGTAATTGTTTCTTGCACATCTTCTACAATAAGACGCAAAGCCCTGCAGCAAGACTACTCTCTACATGATTTTCTCAAAATGGCCCGTGCCATAGAAATAGCAGATCATCAGGCCACTACAATGGAAAAAGGTGACGTCTCCCAGATACATCACATAAAATTTAAAGCTACAGCAGACAACAGAACTCAGAAACAAAAGAAATGTTACAGATGTGGAAAAGACTTTCCTCACATAAATAAATGTCCAGCATTAGGGCAAACATGCAGCAAATGTGGTAAAGAGAACCATTATGCATCTGTATGCAAATCAGCACTTGCCAAGCCCCCTCCAAATCCATCAAAACAGGCCAATGTACAAGTATTACACCAGGATGAAGAGGAGACATCCGCCACAACCAATGACTATGTCTTTATTACCTCTGCACCCAAACCACTGCAGTCTCCGAGTGTAATAATCACTGTTTTCAGTACTGATATTACATTTACAATTGATACTGGAGCATCTGTGAACATCATAGACAACAATACATATGAACAGATGAAGACAAAACCAGTGCTCAGGACTGTTAACACAAAAATCTTCCCATATGGATCTCAGATTCCGCTACCTACTGTGGGAACATTTGATGCTGAAATCAATTACAAAGACAAATTACAGAAAACAAGCTTCTACATCCTACAAGGCTGTGGAGGTTGTCTTCTTAGCTACCATACAGCTATGAATCTTGGTCTCATTCAGATCATTCACACAATAACTGATCCAGCTGACAAGGAAATTCAAACTATGCTTAATGAATTCTCTTCAATATTTAGTGGATTGGGAAAATTGAAAGATTTTCAAGTGCACCTTCATGTGGATGAAAGTGTCCGTCCAGTTGCACAAGCTCATAGACGCATTCCTTTTCACCTAAGAAAAAAGGTGGAAGAAGAGCTTCAATCCTTAGAGGATCAGGATATTGTTGAAACAGTCACTGGTCCTACCCCATGGGTTTCTCCAATTGTGGTGGTTCCAAAACCAAAGGATTCTGACAAGGTAAGAATTTGTGTTGATATGCGCCTTCCAAATGTTGCTATTCAGAGAGAAAGACATATCTCTCCAACAATGAATGACATCATTCATCTACTAAATGGAGCAGCTATTTTTTCAAAACTAGACCTCAATAAAGGCTACCATCAGCTGGAACTGAGCCCAGAGTCTAGATATTTGACAACATTTTCTACACATTTGGGCCTAAGAAGGTACAAGCGCTTAACCTTTGGAGTCTGTGCTGCAGCAGAAATTTTCCAAGATGCCATTCGAGGTGTAATCCAGCACATTCCCAATGCTTTCAATTATAGTGATGACATAATGGTATTTGGAAAAACCCAGAAGGAACACAATCGTGCATTACATGCTGTTTTTGAGTGCTTATCAGCTCATGGACTCACATTAAACAAAGAGAAATGTGAATTTAACAAAACTTCTCTAGAGTTTTATGGTCATATTTTTTCTGCTGCGGGAATACAGCCCGATCCTAAAAAGGTAGAGGCAATAAAAATGGCCTCTGTTCCTGAGAATGTCAGTGAAGTTCGTTCCTTCCTTGGGATGTCCAGCTACTGTGCTAGATACATTCAAAATTTCTCAACAATTAGCGCGCCACTAAGAGACCTCACCAAACAAGGTTGTGAATTCAAGTGGTCTCCAGAATGTCAAACCTCGTTTGAGACTATTAAAAATGAACTGTGTTCAACTACAACAATGTGCTATTTTGATCCAGCTTTACGCACTGAACTGATTGTGGATGCGAGTCCAGTGGGACTGGGAGCTATTCTAGCACAATACAAACCCAACAGTTCAGATCCAAGTATAATTTCATATGCCAGTAAAGGGTTAACAAATACAGAAAGAAAATACTCTCAGCCTGAAAAAGAGAGTTTAGCTGTTGTCTGGGGATGTGAGCATTTTCATCTGTTTCTGTATGGAGCTCCTTTTACCATTGTCTCAGACCACCAGGCTCTCCTAACTATCTTTGGAAACCCAAGAGCCAAGATGCCAGCTAGAATTGAACGATGGGGTCTACGACTTCAAGGATATAATTACAAAATTATTCACAAACCTGGAAAATACAGCAATCCAGCTGACTACATTTCAAGGCATCCTACAGAAGTGGATCAAACTACTCAGTGGTCAACTGAAGAATATATCAATTTTGTTACTGCTCATACAATTCCTAAGGCCCTTTCAGCTGATAAGTTTGTGACAGCAACCGCACATGACAAGACACTCTGTGCCTTGATACACATTATTCAGAATGGCAAATGGCATGAGATTCAGAGAGCAAAATTTCCAGACCCTGAAATAAGTCTCAAGGAGCTCAAATCCTTCTCATGTGTGAGAGCAGAACTGTCAGTCACAGAGGCGCACCTTATTCTTAGAGGCACCAAACTGGTTGTTCCCAAAACATTGCGTCGCTCCGTAATACAAATTGCTCATGAAGGACACCTGGGAATAGTTGGCACAAAGAAACTTCTACGTGAAAAAGTGTGGTTCCCAAACATGGATCAGCTGGTAGAAGACATGATAAAGCATTGCTCCACATGTCAGCTGGTGACTCATTCATCAAAACCTGAGCCCTTACAAATGTCTCCTTTACCTACAGCTGTCTGGGAAGAAATAGCAGTTGATATCTATGGCCCACTGCCTAATGGGCAATACATTCTGGTAGCAATTGATGAATATTCAAGATACCCTGCAATTGCATTTATTTCTTCGACTTCAGCAAACAGTGTAATTCCAGAGTTGGACAACATTTTCTCAGCATATGGTATTCCCAGAGTAGTCAAAACAGATAATGGACCTCCATTTAATGGCCATACATTTGTACAGTTCTCTGAATATCTGGGGTTCACACACAGAAAGATAACACCGTGCTGGCCACAAGCAAATGGAATGGTGGAAAGATTCATGCGCACTTTAGGGAAGAGAGTTAAAGCCTCTTACTTGGAGCACATACCACTGAAACAGGCGCTCTACAGATTTCTACGCAACTATAGGAGTACACCTCATTCAACTACTAATGCTGCTCCTGCCCACCTACTATTCAACAGAACCCCTCGTATCCGTATTCCTGATGTTACCAGTCACGTCATTCCTGATGATTCTACTGTGAGACCCGCAGATTTTAACAACAAGCAGAAAATGCAACAGTATGCAGACAAGAGACGTCATGCTCAGCCATCTTTTATAAAGAGGGGTGACAAAGTGGTTGTACGTCACAAACAGAATAACAAGACCTGTCCAACGTATGACCCAGCAGAATACCATGTAACAGCCAAGAAAGGAAGTATGGTCACAGCTGAATGAGATGGACATTCTATTACCCGGAACGCCTCACACTTCAAAGTGCTACCAGAAAGTGTCCGTCCAGTTGCACAAGCTCATAGACGCATTCCTTTTCACCTAAGAAAAAAGGTGGAAGAAGAGCTTCAATCCTTAGAGGATCAGGATATTATTGAAACAGTCACTGGTCCTACCCCATGGGTTTCTCCAATTGTGGTGGTTCCAAAACCAAAGGATTCTGACAAGGTAAGAATTTGTGTTGATATGCGCCTTCCAAATGTTGCTATTCAGAGAGAAAGACATATCTCTCCAACAATGAATGACATCATTCATCTACTAAATGGAGCAGCTATTTTTTCAAAACTAGACCTCAATAAAGGCTACCATCAGCTGGAACTGAGCCCAGAGTCAAGATATTTGACAACATTTTCTACACATTTGGGCCTAAGAAGGTACAAGCGCTTAACCTTTGGAGTCTGTGCTGCCGCAGAAATTTTCCAAGATGCCATTCGAGGTGTAATCCAGCACATTCCCAATGCTTTCAATTATAGTGATGACATAATGGTATTTGGAAAAACCCAGAAGGAACACAATCGTGCATTACATGCTGTTTTTGAGTGCTTATCAGCTCATGGACTCACATTAAACAAAGAGAAATGTGAATTTAACAAAACTTCTCTAGAGTTTTATGGTCATATTTTTTCTGCTGCGGGAATACAGCCCGATCCTAAAAAGGTAGAGGCAATAAAAATGGCCTCTGTTCCTGAGAATGTCAGTGAAGTTCGTTCCTTCCTTGGGATGTCCAGCTACTGTGCTAGATACATTCAAAATTTCTCAACAATTAGCGCGCCACTAAGAGACCTCACCAAACAAGGTTGTGAATTCAAGTGGTCTCCAGAATGTCAAACCTCGTTTGAGACTATTAAAAATAAACTGTGTTCAACTACAACAATGTGCTATTTTGATCCAGCTCTACGCACTGAACTGATTGTGGATGCGAGTCCAGTGGGACTGGGAGCTATTCTAGCACAATACAAACCCAACAGTTCAGATCCAAGTATAATTTCATATGCCAGTAAAGGGTTAACAAATACAGAAAGAAAATACTCTCAGCCTGAAAAAGAGAGTTTAGCTGTTGTCTGGGGATGTGAGCATTTTCATCTATTTCTGTATGGAGCTCCTTTTACCATTGTCACAGACCACCAGGCTCTTCTAACTATCTTTGGAAACCCAAGAGCCAAGATGCCAGCTAGAATTGAACGATGGGGTCTACGACTTCAAGGATATAATTACAAAATTATTCACAAACCTGGAAAATACAGCAATCCAGCTGACTACATTTCAAGGCATCCTACAGAAGTGGATCAAACTACTCAGTGGTCAACTGAAGAATATATCAATTTTGTTACTGCTCATACAATTCCTAAGGCCCTTTCAGCTGATCAGTTTGTGACAGCAACCGCACATGACAAGACACTCTGTGCCTTGATACACATTATTCAGAATGGCAAATGGCATGAGATTCAGAGAGCAAAATTTCCAGACCCTGAAATAAGTCTCAAGGAGCTCAAATCCTTCTCATGTGTGAGAGCAGAACTGTCAGTCACAGAGGCGCACCTTATTCTTAGAGGCACCAAACTGGTTGTTCCCAAAACATTGCGTCGCTCCGTAATACAAATTGCTCATGAAGGACACCTGGGAATAGTTGGCACAAAGAAACTTCTACGTGAAAAAGTGTGGTTCCCAAACATGGATCAGCTGGTAGAAGACATGATAAAGCATTGCTCCACATGTCAGCTGGTGACCCATTCATCAAAACCTGAGCCCTTACAAATGTCTCCTTTACCTACAGCTGTCTGGGAAGAAATAGCAGTTGATATCTATGGCCCACTGCCTAATGGGCAATACATTCTGGTAGCAATTGATGAATATTCAAGATACCCTGCAATTGCATTTATTTCTTCGACTTCAGCAAACAGTGTAATTCCAGAGTTGGACAACATTTTCTCAGCATATGGTATTCCCAGAGTAGTCAAAACAGATAATGGACCTCCATTTAATGGCCATACATTTGTACAGTTCTCTGAATATCTGGGGTTCACACACAGAAAGATAACACCGTGCTGGCCACAAGCAAATGGAATTGTGGAAAGATTCATGCGCACTTTAGGGAAGAGAGTTAAAGCCTCTTACTTGGAGCACATACCACTGAAACAGGCGCTCTACAGATTTCTACGCAACTATAGGAGTACACCTCATTCAACTACTAATGCTGCTCCTGCCCACCTACTATTCAACAGAACCCCTCGTATCCGTATTCCTGATGTTACCAGTCACGTCATTCCTGATGATTCTACTGTGAGACCCGCAGATTTTAACAACAAGCAGAAAATGCAACAGTATGCAGACAAGAGACGTCATGCTCAGCCATCTTTTATAAAGAGGGGTGACAAAGTGGTTGTACGTCACAAACAGAACAACAAGACCTGTCCAACATATGACCCAGCGGAATACCATGTAACAGCCCAGAAAGGAAGTATGATCACAGCTGAGCGAGATGGACATTCTATTACCCGGAATGCCTCACACTTCAAAGTGTTACCAGAAAATAGATTACCTGACAATGGATTACCAGAAAATGATGCTGGTGAAGCCTCTCAGACCCACATAGAAGTTACTGAGAGTGACAGTTCTCAACAGGACATAGCCAGCTCTTCAGATAACAGTGTTCTTCAACAACCAAGACGCTATCCAGTGAGAGAAAGAAGAGCCCCATCTAGACTTATTGAGGAGGCGTAATTTGGGGTTTATATTCTGCTTATCTAGAAATGGACCATTAATGACTGTTAAATTGCAACATTCAAGATCCAGTTGTTTTTTCCGTTAGCAGTTTTAACTTATGTTGTTTCATTATTTTGATTATTATTCATTTAAAAAAAAGGGGGGTGATGTAACATACAGCAAGCATACATGTCTCTTTTAGAAATGAGAACATGTGACAGGAAGTTAAGGGGTGTGGTTTGCTGGGAGCTAGGAGAAGAAATGATGGATGTCTGACTGCACATGTATAATAAAAGAAGTTTCTGATGGAATTCATCTCTGTCTGCTGCTATCACATGGAGACATTACACCGGCAAGACGGGGAGGCCGGGCTGGGGGAGGCCGGGCGACCGGGATGGCAGGCGCACGCAGGTCCTGGATATCGGGAGACTATTATCGCCGACAAACAGGCAAGCGGCTGCGGCGTCCTCCTGCGCAACGCCGCCACCTACAGGAAGAACGGAGCGGTCAGGACGAGTCACAGCTGATCTGGAAGTGACGCCGCGAACAGCTGAGAACGCGGAGCAACGAGGGCGCTGCACTCAAACACCATCGTCGACAGGGGATACGACTGTCGCCCCCCGGGGAAAGCAGAGATTGACCCCTCCAAGAAGAGAGACGGAACAACTCCGTGGTCATACAGCAGGTACCGGGCGGAATGTCTGCCACTGTGTAATAGGGCGGGGGGAGAACGTAGCCCCAATAGATTCAATTCCCAAACTGGTGGGGCAGATACGAGGGGGGCTACCCCAGAGATGACATCACGGAACAATAGCGGGGTACATCAGGATTTAAGCAATCGCCTTACACTTTACCAGCACGAGGTTTTACTGTTTATTTATATTTATATCAGTTCTAGGGAAAGGGGGGAGTTTTTAGGGTTTTTTATTATAATTTTTTTTTTTACCTTTTTTTTTATTTTTAGTATTTTTCGGACTCCCTAGGGTACTTTAACCCTAGGGTGTCTGCACGATCCTATCATATACTGCCATACTACATATACTGCCATTACGCCATTAAGCTCCTCCCATGGATTTCTCCAGAGTCTGTCCCTTCTATTCCCCCTCAGGCTACCCTTCTGAAAGACGCCCTGCGACCATGGAGATCGTTGATTTAAAGAGGAACTTTGTCCCGGCAGTTTAGCCCCCTCACACCAATATTTCGCAATCCCGGTTTCCCTCCAGGGATGTCAAAATTGTCATTTTTGGGATGGGGGGGTGCTTGAAGACCCCAGATTATATGATATCATACAGGGCTCCCCTCTACCAAAGCTAGCGGATTTTCACCCTCGTCCTGAAGTAACTAACCCATCATGGTTTGAGTACTCACAGCTCCGGTCTTTCATGAATAAGGCAGGTTCCGCGTCTGCATACGCGGAATCCCTGACAGAGTTCAAGAGATACTGCCCCTTCTCATGTTATCTCCGAAATATACTCTCTCCTATCCCAAGGCCCGGACACAGCTGAGCTCTCCTTTGTCAAAGGTTGGAAGCGTGACTTAGGCAATGCCCCATCAGAAGAGCATTGGCAATGCTCCTTCCTCTTCACCAATAAGTTATCATCTGCTTGCGCTGCCCAAGAGAAGGGTTACAAGATTGTATCTAGGTGGGACCGAGTGACGACAGTGCTCCACTTGGCCTTCCCCTCTGTCTCAGCTTTATGTTGGCGCTGTGGAAAGGAGAAAGGGGACATGCTACACATCTGGTGGACTTGTGATGCTCTCAGACGATTCTGGGACCAGGTATTTGCCACATACCAACAAACAACAGGTAAACGAGTGACAGCCTCCCCGGAGATAGCGCTGCTGTCGATGCTCCCAGGATCCATCTGTCTTCAAAAGAAAAACATCTTGATAGCATCAAGAGTGGTGATCCCCAGACACTGGCGCTCCGCGGTCTGCCCGTCCATGGCGGAATGGGCCCAACAGATGTTGGCGCTGTCCCGCATGGAGGAGCTGGCTGCGGTGACGCCAGACGCTTATGAAAGATACTTCCGTGTGTGGTAGCCATAGCTGGACTTCAAGGATTCTAAAGCTTTTAGCGACCTCATGGGAGGATAGGATGCTAGGCCACTATTTTCTTTTCTCTACTCATTCCTGTCTTCCGCTACATGTTGCCTCGCCAACATTTAAGCTTGCAATGGTTTCCCTTTCCCTTAAGAGGAGTCCCCCTCCCCCCCCCCCCCCCCCCCCCCGTTCTATTCCCTTTCCTACACTCTTACCCTCTCCTGTTGTCCTTTGTTCGTTATTTTTATAATTCATAGACAGGAGGCACTAGCAGATAGCTGAAAATTATGGGGTGCTTGCTCAGATATGTATATGTTACTGCCATTGTCATATCCCGCCTCTCCAGACGCAGAAGCTACTAATGGCCCTGCGGAGAAATACCAGCTCTCACCATCTGGACTGCTGGGGACTTGGGGTTCGAAAAGCGGCTCGTTCGTAGATGTCTAGCAGCTTCTCACGACTGGTATTGTTCAAATCTGTGTAATTTTGAGAAATCGCACCACGCCTTAAATAACAAACAAAATGCTTTGTACTCCTCCATAATATGCATTGTCAATGTAACTCGCCCTGTTGTTATCCCTACGTGGATAACTCTTTCTTCCGTTTTTACCTGTTTTGATTTTCTTGTTCTTGTTCATTGTTTGTTGAACTGTCTCTCAATAAACTGATTCAACATAAATAAATGCAAAACATACCACCAAAATTTTTCAACTAACATAAGTACAAAGTATCACAAGAAAACAATTTCAAAATCACTTGGATATGTGAAAGTGTTTCAAAGTTATAACCATTTATAGTGACACAGGGCAGATTTGAAAACATGGCATGTGTCAGGAAGGTGAAAAATGGCTTCAGCATTGTGAAGGATTGTTATATGTTTAATGTTTTTATTTTTCATATTTTTTCATATTTTTCTAAATGCTTAAAACTAAGATGAGGCCAGACTATGGATGAAGATTGCTAACAGAGCCCTGTGCCTTGGCTGAATAATTAAACTGCCCACTACAAGAAGAAACAGCCGTCCTTTGGGGGTGTGGCTTGGGCGTGATGCCGTGAGGAAGCTCTGACTTGAGCTCCGCTAAGCCCAGGGTCCGGACACCGCAACGATACTGCCGACGACCCACCTACCGGGGATGCCGGCAAGACGGGGAGGCCGGGCTGGGGGAGGCCGGGCGACCGGGATGGCAGGCGCACGCAGGTCCCTGGATATCGGGAGACTATTATCGCCGACAAACAAGCAGGCAGCTACGGCATCCTCTTGTGCAACACCGCCACCTGCAGGAAGAACGGAGCGGTCAGGACGAGTTACAGCTGATTTGGAAGAGAAGCTGCGAACAGCTGAGAATGCGGAGCAGGGCGCTACACTCAATCACCATCGTCGACAGGGGATACGACTGTCGCCCCCCGGGGAAAGCAGAGATTGACCCCCCCAAGAAGAGAGACGGAACAACTCCGTGGTCATACAGCAGGTACCGGGCGGGCCACTGTGTAATAGGGCGGGGGGAGAACGTAGCCCCAATAGATTCAATTCCCAAACTGGTGGGGCAGATACGAGGGGGGCTACCCCAGAGATGACATCACGGAACAATAGCGGGGTACATCAGGATTTAAGCAATCGCCTTACACTTTACCAGCACGAGGGCATTGCTGGCCATGAGCTAGTGGCAGGGCCCCAATTGAGCGAGGAGAATCCCAGGCTCCCCAGAAGTCACATTAATGCTGCTACACAAGGTGACCAGCCCCCCAGTCTATGGACTTGCAGATATTAATGCAGATGCCCTCCCCAATAATTAATGCCCTCCCCAATAAAGAAGACTTAGATGCAGTTGTAGTGCGTCTTGAACAGTCTCAACAGCAAGCTTTAGAGTCCATTAGGAGAGATGTTGACCATTTAACCTCTCGCTCCCTGGAGCAGAGCAGCCCTTTAACTCCCTCTCAAATAGGGTGGAAAGCCTGGAAAATTATTTTTTAACCTTTAAGCGACAAATACAGGCCCTCTTCCTACAGATTGATGATCAGGAAAACAGGGGACGTAGGAACAATGTAAGGATTAAGATCTAATAAGGAAAGCCTCAATTATCTTTAACCAGGTTACAGGACGCCCCCTATAGACAGGATACACCGGGTCTACAGACCAAACAGGGCAGCATTGGACGGCCCCAGAGATGTGCTGTGCAGGTTGCATTACTATAGAGATAAGGAGAAAATTATCCAAGCAGCCTGGGCACAGGAGACTATCACATTCGCAGTCGCCCAGATAATCACAATAAGGGAACATAAAGAGATAAAATGGCACATTTTTATACACAGAATATCTTAATATAAAATTGGTTATTTTAAGTATAAGGGAAACACACTGGGGCAGATTTACTTACCCGGTCCGTTCGCGATCCAGCGGCGCGTTCTCTCCACTGGATTCGGGTCCGGCCGGGATTCATCAAAGCAGTTGTCCACCAGGTGGCGCTGCTGCGCTGAAGTCCGCCGGAATGCCTCGAAATACACCGGCCTATCCAGGATGAAGGTGAGTGAAATTTTCGCGACACAATTTTTTAAAAAAATGCGGCGGTTTTTCCGAATACGTTGGGTTTTCGTTCGGCCACGCCCCCTGATTTCCGTCGCGTGCATACCAGCGCCGATGCGCCAAATTCCGATCGCGTGCGCCAAAAACCCGGGGCAATTCAGGTACAATCGGCGCAAATCGGAAATATTCGGGTAACACGTCGGGAAAACGCGAATCGGGCCCTTAGTAAATGACCCCCACTGTGTTTAGTAAAGTGGGACGATTATGTTTTAAGAAATGTATTAGTTGTAACTAGAAGGGTAC
This sequence comes from Engystomops pustulosus, assembly GCA_019512145.1. Classification (NCBI taxonomy): domain Eukaryota; kingdom Metazoa; phylum Chordata; class Amphibia; order Anura; family Leptodactylidae; genus Engystomops; species Engystomops pustulosus. The sequence continues at coordinate 120,010,349 of CM033647.1, forward strand.
ATATTGAATATGAATTACATGGAAGAATCAAGGAAATAATATGTATAAGAAGGGTTAGGTTTGAATTTGCACTTTGTAGGGCACTATTTTTGCACTTTAACCCCTTAACGCTGAAGCCACTTTTCACCTTCCTGACACGGCCCATTTTTTCAAATCTGCCCTGTGTCACTATAAGTGGTTATAACTTTGGAACGCTTTAACATATCCAAGTGATTTTGAAATTGTTTTCTCATGACACATTGTACTTCATGTTAGTTAAAAAATTTTGATGGTATGTTGTGCATTTATTTATGAGAAAATCAGATATTTGGTGAAAATTTGGAAAAATTTGCAATTTTCGAAATTCAAAATGTTCTACTTTTTCTACACATAAGTCATAACGCCAAAAAATGTAATAACTAACATTCACCGAATGTCTACTTTATGCCTCAGTGGTTTTTTATACATAGTCTTATTTTTGTAAGATGTTATGGGGCTTTGAACGTCAGGTGCAACTTTTATGAAGTTTGTTAACCCTTTAATTGGTTTACAACTTTTATGAAGTTTGTTAACCCTTTAATTGGTTTACAGGGGTTAAAACAAAATCAGATGCAATTTTGAAATTAAATTTTTTTGGGCTAAATGAATGTGTTTTTCATAAAATTTGCAAATTCTCAGTGGATAAAATACCAAAACGCTCCACAAAATTTGATACCCAATCCCTCCCGCGTATACTCATGTCTACAGTGCAGAGGTGCGAATTCTCAGCTGGCCCAACTTTAGGTATTTAATGAAAACTAAAGCTTGTGTCTGGGGAAGCCCTGGAGCACCATATATGGACTTCCTGATGCGTGATCGGACCTGATGATCGTGGGTCCCACTGCTCTCTACGCTAACCCGACACTTCTCTGAAAAAGATTCCCTCCGATGTTGCTCTGGGACCCTAGGCAGTGCAGTGGACCATATATGGACATATGCTGATCGAAGCTGATGACGTGCGTGGGGGTCCTGCTCTCCGCTAAGTCCGACACTTCTCTGAAACGAAAAGGATTCCCTCCCGATGTCTGTTAGAGAGCCATTCGTACTGTGAGGTCAGACTTTCAAAGTATTTTTACTATGGGGACACAGCGCCGGGCTGGGGGGAAAACGTGTGACAATTCAATAGCTGCCCGTGACGCGGGGCGGCAGAGGTAAGGAAAACGGGACTTTCCCGGCAACTCGGGACGGTTGGGAGCTATGCTGTTTATAGTAAACTAGATAAACCCATCGGGCCTGGGTGCTTTACAAGCTTGTATTGGTATTCCTATTGCCTTTTCCCAATTCTTCCTTCGTGATTGGGTTTCTAAATTTTCCAGGTCGATCTCAGGTAAGGAAGGGAGTCCTCCTGACCTTATATACTCCTGGACTGCTCCCTAAAGTTTGGACTTGCTGTAGGCCTGGTTAGCGTCGGATATCTGCTGATCTAATGAGGCATAGTATTCTCTGACACACCTGCCACTTATCCAGGTAATATGACACTATTACCTTTGTTTATCTTTACATGCGGGACATATGTAGTGGACTCTGATTATGCAAGGCTTTTGCAGTCCCTGGCTTTGTGTTACTTGTCCCCCATTTTCGTAAAATAAAAAAAAACGGGCAACATTTTTTACGGTGTATTTTTTGCTTTATATGAGCAGAAAGGATCTAACTCTTCCCTGGCTGTTATAATTGTACCCTGAGGGGTCGCCATCCGGTAGACGTTTGTTATGTTGTGATTCGAGTACCTTATTTGGTTCGAGTAGGGCGTTTTTAAGTGTCTGTCTCTTTCCTTCTTACGTCGAAACCATGCTTAATGAAAACCCCTCTGCTAACTACCTTATGGTTTCCACTGGTGTAAGGGTCGAAGTCACGGCATGGGTTAGGGTGAAGTAGTTCTCCTATAGCAAGGGGTAGGGAACCTATGCTCGGGAGACAGATATGGCTCTTTTGTTGGCTGGCATACTGGCTCTAAGACAGATCTTTATATATAGTGATGGCTCCTGTGGTCTTCTTAGACTGATCACTGACACAGGCAGCGACGATTGTCACCGCGGCCTACGTCCTTATATGACCCAGGGCTTCACCGCCATTGTCTAACGGCTGGGTCAAAGAGAAGAGCGTGGAGAGCGTGATGGGATCTAGGATCGCAGGGGAGAGCGCTGGGTAAGTGATGGGGTACTCATATATACTGGTAGGCATGTTCTGTGACTTCCTATCTTCTGGCAAGCATGTGCGGTTGGCTACCAATTAACTTGGGGGCATGTGCCGTGCCTACCTACTTACTGGGGGACATGTGCTGTTGGGCTATGAAGCTGGGACTAATATATTGGGAGGAATGTGGTGGGTTGTAAGGATTTTGAGAGTAGTGAACCCCTGGATCACACGGATGATGATTTTAAGCAGACAACCGTGGACGGAATGCAAGTGGGACCAGTCTTCAACTGAGCCTGCTGAAAAGCAGTATGGTCTTGCTGCAGCGTGGTACACCAGGTTGTTCCACAGGTTCGACGAGTGGCAGCCAGGTGAAGTACAGGGGGGATCATAGGAAGTTTTCGTGGTCAGACGTTCAAGGCAGCGGCCATGATGTGTGGTCCGGGACGGAGCGATGAGGTCAGGGCTGGCAGCTCAGGAACAGAAATCAGAGGAAAGGTCCGGGGTCACAACAGGAGGTCAACACTTGGGAAGGAAACACTGGTGGAAAGCTTCTATAGGCATGAAGCACTAAGATGTCGAGGAATGCTGGGAGCCACTGGCGGAAGGGACTGTGAATAGGGGAAGGGGAATGGGAATGGAGAGGTGGCAGCGCATATTAAGCGGCATACTGGCCCTTGAAATCTGTGAGTACGGGGCAGGCGCTGGCCAGCCTGGGATGGGAGCCAGAAAGTGTTGAATTGAGTGAGCTCGGAAAGGGCCGCTGCCATGGAGAGGGGCACAGATGTGCAGCAATCCGAGACGTAGATCACAAGGGCACCGTGACACGGGGGACTACCTATCTACTGGGGGGGGCATATGCATGTGGTACGGCTCTTATGGAATAACATTTTAAAATATATGGCACGTTCATGGCTCTCTCAGCAAAAAAAGTTCCTGACCCCTGATCTATAGCCTGATTTACCTCCGTCAATATTGTGAATCTTCTATGGAGTGAAAAATTAAGTTTCACTGCACTGTTAGGCATGGAAACCTCAAGAGATACAGATACCTTATATCAATCAGAACATGGTCAGAGAAGAAATAGTATCAATTGTTGAGTCCTGGAGTAACTGCAAAAATCTTGATGCTTGACAATATCATGTCCAGTCTAGAATATACGTCAGTCAGACGATACGAATAGTATGTTAATCCTTTTCTGTTGGATTGCAGTAATCTCCAGGAGTCCACAATCTGTGGCCTGAATAATGTGCCATAATATAGGGCAGACAGAGGCTGAATGTGTGTGAAACTCCTGATGAGATGTCTATCTGCGTTCTAGGGTCACGTTAAAGTCTCCTCTCAAAATCACAGTACCCTCCTCAAATCCAGCTTAACTATCCAAAATGTTATTCAAAGTTCTACCCTGGCCGTTATTAGGGAGGTATACAGATGTAAATGTGAATATCTAGGAGGCAATGCGTCCCTTGACTGAGATCACTCGCCCTTCTTCATCAGAATACGTATCTATCCATTCCCAAGGAAGTGTGCTAGAAATCAATATGCTAGTCCCTCTGGCTTTCGGATCTGACGTATAGCTATGATATGCATAAGGATATAAAGTGTAAGATAATTGGTTTGCGGAGGCACAAATGCTTTTCTTGTAGAAATATCACCTGGAGTTTTTTCCTCAGATAATTCCATAATATTGACTGCTTGCCCAGACTATGCAAGCCCTTGACATTCAGAGAGCCTAACAGAAGGGATGACTGTGAGCCTTGACCGTTCATTTGCTAGTCAGTTAATCAGGCCAGGGGTCGAGGAAGAGTCGTGGGAGAGAGAAAAAAAAAAGGGAAAGGAAAGAAAGAAAAAAAAACCTTATAAAGAATCGGGGGGGGACCAACCCCTCAGAACTCAAGGGTCATGTAGGTTTTCCTTTTTGAATCTTATTAACCTACTTTTTATTCTGGGGGTATATGGAAAGGAGCGGTACCATGCGCGCTTATTACCAAGGTCGCTTAAACCTGAGCTTTTCAACTGAATCTTGCCGTCCTTTTCCCTTTAATGCGGGAAGGTGGATAAAGAAGGATAAGTAAACAGAATGATGGGATAAAAGAGAGCCAGGAGTCGGGGGAAAAGAACCCCCTCCCTCCTCTCTATTCCTCCCCACACCCTTCCCTCCTCCCTCCTCTTCCTTTCCTTCCTTCCTTAAAATAATACATGCACATAGTTATTTTTCCCTAAGCGTGCTTAAGTTCCCTGAGATAAGGGAAGACTAAAAAAAAAAGGTGGGAGAAAGGGGGAAGAATACAAAAGGTAACAATGCTCAGATATAAGGAAAAATTTCACATGTAATAAGCATTGTCACCTTATAGTGTGTTGACCCTTCTTAGTTCTGCTTTGTTTCCGCCAGTATTATTCTCTGTATAGGCAGGGACATGTTACTTAACAATAGTGCATTTTAAAGTGCCAGATATAGTGCGGTACAAAGTGCAAAATCAAACTTAATCCCTCATATACCCTTCTAATTCCATGTAAAGCATCACTTAAAACTTCATCATCCCACCTTATACTGGGCACACTATATTTCCATAGTGTTGCCTACTACTTTACTTAAGGTAACCAGCTTTATATTAAAGTTATTACTCGTTATAGTAGTTAAGGGAAACTATCCCTGTCTCACCCCCCCATCCTCCACCCTAAAAAAAAAAAAGGGGGGGGGGGAGGGGGGTGTGAAAGTTCAAAAATATCAATGATCAAATAGTCAGTAAGGGAAGATTCAGCATGTAAAGAATTGTATATCTCCCTTACTAAATTTCTTAATTACACAATTTTATTTTCTATTTGAACAAAACACCTGGGTGTGTTTAACCCCTTCGCCGGCTCCAGAACGGAGTGGTCAGTGGATCACTTGTTCAAGCTAACCTGTAAAAGTAAAGAGAAAAAGTTAAAAACACAAAATAAACACAACTTTTTAGTAAAAAGAATAATTAAAGTGTTAAAGTCCCTAAACACAAACATTCCCTATAACATCTAATAAAGTAAAAAAAAAACAGGAAAATCAATAAAACCCCCACATTTTGGTATTGCCGGTCACCTAAACATCTTTACAATAAGTCAGAAACATTTTGACCCGTTCGGTGAACGCCGTAAAAAAACAAAACCTGAAAAACTCGCCAAAAATGTAATTTCAAAATCCCCTAAACCAAAAATGTTCCAAAAAGTGATAAAAAAAAGTTATGTGCAACAAATGGTACCACTGAAAAACGACAACTCAACAAGTAAAAAATAAGCATAAACCAGCTTTGTCAACCCAAAAATATTAAGTTACATCTCCGAAACGATGGCGATGCAAAAACAAATGAGATTTTCTTTAATCGTTTTTTCCTGTAAAAATTGGTAAAATATATAAAAAACTATTAAATGAGGGTATCACCCCTAATGTAGTGATCTATAGAATAAAATATTTATAGTAGTTAGTGTTGATGGTGTACGACCCCAAAATATACAAAAAAAAGAAACCAAATTGACAATTTGTTTTCCCCATACATTAAAGGTAATAAAATCATCAAAAAGTACAGACCCACTAAAATGGAAGTATTGTAAGTGCATCTCATGTCACAAAAAAATAAGCCCTTATTATTTCCAAATTGCCAAAAAAAAAGATTGTATAGCCATTATAAAAGTGACAATGCTAATTGCTCTGAATGGGCAGTTCCCCCCTCGATGCCCTGGCGTGGCCCCACAGCAGGTTACCACCAACATATGGGGGATTGTCTTTAACTTTAATTAATTCTTTTTACTAAAAAGTGTGTTTATTTTGTGTTTTTAACTTTTTCTCTTTACTTTTACAGGTTAGCTTGAACAAGTGATTTTTAACTTTTTCTCTTTACTTTTACAGGTTAGCTTGAACAAGTGATCCACTGACCACTCCGTTCTGGAGCCGGCGAAGGGGTTAAAACACACCAGGTGTTTTTGTCTAAATAGAAAATAAAATTGGTGTAATGAAAGGAAATTTAGTAAGGAAGATATACAATTCTTTACATGCTGAATCTTCCCTTACTATTTGATCATTGATATTTTTGAACTTTCACCCTCCCCCCCCCCTTTTTTTTTTTTTAGGGTGGAGGGATGGGGTGGGTGAGACAGGGGATGAGGTTCCCTTAACTACTATAACGATAAGAGCCGTACCACATGCATATGCCCCCCAGTAGATAGGTAGTCCCTGTGTCACGGGTGCCCTTGTGATCTACGTCTCGGATTGCTGGCACATCTGTGCCCCTCTCCATGGCAGCGGCCCTTTCCGAGCTCACTCAATTCAACACTTTCCGGCTCCCATCCCATGCTGGCCAGCGCGCGTGCCCCGGTACTCACAGATTTAAAGGGCCAGTATGCCGCTAATTGGCGCTGCCCACTTCGCGCGTTCCTATAAAGACCAGTGGCTCCCAGCATTCCTCGACAGATCTTAGTGCTTCATGCCTATGAGGAAGCTTTCCACAGTGTTTCCTTCCCAAGTGTTGACCTCCTGTTGTGACCCCGGACCTGTTCCTGATTCTGTTCCTGAGCTGCCAGCCCTGACCTCTCGCTCCGTCCCGGACCACACATCATTGCCGCCTGCCTTGAACGTCTGCCTGTTCCTGACCACGAAACTGCCTAGTGATCCTGTACTTCAACCTTGGCTGCCACTGTCGAACCTGTGGAACAACCTGGTGGTACCACGCTGCAGCAAGACCATACTGCTTTGCAGCAGGCTCAGGTGAGGACTGGGTACCACTTGCATTCCGGTCCAAGGTGTCTGCTTACATCATCATCCGTGGTGATCCAGGGGGTTCACTACTCCAAATCCTTACACCCACCACATGCCTCCCAATAGATAGGTAGTCCCAGCTCATAGCCACAGCACATGTCCCCCAAGTAAATAGGTAGGCACGGCACATGCCCCCAAGTTAATTGGTAGCCACCGCACATGCTTGCCAGAAGATAGGAAGTCACAGAACATGCCTACCAGTATATAGGTAGCCCCATCACTTACCAGCGCTCCCTGCAACCAGCTCCTGAACGCTCTCACGCTCTTCTCTTTGACCAAGGCTTAGACAATGGCGGTGATAGCACCTGGGTCATATAAAGGACGTAGGCAGCGGTGACATCGCTGCCTGTGTCCAGTGATCAGTCTAAGAGACACACAGGAGCCATCACTATTAATTAAAGATCTGTCTGAGAGCCAGATGCAGCCAACAAAAGAGCCATATCTGGCTCCCGAGCCATAGGTTCCCTACCCCTGCATTAAACAAACAAAATCCTACCCGTCAGGGTGCTAACTAAACAGAGTTTCTCTAACTCACCACTTAGTACATAAAATAAGTCGCTGCTCCAGGCACAGAGGTGTGTGCTCTCCAGCCTCCGTTCAGAGAGACAACACTCTCAGCTCTGCTGAGCGGCTTTATGCAGACTGATTAGGCTGCTCCCATCACCTGTGTCCAAGGTGCTGGACAACACAACCTCAGCACTCAGGCCTCGCATAGTATGAAAACCTAGGGGAAACATACCGCCCATCCACATTTAACCCCTTCAGTGTCTCACATACCCTCCCCCTCTGTTTGACCCATCCACAGTTAACCCCTTCAGTGTCTCACATACCCTCCCCCTCTGTTTGACCCTGTGGGGGCGAACACTTTTGGCCATCAGACAGTGGGTACGAGACAGGGCATCGGCATTCCCATGCAGCTTTCCTGCTCGATGTTCTACCGTGAACTTGAAATTTTGTAACATTAGGAACCACCTTGTGACCCTGGCGTTCCTCTCTTTAGCCTGACTCATCCTGGTGAGGGGAGAGTGATTGGTTACTAGCGTAAACTGTCGCCCTATCAAGTAATACCTCAGGGATTCCATTTGATTGCCAAGCACTCCCTCTCAACTATACTATAGTTCTTCTCAGGGGGTGTGAGCTTGCGGCTCAGGAATGTCACAGGATGTTCCTCACCCTCCACTACTTGGGACAAGACAGCCCCTAAACCCACGTCAGAAGCGTCAGTCTGTACAATAAAGGTTTTGGTGAAGTTAGGGGTGATCAGTACCGGTCCCTCACACAAAACCGTCTTAAGTCGCTGAAACGCCCCCTCAGCCTCTTCACTCCACTTTACCATTACCGACCCGCTACCCTTGGTCAGGTCAGTCAGGGGTGCCGCTATTGTCGCAAAATCGGGAATAAATCGGCGATAATAGCCCACTATGCCTAGGAAAGCCCTCACTTGCTTCTTGCTCACAGGTCGTGGCCACTGCTGGATCGCCTCCACTTTATTTACTTGGGGTTTGATGACACCTCGCCCAATACGGTACCCGCGTTCCTATAAAGACCAGTGGCTCCCAGCATTCCTCGACAGATCTTAGTGCTTCATGCCTATGAGGAAGCTTTCCACAGTGTTTCCTTCCCAAGTGTTGACCTCCTGTTGTGACCCCGGACCTGTTCCTGATTCTGTTCCTGAGCTGCCAGCCCTGACCTCTCGCTCCGTCCCGGACCACACATCATTGCCGCCTGCCTTGAACGTCTGACCACGAAACTGCCTAGTGATCCTGTACTTCAACCTTGGCTGCCACTGTCGAACCTGTGGAACAACCTGGTGGTACCACGCTGCAGCAAGACCATACTGCTTTGCAGCAGGCTCAGGTGAAGACTGGGTACCACTTGCATTCCGGTCCAAGGTGTCTGCTTAAATCATCATCCGTGATGATCCAGGGGGTTCACTACTCCAAATCCTTACACCCACCACATGCCTCCCAATAGATAGGTAGTCCCAGCTCATAGCCACAGCACATGTCCCCCAAGTAAATAGGTAGGCACGGCACATGCCCCCAAGTTAATTGGTAGCCACCGCACATGCTTGCCAGAAGATAGGAAGTCACAGAACATGCCTACCAGTATATAGGTAGCCCCATCACTTACCAGCGCTCCCTGCAACCAGCTCCTCAACGCTCTCACGCTCTTCTCTTTGACCAAGGCTTAGACAATGGCGGTGATAGCACCTGGGTCATATAAAGGACGTAGGCAGCGGTGACATCGCTGCCTGTGTCCAGTGATCAGTCTAAGAGACACACAGAAGCCATCACTATTAATTAAAGATCTGTCTGAGAGCCAGATGCAGCCAACAAAAGAGCCATATCTGGCTCCCGAGCCATAGGTTCCCTACCCCTGCTATAGAGGAACACTTCACCCTAACCCAGGGCAGTGACTTCGACCCTTACACCAGGTGGGAAGCTCATAAGGTAGTTAGCAGAGGGGTTTTCATTAAGCATGGTTCGAGACGGAAGAAGGAAAGAGACAGACACTTAAACGCCCTACTCGAACAAATAAAGGTACTCGAATCACAACATAAACGTCTACCGGATGGCGACCTCAGGGTACAATTAATACAAGCCAGGGAAGAGTTAAGATGCTTACTGCTATATAAAGCAAAAAATACACTTAAAAAATGTTGCCGTTTTTTTTACGAAAATGGGGACAAGTACAGCCAGGGATTAGCAAAAGCCTTGCATAATCAGAGGTCCACTACATATGTCCCGAATGTAAAAGATAAACAAGGTAATAGTGTCAGGTTACCTGATAAAGTGGCAGAGGTGTTCAGAGAATACTATGCCTCATTATACTCAGCAGATAGCGCTAACCAGGCTACAGCAAGTCCAAACTTTAGGGAGCAGATCCAGGAGTATATAAGGGAGTCAGGACTCCCTTCCTTACCTGAGATCGACCTGGAAAATTTAGAGAACCCAATCACGAAGGAAGAATTGGAAAAGGCAATAGGGAATACACCGCTTGGTAAAGCACCAGGCCCAGATGGGTTTTATCTAGTTTACTATAAACAGCATAGCTCCCAACCGTCCCGATTTTGCCGGGAAAGTCCCGTTTTTCTTACCTCTGCCCCGCGTCACGGGCAGCTATGAGATTGTCACGGATTTTCCCCCCAGGTCCCGGCGCTGTGTCCCCATAGTAAATACTTTGAAAGTCTGAACTCACAGTACAGAATGGCTTCTACAGACATCGAATATGGCTAAAATTTGGGGCGTGGCCAGGGAGTGATTGGGGGTGTGGCTTAGGGGGATCGCCGCGGCACGCTGCGCATGCCGCCATTTTGTCCCTCTTTCCCTTTCACAAATGTTGGGAGGTATGTAACTCTGCTTATGACGTCTTGCATTACTGACCCTACAAATTTCGAATTGCACTATTCAGATTGTGTGTGAATGGTGCTTAAAATAGCCCAGCTATGGCCGCCATGTACCCCGGGCCTTATGGTTTTTTCCACCTCTGTACTTTAATTTGTTTGCCTTACCTTTCCTCCACATAGCCGGCCCTTGTTCCAGGCTAGTCCTGCAGCGGGAACATGATTCACACTTCCTGCTGGTATATATTTCCTTCTAGAAACAAGACAGCTATTAAGATGTGATCACAGGTCGAACTCCGGAGGGACGTGACCTCAGAAGAACCAGGCAGTGTCCACAAAGGGCATCTGCAGGTCTGCTCTAAGGACACCGCTGGTCATGCCATCCTGCCCCCGTGTCCTGGTCACAGACCTAGGTATAAAAAGATCTTTGGAGAGTTCCTTGTACTGTCCTTCAGGTATTTGTACATTGTAATGAGATCTCCCCTCAGTCATCTTTTTTCTAAACTGAATAATCCCATATTTTGTAATCTGTCATTGTTTTCTAGTCCCCCCATTCCCCTAATAATCCTGGTTGCTCTCCTCTACCTGTTCCAGTTTTACTGTGTCCTTTTTATAAATTGGTGCCAAAATGCATAACTTTACATTTATCTACATTAAACCTCATCAACCATTTCTCTGCCCATCCCTCAAGCTTCCACAAATCCCTCTGTAATGCTAAACTATCGACCTCAGTATTTATTACTTTACACAGCTTAGTATCATCTGCAAATATTGAAACTTGACTGTGTAAACCCACTACAAGGTCATTAATAAAAATATTAAAAAGAAGTGGCCCCAATACTGACCCCTGTGGCACTCCACTGGTAACATCAACCCAATCTGAGAATGTGCCATTAATGACTACCCTCTGTTTTCTATCACTAAGCCAATTACTTACCCAGATACACAGATTTTCTCCTATTCCCAGCAGTCTCATTTTATATACCAACCTTTTATGTGGCACGGTGTCAAATGCCTTTGAAAAGTCCAGATATGGTTGCTAGCGGCCACGTCTTTCTGCAGCATTGCTACCCCAGAGTTGATATCCCCCTCACCCGCTAGCCTGGCAAACTTATTGGGGTGCACCAGATCAGGACTAGACTCTCTACAACTCTTCCCTCTACCCCGCCTTCTACATGTTACCCAACTTGCTGCCCCCTCATTCTGCACCTCCATACTTCCCTCCCCACACCCATCTTCCCCAGAGAGTTTGTGCTCCAGGAGCAGCAAACTTCGTCCCATATTATCAATTGCCCGCAGCCTTGAATTTAGATCCAGAATCTGGGCTTCCAGATGAGCAATTTTCACACATCCCACACAGCAGTATTCCCCCTCGAACGGCTGTTCAAGGAAAGCATACATGGCACAGGATGTACACCGTGTAGCAATGCCACTTACGGAGTCCATTATTCTAATCGGTATTACAATAGAAATATGCACAGAAAGAAGAATTTACAGTCAAAGTAACACAAAACACAGCAGTTACCTGCTAAAGCCCCTCAAACTTAAGTCCCTTAAACCTAAGTCACACTTAAGACACTGCACACACTAAGGATCAATGCACACTCGCCGCCAAGCTCACACACTCGCTTTGCTAATGCTTTTTTTAAAGTTATCTGCCACAAAAATCTGCAGAGCTCACTGCACAAGATCTGGCTGCAAAACCCTATAGAGCCAGAGACTTTCCTGGCTCTATAGGGTTGACAAATGTTGGGAGGTATGAAACAGCTATCTGAGGAACTGAGCCCATATATGATTGAGGCATTTAATTCTCTGACAGTCGGCCAGACTTTTCCAACAGACTCCCTTAGAGCATATGCCCCTTAGAGCAGACTCCCTTAGAGCATAGCCTCTTCATGTATCGGGCTGCGAATTTGCAGCGGCGGGGCGATCATACGCTGGCGCACGAGCGCCAGCGTATGATAAATATCCCCCATGGTCTTTAATAACAAAGTCCATCTTCTGGGTACAGCCCTTGAAGTGGGGAAAAGTGCAATAAAAGAAGCAAAGGGTCTCCTCTAGGTGTAGAGGGACAGAGTCCTTTGAAGGAATCTCTGCTGTGGCAGAGGAAGGGGTGCTACCATAGCACATGACAGTGGGCAGTTCAAGGCAAGTCTCTTGACTGAGATAAATAAGGGTGAGAGTCTCAGGAAAGTCTCTGGCTCTATAGGGTTAGCGGGCGCTCAGCCCAAATGGGATAGCAGTAATAAATATACATATGTACAATATTCACAGTACCTGAAGTGGGCTACAGCCCTTCAGGGGTTAATCTTGCTGCTCAAGAGCAATGGCTGCAGGCATGGGAGCAGGAACTGCAGCATGGACATCATCAGCCTGGGTGAAGAAAGCAGTGTTGAAATCCGTCACCTGAAGACATCTGGTGGTAGACACTGGAACTGCTGACATGAAACACCCAGAAGCTGGAGCTGGAACAGCAGGGAGGTCACCTGCGGCGGCAGGCATCTCAGCAAAGGAAGGAGACAGGCTGACCTTCTGTAGCTGGGGGCGCTGTGGAGCGCATGATGATGACCGCAGGAGCTGTAACTTCTTCACTGCTGACAGCTGAAGGATTGTTGTTCCGGGACTGACCTGTAGCTCTTGGGGGCGCTGTTGCGCTAGCGGTGGTAACCTCTGTAGCTGGCAGGGCGTTCTCACCGGACAGCCTGGGCCTCTTAGCAGGTGGTCCTGGATACTCCGCAGGACGGTCAGCAGCATTAGGTAAGGGGTCAGGCCCCTTTAAGAGAGTCCCTTTTGTAGCCAGGCCTCCTATGGGGAGATGTTGGCCCTCTGCAGGGAGGCCGGACTGTACCCCAGCCGGGGCTAAGGGAGATATAGTAACAGTCACTGTGATATAGGCCCTGGGTCCTCAGGATGTCCGGAATCGGAGGAGGCAGCCGCTGTGGAGAATCCGCCATTGGAGACTGCATACAGGAGACAGCAGTAAGCGGTGCAGCAGATGAAGGTGCCCGAGGCTCGGGGACAGACCATGTGACACTTGGTTCCTCATTTCGGCGGCTGTACAGCATGTCGGCAGGACAGGAGACAGCACGTGGAGAAATCCAAGATGGCCGATTAACCTCCCTGATGCTGGAGGTACCTCGTGGGCTCTCACCGGCGTTGCAGCGCGGGAGAGTTTCGCGCCAGAGGGCGGAGCTTGAGTCTTTCCGGCCAGGAGCTGTGGCGGGCTAAATTTTCTGCTGCGCCACAGCGCGCTGAGGCAGGATTCGCGCCATACGCGCAAGGGGCGGAGCCTAGTGACGACTCTGGAGTTCCCGCCAGTGATGGCGGGGTTCCTTCTGACTCCAGGTGCTTAACGACTTCGCTTCTCTTGGGCGCTGTTTGGCCGGGGAGTCACGAGGGGTAGCTGACCGTACAGAGTTCTCTGGAGGTTTCCTCCTCATGGCGGAGACAGTCACTTCCAACTGGGTCAACCGATCGAGTATTTGATGCAGGGTGTCCGCCAGATTAGGGACCTGTCCTGCGAAGCCAGCAACTTCCGTAGCCGCAGGAGTAGGTGATATCGACTGTATTGGATGGCAAGCTAGAGCAGAGTCCTCCATTTCCACGGATTCAGGCTCTTTCTGTGGTCCAGTAGGCGGTCGGTCCCCTAATATGTCAATGGCAATTTCCTTAAACTCAAGAAAGGAGGCCTGGGCATGTTGAGAAGAGATGATCTTTAGTTGACACCTTTGATTTCTATCAACAAGTCCATTAATGAATTGTTCCCTTAGGGTTTGGTCAGAGGTTTCAGCGTCTTTGGGATCAAGACGGGTTATGGCCTTCCATGTCTCCTGTAGGGAGAGGGCAAAGTCTCGGAGGGACTCTTGGGGCTTCTGTCTTTTCCCGAAGAATTGCTGCTTCAACTCTGAGGCAGTACACTTGTCAAAGGTGTTGCCCAACCTATCAAGAATTTGGACCACATTCTGACACTGTTCTCGGGGCCAAGACTTGACTTCCCGGAGAGCGGGTCCTTTCAACTGCCCGGTTAGGATGCCCACTTTCTGTTCCTCTGTGAACGGGTACAGGGCAAAGGTGGCTAACAATTTGTCTCTGAATTCAGAGAGAGTGTGTGATTCTCCCTCGTAGTGGGGTAACCAGGGGGCCCCCGGATAGTAGGGCATAGTCAGAGGCATCATGGTGGGGGTCCCAGGGACCCTGGCTGTAGCAGGGGTGAAAGGACTCTCTGGAGGGCTTAACATGCTCCGGTACCCTGAGGAGGGACCAGGGGACGGGACTTGCTCCAGTCCCGTATCTTCGTCCTTGGCGGACATGACTGGCCTAGCTGAGGGAAGTCTGCAGGGTTACACAATGTCCGTTGCTATGGGCGATGGCTAGAATGGGACGTGGGCACTTTAAGACACAGTCACTATTCCCTGGGAGGTGAGCCAATAACCTAGCGTTGGAAACAATCTCTACCCCCCTTTAACTTCCCCAGCGGTACTCACTCAGGACAGCTCCGGTGCATGAAGGACTCCGTTCCCGATGTCCGGCAGGCAGCAGGGGCTCGGTGATGCTCAGTGGTGTTCTCCAGTCGCAGGACACGTGCGCCGGAACTCCGGATGAGGCGCACGCTGCTGGCAGGCTTCAGACGCGGCCTGCGCCGAAATCCAAGATGGCCGATTAACCCTCTTCGTTGCCGGCCGCACACGCTCCAGCTCCTCCTCCTCGGTACTTCGCGCCACTCGCGCAGGGGGCGGAGCCTAGTGACGACTCTGGAGTTCCCACCAGTGAGGATTTGGTGGGCTGGAAATACTTGCTGCGCCACACGCCTCTGAGGTAAATTCTTCAGGCGCAGCAGCGCCGGATGTAGCAGAGCTGACAAAGTTCTTTGCAGGGATTTAACCTCTTGAGTGCTGGAGCGGTGCTCGACAGCACGTGGCAGCATTATAACACAGTTCAATGTAGTAATGCACACAATTACTTGGGCCTAAACCCGGATGGCAGCAGGGTTAGGCAGCACAGTCTTTGTAATAAAGTACAGTCTATAGTGCCAGAATAAGGCACAGAAGTATATATCCTGTGGTTCGTGACGCCACTTGCAACATCCCCCACCGGGGCCTAGCCTTTTCTCGGGGCCTGGAGTCATCCGGGGCCCGCGGTACCTGAGTGGCTGGCGGCACGCTAGTGTCACGGTGCTTGGTATGGGGAACCGGAGGGCTGTCCTACAGCCTGGCAGGTCTCCAGCAGGGTGGTGTTGGCAAGAAATGATGGGGGAGAGGCTGCTATAGCGGATCTCCCTGGGGCAACCCTTTGGTGTCTAGAGTATGAGTCTCTGTGTGGTGGACAGGGTGCCTGTGATGATGGCAGCCGTAGTAGCAGGGACCAGACGGAGGCAGAGGTTGAATAAAAACAACTTACAGTTCTTTATTGGAACCGACAGGAACCGCAGCAACGTGCCTTTAACAGAGTAGTAGAGTGCTGAGATGCAAGTTGGAGGGAGCCACAGGAGGTAGATCGCCAGCCTGGATGCAGAGGGCAGGCTGGGAGGTAGCTGTGTCCTAATAGGATGCTTCAGCTTTATCCTGGATTGCTTCAGGTATCACCCTTAAAGGTAGGATGATACCCCTTTCCTCACTAACTGGCTATTAGCTTCACTCTTCAGGCAGGGGCTAGGCTCACCTGCTCTTGGTCTGGTGTGCTGACTGCACAGACTCCTCTGAGTCTCTAATCTGAGAGAGTAAACTCTCTCCTCACACTGCACTCTCTTCTGAGAGAGGACTAACTTCTTCTGGAAGTTTCCAGGGATCTTGTTACTCCCCTGGTCAGGTGGTGGCTACTCCTCCAATTACATCTCAGCTCACAGCTCAGCTCACAGAGACAAAGTATAACACCTGTGATTGGCTGACACATATGACATCACATAAAGCAATTAACTCCTGCCTTAGATGTAGTTGGAGGGAGCCACAGGATGTAGAGCGCCAGCCTGGATGCGGAGGGCAGGCTGGGAGGTAGCTGTGTCCTAAAAGGATGCTTCAGCTTGTCCTGGGTTGCTTCAGGTATCACCCTTAAAGGTAGAATGATACCCCTTTCCTCACTATACTAGCTATTAGCTCCACTCTTCAGGCAGGGGCTAGGCTCTTCCTGCTCTGGTCTGGTATGCTAGCTGTACAGAGTCTGTACTGGAGTAACTCCAGTCTGCTTCTGAGCTACTGCTCAGCTAACTGCTCTCTAGAACTGTTCTTTAGAACATTCCTGGCCAGGGGTTTTGTTACTCCCACTGGTCAGGTGGTGGCTACTCCTCCAATTACATCTCAGCTCACAGAAACAGTGTGTACATTAGGATACATCACATCAAAGAATTAACTCCTGCCTTACCAGGCAGGATCTACCACTGCAATGTTCCCCTGTGTCCTATAAGGACTATGTAGTGTGATGTAGTGACATGCTGTGGGGCTGACTAGACCCTACACAGGCTGCAAGCTACATGGTGGGACGTATTCGCAACCACTCCTCTGCCTTGCATCGGCGAGGGTGTTGCACATATATTACAGTCCTCCCAAAGGAGGGAAAGGACCCCACGCAGTGTCTCAGCTACAGACCGATCTCCCTGCTAAATACAGACACAAAACTGATGGCAAAAATATTAGCGGAGAGATTGATGCCAATGGTGGCCAAAATCTTACATCTAGACCAGACAGGCTTCCTTAAAGGCCGGGAAGCCAGAGATAACACGACAAAGGCCATTAATCTAATTCACTATGCCTAGGTGCATAAACAAGCAGTTGCTCTGCTCTCAACAGACGCAGAAAAGGCATTTGATAGGGTGAATTGGGTATATGTGGCTGAGACACTGCGTGGAATAGGCCTAAAACAGAATATGATGAAATGGATTTTATCATTATATTCAAATCCCACTGCAAAGGTTAGAGTAAATGGGATCCTGTCAGGAGACCTGCAAATTCGTAATGGAGTTAGACAGGGTTGCCCACTATCTCCACTAATTTTTGTTTTAACCCTGGAACCATTCCTCAGACAAATAAGATTAGATCAAAATATCTCGGGTATAACATTTCGATCTGAGGAAATTAAGATAGCTGCATATGCAGACGATTTATTATTATTTGTATCCAACCCAAGAATTTCTATCCCTAATCTTATGCGCCAATTAAGAGAATATTTGTGTTTATCCAGCTTTAAAATTAATTTTTCTAAATCTGAAGCACTGGCAGTAAATATACCCCTGGAAGAGTTAAAAAGGTTGGAGGAACTGTTCCCCTTCAGGTGGCCGAAGGAGGGACTATTATATTTGGGAATAAAGCTAACATCTAACCTAAAAGAGCTATATAGGATAAATTTTCTTCCTTTACTAAGTATTATTAAAAAGGACTGTGAAAATTGGGGTAAAGGCAGGTTTTCATGGCTAGGCTGTTGTGCTATATTTAAAATGAATATCTTCATTTATATACCTAGTATAGTATACCTAATATACCTAGAGTTCTGTACATGTTTCAGGCCCTCCCAATACATCTCCCAGGTGTTTTTTTAAGACACTAGCGTCGATACAGCAAAGATTTATATGGGCGGGGAAAAAATCACGGTTAAAAAAGGAGATTCTATATAGACCAAGGGACAAGGGGGGATTGGCACTGCCGGACCTTAAATCTTACTACAGAGCTTCCCACCTGGTGAGGGTATTAGACTGGTGTAGGCATACTAAAAAAAAACTATGGATTACTGTGGAACAGCAATTGTCACCAGTCTCACTATCTAGTGCTCCCTGGCTTGAAAAAGAACTTCTTCCCCAATTAATGAAACATCCAACAATCGGGGCAACTTTAAGGGTATGCATCTCCCCTCAGGTTAAAAATGGATTGATCCCGACATACTCTCTCTCTATACCCGGTCCTGGACAACCCTAGATTCTTGATGGGAGTAGAAGATATAATCTTTAAGGACTGGAAAGCAATGGGGGTAAATAGGGTATTTCAATTCCGCTCAAGATGGCGCCTGCCAGGGGAAATGTCAGAAACTTGGGGGTTGAGAACATTGACCCCTTGGAGATCCATGTTCTTGTGTTCCTACTTATCCTCATTACCGCAGTTAGAAAGTTCTGAAAGTGAAAAAACTGACTTTGAAGAATTATGCACAAATGTAGAACCTGCCCAACACTCTTTATCTAAGATTTATAGCATACTAATGAGAAAAATGAGCCAAACACTGCCCACCTTTACAGCAAAATGGGAGCAGGAACTTCAAATTAACTTGACAACAGAACAATGGGAACGAGTATTTCAAGTTACGTATACTTCTCTTATCAGTTCAAGACTTCAAGAGGGGAACTATAAAATTATATCACAATGGTATCAAGTTCCTATGAAGATACACGCTATACTCCCAGAGGTTAGCCCATTGTGCTGGAGATGTGGAAGTGAGGAGGGTTCATTTATACATGTTTTTGGTCCTACTCTGTACTGCAGCCATTTTGGCAAGCAATACATTATGTCATTCAACAGAAACTAAATATTAACTTTCCCTTTGATCCGGCTTTTGCTCTTCTGCAATATTGTGAATTCCCTAAACAAGTGTATGTAGGGTCATTATTACAATATCTCTAATTGGCAGCACATTTATGTATACCAATTTTCTGGAAAAAACCATTAGCGCCACCCATGTCCCTCTGGCTGTCTGCAATAAAAGCTGATACCGATGAGGATTTTTGAGTATGGCTGGGAGGAGCAAGGGGGAGGTTGCTGGTTATGTATTTATTTATTAGTCTTCTTTCTTGTCTTTCTTTTTCTTTATTTATTGCCTGTATTTTGTAAGAGTGGATATTTCCTGTTTGTCTATTTCATCGTGTAATGTAATATTGAGTTTTGTATTTCTGTGGTCTTGTATATGTAAGTATTTATAAAAAAGAGATAAATAAAAAGTAAAGTTTCAAAAAAAAAAAAAACAAGAAGAAACAGCCTTAGTTTCTGAAATTATCATATTATAATTTACTAACCAATGAACTACGGACATTACATCTTATCTTTAACCAAGCCCAAATCCAGCCCACTGAGTTCAAGTCTGTGACTTTTATCAGTTATTAGAGAACCTGAGGTTGTGTGAACAAGGACAAAACTTGACAGCGTTAAGGGGGGTTAATCCTCCCAAACCAAGACAAAGCTAATCCCTTCCATTTATTTAAGTCAGTAATGATGGATTTCAGTAGTGATTCGTAATTGAGGGCATATAAGCAACACATATCTGAAGGGATTTGCACCACCAGATATTAAATGGAGTTGCTAGCCAATCTAAAGGGAAAGTTCAAAGTCAAATGCTCTATTACTGCCTGTGAGAGAGATATGTTTAACAGTTTTGATTTCTGTAGATTGACTTTAAAGTTACTCAGTTTACTGAATGTGTCAAATTCCCCAAGTATTTAATTTAAGGGGATTTGGGGATTGGTCACATACAACAGCAAGTAATCCGCAAAGAGAGACATTTTGTGGTGCATGTGTCCAACCTGAAGACCCTTTATATTGGGATTTTTCCTTAATGCCATTGCCAGAGACTCCATCACAAGTATGTACAGGACGGGTGACAAGGGACCCATTTGAAATTGAAATCTAGTCCCATTTGAAATTGAAAATGGCAGGGACAGACCCATTCACTTTAACTCTCGCGGAAGACCTATGGTATAGGGCTAGAATTTTCTCCTTCATCCGAGAACATAGTCCGATGGAGCGTAGTATGGCTTCTAGAAACCCCCAGTGCACCCGGTCAAACACTTTTTCGGCGTCTATTGAAAGCAAGCACATAGAAGTGCCAGTAGATTTTGCCCTTTCAATCAAATAAATTGTCTTAATGGTATTATCCCTGGCCTTCCTCCCCGGGACGAAACCAACTTGTTCCGGATGTATCAGGGAGGGAATATACGGTTGGAGCCATAAGGTCAATAGCTTAGAGTATATTTTAGTGTCCACATTCAGTAAGGAGATTGGCCTAAAGTTACCGCAATGTGTTTGATCTCTCCCTGGCTTAGGAATGACGGTGATATACGCTTGTAGTGCCTGATCTGGAAAGGAGCATCCCTCTGAGACAGAATTAAAGGCCTTTGTTAAAAGGGGAATCAGTTCGGATTTGCATGATTTGTAAAACCTGGCTGTGAAGCCATCTGGGCCCGGACTCTTACCCGTTTTAAGATTTTTAATGACTATTGCCACCTCCTCCTCCGAGAAGTTATTCTCTAGGGTCTCTGCTTCCGAAGCCTGGATTTTTGGAAGTGAGTTTGTTTCCAAGTACTCCTCTATTGATGGTGTACTTGAGTGAGGAGGGCTAGATCCGGAGTTATCTATGTTATAGAGAGTGGAGTAAAATATGGAGAATTCATCTAGTATCTGATATTCCTTGTGAACCAATCCCTTAGTCGGGGAATTTATAGAGTAAATATGTGTGGTTGGTGTGCGGGGGTGTATTGCTTTTGCTAACCAGCCTCCACACTTGTCCCCGTATTCAAAAAAGCCTTTGTGTATGCGTTGTGCATGCGTACATGTGTACATCTGTATTTCTGATCTAAAATGGAAAGGATTTCCTGTCTTAATAAGGATATTTCAGCCTTCAAAGGCTCTGAGGGAATGGATTTGTTAATACATTCCTTATCCGCCAAAGAACGTAGTGTTGTTTTGAGTTTGTGAGCCCTCTCCCGTTTCAATCTGGACCTATGAGACATAAAAATGGTTTGTATTTTTGTTTGGAACTGCTTGAAAAGTGAGAAGGTGTTGAAAGAAGTGCATTATCTTTGGAGGTCCTCATGCTGGACCCACCATTCTTTCTAAACAGAGAGACCCTGGAAAGAAGCTACAATGATAGTCTGAATTTGCCCACCTTGTTTCAACTGTATTGGTGGCCTCAGACGGCCGATACAATTAAAGAAGTGGAAGAACAGTTAGCTATAAGTTATTGCTTAAAATGGCACATCAGGGTAAATAAGTGGGTTTTGGTTGTGGTTTGGGCACTCAGTCTCTAAAAGGTTCGCCATCACTGATCTAGAAGATGATCATTGAGGCGCCATGAACCCTTTCGTACTGGACCAGGGTACCCGTCTAGAGAGCCGAAAACAGGGGCATGGTCTGACCACAAAAAGGTATCTATGGAGAACCTAGGGAGCATGTCAAGTAACCTATGAGAGAGGAATATGTGGTCAAGTCTATGGTAAGTGTTGTGTGCTAGAGAATGGTAACTGTATTCTTTGGCAGTTGGATGCGATGTACGCCGCATGTCTACTAATTGAAGAGCACGAAGCTCGGCCTTCAGTCTGCGTCTTTTGGCAAAGGAGACAGAAGACTTACCCGCAGTAGTGTCCAGGTCCACGTCTATCACCATGTTAAAGTCCCCGCCCAAAATTATGTCTGAGCCATCTGCAAAGTCCGCCAACAAGCAAAGCAGTGTCAACCAAAGGAAGTCCGGTTAGAATTGGGAAAATATGCATTAGCGACGGTAAAGACAAAGCCTACACAGCAGGGTGGCGACAAAGTTAACAACTTTGATGTGGAATCCATGAAAACAACCCAAATTTCTGCCAGACACACCTCGTTTGATAAAGGGACGATGTATGGAGGCAGCTATATGGACGACTTTTGGAGGTAGCAATGGAGACAACGTGTGGAGGCTGCTATGGAGACAATTTAATTTGGATAGTGCCTGTATGTGGCAGTCCCAAACATTTTTCAAACCAGAGGAGCAGGTAGGTGGCCCTCCAGTAAAATGGGATAGATTGAGTGCCTGTATGTGGCAGTCCCAAAAATTGTTCAAACCAGAGGAGCAGGTAGGTGGCCCTCCAGTAAAATGGAATAGATTGAGTGCCTGTATGTGGCAGTCCCAAACGCTTTCCCTGACCAGCAGCAGCTCTCTCCCTAGCGGCATCCAGACACAGAATGATCCGAGCAGCGCGGGCAGGGGCTAGTCTATCCCAGGGTCACCTGATCTGGCCAGCCAACCACTGCTATCGACGTGTAAGGGTACCATGTCATGCTGGGTGGAGTGCAGAGTCTCCTGGCTTGTGATTGGCTCTGTTTCTGGCCGCCAAAAAGCAAAACGGCGGGAGATGCCATTTTCTCGAGCGGGCGACGTATTCGTCCGAGCAACGAGCAGTTTCGAGTACGCTAATGCTCGAACGAGCATCAAGCTCGGACGAGTATGTTCGCTCATCTCTAGTTATCGAGTTTCATCAAATAAATGTCATTGTTTGTATAATGCAGTTATGCAGTTTTCCAATATACTTTTTGTATCAATTCTTCAAGCAGAAATCTTGAAAACCAAGAAAACCAAGAGGAATTGGTTCAAAAACTTGATATATAACTTTTTAGCATGCAAACAAAAACATTTGCTGAAATTGAACAACCCCTTTAAATTCCCCACATGGACTTTGAAAAGTTTGATGAAAAATTACTGACCATTTTTCTCCAACTTTACAATATGAATGTTAAAATTCCGTTCATAATACAAATTCTACTGATTAATGTTATACTGTACACCATGGGGCAGATTTACTTACCCGGTCCATTCGTGATCCAGCCGCGCGTTCTCTGGGATGGATTCGGGTCCGGCCGGGATTCACTAAGGTAGTTCCTCCGAAGTCCACCAGGTGGCGCTGCTGCGCTAAAGTTCCCCGAGGCCCGCTGGAATGCACTGAAATTCACCGGCCTATTCTTAGTGAAGGTAAGCGCGAGTCTCGCGACACTTTTTTTTTTAAAATGTGGCGTTTTTCTGAATCCGTCGGGTTTTCGTTCGGCCACACCCCCCATTTCCGTCGCATGCATGCCAGCGCCAATGCACCACAATCCGATCGCGTGCGCCAAAATCCTGGGCCAATTCAGGGATAATTGGCGCAAATCAGAAATATTCGGGTAACACGTCGGGAAACCGTGAATCGGGCCCTTAGTAAATGACCCCCTATTTATCTTCTACAAAAGTATAAAATCAGCTCACTCATATTAACTGCTTTCCGACATTTGATAGTACTGTACTATTCCCGACATTTGAATAGTACTGTATGGTGGGTGGTGCTTATACGCATCATGCAGTACTATGACATCACGCTTCTGGCACCCACTCCTGAACGGAGCAGGAACCAGAAGTTGCACCAGGGCCGGTTTATAAATGTGGATAATTCGGAATCGGCCACAGTGCATTTGGGTTCGAGCCCCCTGGGCCATATCTATCAGATGTGCCCGACTTCAGTCTATGGCAGAGAAAGGGATCAATAAGTTCCCTGGTCTGCCATAGATTATTGGAGGTATTCAAAGATGGTGGTGCAGGGCGCCGCCATCTCGGCACACCTTTGATATCCACTATCCTGACACCGCGAGGGAAGGGAAGGAGGTTGGCGTGCTTTGGGGGAACAATAGAAAGTGAGTACAATTTCATTATTTTACCTAGGACTGTATATAATTATTATAAGGGGATTGTATATAGTTATTATGCGGGGTGTATATAGTTGTAATAACAGTCTGTATATAGTAAGTTATTATAGGGGGGTTGTATATAGTTGTTATAGGGGTACCATATATAGTCATTATAGTTATATAGTTATATAGTTATTGCTGGGACACTGTATAAAGTGATTACTGGGGGTTATATACAGTGATTACTGGGGAGATATAAATAATGATTGCTGGATGAGCTGTATATAGTGATTGCTGGGGGAGCTATATATAGTGATTGCTGGGGGAGCTGTATATAGTGGTGGCTGGGAAGTTGTATATAGTGCCTTCTGGGAGCTGTATATAGTGGTAGATGGTAGATGTATATAGTCCTTGCTGGGAGCTGTGTATTGTGCTGGATGGGAGCTGTATATAGTGGTTGCTCTAAATAAATTCACTTTTCAATAAAAAAGAATCTATTAAATAAAGTTAAAGTCCCCTAACACAAATACTCCCTGTACATATCTAATAAAGGAATTTAAAAAATCACCAAAAAAAAACACATACTTAGTATTGCGGCATCCATAACAATCTGTACAATAACGCTGAAACATTATTGGACCCGTTTGGTGAGCACCGTAAAAAAAAAAGGAGAAACTTGCAGAAAATGTTAATTTTTTTAATAATTCCCTTCACAAAAATGTTCTGAAAAGTGATCAAAAAAGTTATGTGCCTGAAAATGGTACCACTGAAAAGGACAACTCAACAAAATAAGCCCTAAACCAGCTCTGTCAACCAATTTTCTCGAGCGGGCGAAGTATTCGTCCGAGCAACGAGCAGTTTCGAGTACGCTAATGCTCGAACGAGCATCAAGCTCGGACGAGTATGTTCGCTCATCTCTAGTTATCAGTATTCTCTGTTTGCTAAGGCGATACAGAATTTGGCCTCTCTTTTCCTGTGCATTAAGTCCCTTCACGTTAAAGGAGTAACCTCAGGTTACTCTTAGTGCTATTGTAAGGAACAAAAGGGGGGGTCCCCTGAGATAGAAAAGGAGATAGACACAGTAGGAAAAAATATGAAGGAGGGGAGTAGAGTAGAGTCAAAGAGACAACACTCAAACAGCAAGACAAGACAAAACACAGAGACAGAGGTTAGACGAAACACATAACAAAACAAGGTACAAATAATCAAATAACCAAATCTAAATTGGGGTACAATATAACTATATAACAATATAACCAGTTATACAAGCAAACCCCTGTCCAGCTAGGAAGGTGACTGTTTCTGACTTAACAAGATGAAATGAAAAATGAAAATGTATCCAACACAAATAGGCATTTGGACCCATTAAGGAGAAATAGTAAAGTAACTATACTGGTATAAACATACTGGTGAATCCTCCCATGATTATAGTATGGCAAGTAAAATACAGTAGAGAAATTATTATATATCTCCACGTTTCCAGTCAAATGACGGGAAAGGAGAACTATAACCATAGGAGAGTAACATTAAACAGGCTATGATAGTCCCAGTTACTGGTTATCTTGAGGACGAAGAATTCTCTGCATCTGTGGAGCTGGGTGTGGAGGAGCTGCACCGTCTCTTTGACCCCTTTGACCGCCCCGTCGTGGAGGCCTAGCTGGAAACAGAGGAGGTGGAGCACCGCCTCCGAGACCCTCCGCAATGGGAAGCCTTGGCCATTCAGTAATGGCTGGAGCGAGAAAACCCATAGCCGCGGACAAGCCCGGGACATCTACAGGATGCTGTAGTGTGTATCTCCTATCTGTATGGCGGATATTTAGTTGGAATGGGAATCCCCACGAGTATGGGATGTTTCTTCTTCATCGATTCCTCCAGGAATGGCTTAAGTGCTTTACGTTTAAGTAAAGTGAGGTGGGATAGGTTTGGGAGCAGTTGTAGACGCGTACCTTTCAAAACAACCTCTCCAGCATCTCTGGCTTTGGACATAGTGGCGTCTTTGATTTGGTATTTATGCACTCTGCAAATGACATCCTTCGGGGTCCTGAGCAGCGGTTTTGGCTTGCAAGGAACAATGTGCTCTGTCCAGTTCAGACGCGTTTCTGCCGGAACCTCCAGTAGGGCAGCCACTCTCTGGACATCCTCTCGCACCACTCCCAATTCAGCAGCGTATGACTGCTCCAATCTGGCCATGTAACTTTCCATATTCTCCCTAATAGGGATGGATCGAAGATGTGTGTGAAGGGCTCGTAATTCCGCTAGAGCTCCCAGCTCTTGAGTCAATATAGCTGATGAATATTCTTGTGCTAGCATTGTGTGCTGTCGCTGGGGCAATAGTGAAGAACTATCTGAATACGGAGACATAGCAAGGTTTGTTTCTTCAATATCTTGTGGCCCATTAGGTGGGATAGAGAAAGACCTGAAAGAAGCCGCTGTGATGACCATAGAACTGGGGAATGTGTGTTCCCATGTAGGTCTGCAGGTATTAAACGTGGATGTGTTATGTGACTGGGTCCGTACACAAACATTAGTTATTTACAAAAAAGGTCCCTGGGGACCTCACTGAGACCCATTGGTCTAAAACTTAACTTTTAATGTGTTCAAACAATAAAAAGTCTCATTTGGATTGTTTAAACCTATTTGAAAACACACAATTAAAATTTCTACAAATCCATGGTGTGGGATCTATTATTATTTGTAAGTGAGTCCAGTTAGAGTGGAATTGTCTATCATTTCAATTCAATATAGGGAGAACCACTAGATGTCGCCAGTAGATTAGTTCTGGTTTGTCTATGTATTGAATCAATAATGTTTTTATTAGTTTTGCAACTTAGTTGCTATAACTGTAATCACTAATGTAGCAATGTGCTACTGTTGGCTGACTTCCAAGTCACCATTCACTGGTATATCCACTAGAGCTCTCCCTATCTGTATATATTTTTTCTCACTATCTAACAATTAATGGACAAATAAGCTGATCCCTACACACCATATCATTGCTATCTAAAAAGAGAATAATAGCCCCCCCCCCGACATGTTTCGCCAAAACGATGGCGTCCTCAGGGGTGCCGTGGCTATATATCATGTAGGTCTGCCCACTGTGTGGATGTGGATGGCTCTGCTGTGATATTGGAAACCCCACACTCATGCCTCTTCACCATGGGCGTAGCATTCCCCTGGGAGCTTTGAGATGTGTGTTTGCAGGAGGTAGATCATTGGGGATCCCCCAGAGGTTGTGCATCTCTTGGGGAATGAGCCCCAAGACCATTATAGGGAGAGGAGCTCTGTTTTGAGGCTCCTATGTCTGGGGTCTTTTGATGATTTAAAGGGCCCATCTCCTGGACTCCAGGTCCAGCTCCTGTGTCAGAGGCAGCCCTCACCTTTGCCCCCTCCAATGCAGCTGATCGATGTGGGTCCGCTCCCTGATAAGCTATGGCGCTGGAGCTGGTGTGCGCCATCTTGCCCTGTAAGCCCTCTGGCAGTGAGGTCACGGGGTCTGTTGCGGAACTTCTGAGGGATCGATCCCGCACCTTGTCTCCCATCTCTTCCTCTCTTGCCGCTATGTTGGAAATTGCCCTGAGGTCCTCCGGCATATGTCGTGGCTTCCCGCTCCTCCGGGACGCAGAGCCAGGAGTAGAGCGCGCCGCCATCTTGGAGGCATCTTCCGGCAAGGAGTCTCTCGCGCCGCCAGCGCACGATGTTTGGGCTGACCTGAGAGTCCGGTCATCTCCTTCCCGCTACCAGTTGCCACCTGCTGTGTCTCCGAGTGTCCATCCCGGAAGGTGGGTAAGTGTGAGGCTCCGTCTGAAGAAGGCCTGGTCGCCATTTTGGCACCTCGTGGAGCTGCCACAGGGGTGAGAAACTTTCCAATCCCCTTCGTCGTTGTTCTCGTTAGGGGAGTGCAGGAAGCCTTGGGGTCCACATGCTTCTTGGGTCCCATTTGGTTAAAATTCGGGTGTTGGATCGTGATGGCACACAGCTACTCTCGGGGAAAAGGCTGGAGCTAGCACAAGGCACGTCTAGTCACCGCCACGCCCCCTGCATTTTCCTTTTTAACCCATTGTGAAGGTGCAAATTTTAGTGTTCAATGAATATATTGTAAGATAAAATTACAATTCTGTAATTTCCCTTTCATTTATTTTTCACCCTCATGAAATGCTCATGTGGTTAACAAACTTCCCAAAGGTTGTTTTGAATATTTTGAGGGGTGCAGTTTCTTAGATGGTGTAATTTGTGGGGGTTTTCTGTCATGTAGGCCTTATAAAGTCACTTCTAACTAAATTGGCCCTCCAAAAGTAGGTTTTGATGATTTTCATGAAAATCAGAAAAAAATCACACCTAAAGTTATAAACCTCCTAACATCCTAAAAAAAGGAAAGGATGTTTGAAAAATGATGCCAAGGTGAAGCAGACATATGGGAAATGTTAGTTATCAAGTTATTCTGGTGATATGACTAAATTTCCAAAAAGTAGAAAAT
Organism: Engystomops pustulosus; assembly: GCA_019512145.1. Taxonomy (NCBI): domain Eukaryota; kingdom Metazoa; phylum Chordata; class Amphibia; order Anura; family Leptodactylidae; genus Engystomops; species Engystomops pustulosus. Next base: position 120,038,473 of record CM033647.1, read on the forward strand.
TTTGAATTTGGAAAACATAGTTTTTTCTAAATTTTCACCAAATTTCCGTTTATTTCATAAATAAATACTAAACATATTGCTTAAATTTCTCAACCAATATGAAGTACAAAGGGGCAGATTTACTTACCCGGTCCATTCGCGATCCAGTGGCGCGTTCTCTGCGCTGGATTCGGGTCCAGCCGGGATTCATTAAGGTAGTTCCTCCGCCATCCACCAGGAACGCGCTGGAGTTCACCAAGCCGGGCTGAGTGAAGCTCCGCGACAGATTTTTTTTTTTTTAAATGCGGCGGTTTTTCTGAATCCGTCGGGTTTTCATTCGGCCACGCCCTTTATTTCCGTTGCATGCAAGCCAGCATCGATGCACCATAATCCGATCGCGTGCGCCAAAATCCCAGGGCAATTCAGGGGAAATCAGTGCAGATCGGAAATATTCGGGTAACACTTGGGAAAATGCGAATCGGGCCCTTAGTAAATGACCCCCAATGTGTCACGAAAAACAATCTCAAAATCAACTGAATGGGGCTCATTTACTAAGGGTCCGCGGAGCGCATTTTCCTTGTGTTTCCCGACAATTTCCATTTGGGCCGCATTAAACAGGGGATTTTGGCGCATGCAATTGGATTTTGGCACATCGGCGGCGGCGGCTTGCACGTGACAGAAATCAGGGGGCGTGGCCGTCGAACAACCCGACAGATTCGGACAAAGCGCAAGATTTAACATTTAGAATTGTGTCACAAGACATGCACTTATAAGCACCGGGAAGAAGAAGGTGAACTCCGGCGGACCTCGGCGGGGAAGCGACTGATGCAGCAACTCGGGTACACGAGCTTCATGGATCGCGCCGGACTTCATCCTCGTCGAACCATCCAAATCAGGGACCGTGACAGGACCAGGTAAGTAAATTTGCCCCAATATGTTAATGTCCAAGTCATTAAGGGGATAAGCAATACCAATTTTGTCAATGGAGGTTTCCTTGGTTTTCATGTTATTTTGTTAAATTATTATATTTTTACCTGGCTGCACCTTCAATAATATTCTAGGACATTCATTTGTAAAAAAAAACTGACAGAAGCAGGTTCTAGAAAACTGCGTGAAGTTACTAAATAGTGGAGCTGTATTAGTGAAGAAACTTGGGTTCCAAATGCTCATAAAAATGTTTACCTACAAACGTGTATCCGAATAAATGCCCTCATAACCAGTTTTTCTACTACTCAGATAAAAAATAATTCAAACTTACATTGTTTTGCAAATGCATGACAATATTATTTTGTGATTCCTTATCTAAAGGTAGACTTTTTTTTATAATGCATGACAATATGTAAAATGATGGAGGTGCGGTGCGGAGGTAGGATCCATTCTTCACATTTGGTGGAGCTGCTCGGCAATACAGGTCTTCTGTATTTGACACCTACAGCAGGGTGGTCTGGTAAGACTATACAATTCAGCCCACAGGTCGTCCTCCTCTCAGTGTTGCCGGGCTCCATCTCCTCTATCAAAAAAGGCCTCCTTCGCCATTTTCTCACGGCTGCAAGGACAGTGATCCCTCGACACTGTTAGAGCCCTCATCCGCCCACAGCTGTGGAGTGGATACAGGAGTTCCGTTACATACGTAGGATGGAGAAGCTGGTGGCCGATGACATGCCAGACCCGAGTAAAACAGCCACAGTGTGGACCCCCTGTGAGGAATACCAGCTAACCCCTGCCTTTCAGGATCTTTTTTGCTTAGAATAATAAGATCTTTACTTGAAATCATAACCTTTCATGACCCTTGCATTGAAAATACTAGGCTGTACGGTCACGCTCAGTGCATATGGCTATAGAATGACTCAGAAGCCACCGGGGGGCTGTGATACAAATGTGAAGCATTTGGAGTGTGAATGATAATTACATCAATTAGAATGTGACAATGTGGCCTATTAAGTTTCTAATAAGGACTATACAAAATGGAGTAAAACCTTGTCCTTTGTCTCATCCATGATGTGATCACGCAGTGTTAAAAGCGAGAATCACGCGCTGCACAGGACAATAACAAGTCTTCTGCACATACCAGCGCGTGATCATTGATACATATGTTACAAAATGATGATGTGACAGTATCTAGTACGGAATAATGCCTTTGTTCATTTCATGTTCATATATGCTACAAAATGATGATGCGGCAGTATCTAATATAGATAATGCCTTTGTTTATGAAATGTTATAAAAGCAAGGGGATCCGGACAGGGGGCAGGGACTTTCCAGACGGGACAAGTGGACGCACGTCTGTCTGTGATGCAAGCCGGGAAACTGCCTTCCTCTGTCGAGGTCCCCCGATAGGGAAGTGATGCTACAATATCCGGTAAATATATTGATGTTTGCTTCTCATGATTATAAGAATTATGTGATAAGGATATAATTATATGGTTTTATGTAATTTTCAATAATAAAGTATTACTGTTTTATTAATCCCAATCTGTGTGTTGGTGAGCGCTTCGTATGTTTGGGGCAGTGTTCTATTTTATGCAAGTTAGCCTCACAGTTTCTTCTGGTGGTTGTCAACTTGTGATACAAATGTGAAGCATTTGGAGTGTGAATGATAATGTGGCCTATTAAGTTTCTAATAAGGACTATACAAAATGGAGTAAAACCTTGTCCTTTGTCTCATCCATGATGTGATCACGCAGTGTTAAAAGCGAGAATCACGCGCTGCACAGGACAATAACTAGTCTTCTGCACATACCAGCGCGTGATCATTGATACATATGTTACAAAATGATGATGTGACAGTATCTAGTACGAATAATGCCTTTGTTCATTTCATGTTCATATATGATACAAAATGATGATGCGGCAGTATCTAATATAGATAATGCCTTTGTTTATGAAATGTTATAAAAGCAAGGGGATCCTGACAGGGGGCAGGGACTTTCCAGACGGGACAAGTGGACGCACGTCTGTCTGTGATGCAAGCCGGGAAACTGCCTTCCTCTGTCGAGGTCCCCCGATAGGGAAGTGATGCTACAATATCCGGTAAATATATTGATGTTTGCTTCTCATGATTATAAGAATTATGTGATAAGGATATAATTATATGGTTTTATGTAATTTTCAATAATAAAGTATTACTGTTTTATTAATCCCAATCTGTGTGTTGGTGAGCGCTTCGTATGTTTGGGCAATGCCCGCACTTAGCTGACTCAGTAATACATAAATTGGCTTAGTCAAGGCAGGATATCGGAAGTGATATCTAAAGAACCATAGGGGATATCCTAAAACTAACTACATAGGGTGGAAGCATATTGGACACCGTACATTAGTGCAAATTTTTGACATTTGGCACGGTGCCAAGATGTTCCGGAAAAAGAAAGATACCAAAACCACGCCACATGTAGACGTCCCGGGCTGGTCCCAGGCTCCGTATGATAATGGGGTGCAGGAATTATGTAGTTCAGGATTGTTGGAACCATGGGAAGCAAAATTAAAAGGGTCAGAACCCCTCGATCTAGTACACATACTAGAGGAGGTCCCTGTTAGGTCAGGTGATGCAGTAACCCCTCGATCTAGACCATTACTAGAAGGATTGGTCCCTGGTTAGTACAGGTGAGTGACAGTAGTAACCCCTGATCTGTAGACACATGACTAGAGAGGCCCTGTTTAGGTCATGGTTGTCGCAGTAACCCCTCGATCTAGTTACACTATTCTAGAGGAGGGTCCCTGTTATGGCGGTAGAATGCGTAAGGCCCTCGATCTAGTACACAGTATAGGAGGACGTGAATAGAGGTGGTCCTGTTAGGTCAGGTGATGCAGTAACCCCTCCGTCTAGTACACATACTAGAGGAGGTCCCTGTTAGGTCAGGTGATGCAGTAACCCCTCGATCTAGTACACATACTAGAGGAGGTCCCTGTTAAGTCAGGTAATGCAGTAACCCCTTGATCTAGTACACATACTAGAGGAGGTCCCTGTTAGGTCAGGTGATGCAGTAACCCCTCCGTCTAGTACACATACTAGAGGAGGTCCCTGTTAAGTCAGGTGATGCAGTTTCTTTAGGCAGACATTGTTGGAAATTGACAAGTGCCTACAGACGTATGCATGAGTGCAATCAACAACTTCATAGGAAAGTGTCTCAGTTAGAGCAGAAACTGAGTTGGGAGGGAAGAAGGTGGTGGTGGAGTGTAATACCCGCCTTCTGAATGATAAACTACAGCATTATAAGAGCATTGCAGAAAAGGCTGCTGTAAAAATAGCCCAGAACAAGTACAAGAAAAGAAATGGCAAAGTTAACAAAAACAAGGTGGAAAATAGTTTTTTTTTGCAGCATCAGTAGATTGGAATCCAGATAAGTGGGATGGGAATGTGTGGGATTCTTCCTCTAATTCAGAATGGGGGGACCCCCCCCCCCCCCCCCCAGACCCTGCAATAGATCCCCCGAGTGTCCAAACCTATCTTATTGCCGTGTGCTCTATCTTTTGTCTAGTGTGGCGAGAAGTGTTTAAAACTGCCATACCGAGTCAATCCTGGCTCAAGATTGATGCTCCAAAAATGATACATATATATATGGTATAATCAATGTATACAATGTAACCAAGGTAAAAACTATGTGTAAATTTGTAGTAATGTTTATACTGTTGGGGCCCCCAGGATCTCAGCACTATTGGATGCAAGAGTTCCAGGGGACCTACATAGATTCACAGAATTATACTCATGATTTATCTTTTTGCAATGACACATTAGAGGGAAAGATTTGTAGATTACAATCCAAGACTTATGAATCATGCTTGTTACAGGGTTCTATTAATGTATGTAAATTTACTATATTGCCATTAACCTATCAGTTATTAGTTGAAGTAGCCCCTCAAAAAATATGTGTGGTCAATAATGTTCCTGTTATTCCAAGAATGGAAACGCCCTTTGTAGGATGCATGAAAAATGTATCTGTGTTAGTTTGGAATAATGAAACTTTCTTGTTAATTCATTATCACATCATATCCAAAGATATAAAATGTACTCCACTTACTCTAGAAGTGCAGTCATGGGATTTGAATTTGACTAAGTTAAAACAACTAATCCAACATTCAGAGTTTGGACAACAATTGATTCAACAATTGAATAAGAGTGTGCAATACCATACTGTCACAACAACTATAGTAGCTGATAAAATATTTAAGATGGGTTCTTCCATCCAAGAAGCTACATCACATCACTGGTGGGACATTTTCATGGGATATTCTCCATCTGCAGAGAGGATGTTAAATTGGTTGATACATCCTGTGCTTGTAATTGCTATTATTGTAATTACATTATCTATCTGGAATTGCTATATGACATATAAATTGTTTACCAGACCACGAGTTGTCATGGTCAACTAGAGAAACATCAAATAGTCTACATTGTCAAGGACCGATTGTGATACAAATGTGAAGCATTTGGAGTGTGAATGATAATTACATCAATTAGAATGTGACAATGTGGCCTATTAAGTTTCTAATAAGGACTATACAAAATGGAGTAAAACCTTGTCCTTTGTCTCATCCATGATGTGATCACGCAGTGTTAAAAGCGAGAATCACGCGCTGCACAGGACAATAACAAGTCTTCTGCACATACCAGCGCGTGATCATTGATACATATGTTACAAAATGATGATGTGACAGTATCTAGTACGGAATAATGCCTTTGTTCATTTCATGTTCATATATGCTACAAAATGATGATGCGGCAGTATCTAATATAGATAATGCCTTTGTTTATGAAATGTTATAAAAGCAAGGGGATCCGGACAGGGGGCAGGGACTTTCCAGACGGGACAAGTGGACGCACGTCTGTCTGTGATGCAAGCCGGGAAACTGCCTTCCTCTGTCGAGGTCCCCCGATAGGGAAGTGATGCTACAATATCCGGTAAATATATTGATGTTTGCTTCTCATGATTATAAGAATTATGTGATAAGGATATAATTATATGGTTTTATGTAATTTTCAATAATAAAGTATTACTGTTTTATTAATCCCAATCTGTGTGTTGGTGAGCGCTTCGTATGTTTGGGCACTGCCCGCACTTAGCTGACTCAGTAATACATAAATTGGCGTAGTCGGCAGAATATCGGAAGCGATATCTAAAGAACCATAGGGGATATCCTAAAACTAACTACATAGGGTGGAAGCATATTGGACACCGTACATTAGTGCAAATTTTTGCCAATTGGCACGGTGCCAAGATGTTCCGGAAAAAGAAAGATACCAAAACCTCGCCACATGTACACGTCCCGGGCTGGTCCCAGTCTCCGTATGATAATGTGGTGCAGGAATTGTGTAGTTTAGGATTGTTGGAACCATGGGAAGCAAAATTAAAAGGGTCAGAACCCCTCGATCTAGTACACATACTAGAGGAGGTCCCTGTTAGGTCAAAGGGTACCACGTCATGCTGGGTGGAGTGCAGAGTCTCCTGGCTTGAGATTGGCTCTGTTTCTGTCCGCCAAAAATCACAAGGGCGGGAGATGCCATTTTCTCGAGCTGGCGAAATAATTGTCCGAGCAACGAGCAGTTTCGAGTACGCTAATGCTCGAACGAGCATCAAGCTCGGACGAGTATGTTCGCTCATCTCTAGTTATCAGGCATCTAGTTGCAGTGAGTACATGTATGTTAAGTTTCATCAGACCTGGTACATTTAGCAGGTAAAATAAAGGGTCCGTGAATGCTTGTAGGTGTGTAAGAAAGTCCCTCACTACCTCCCAGAATGGCAGTATTATGGAACATGACCAAAATATAAGTTGGATTGGGCCCCCTGGTTCCTTGCAGCGCCAACATGCATCTTGCACAGTAGGAAATAGCCGATGTAGTCGGGCTGGCGTGTGATACCAATGATATAACAATTTATACGGATTTTCCCTATATGTGGCGCATACAGAGGTTTTGGAGGCTTAACGCCATATACGGGTCCATGTTTCTTGCGTTATTGGATGTTCTACAATGCACTCCCATTTGGCCATATATGCGTGGTGAACATGGGCTTTCTGGTCGGGATGTAGCTGGATGAGATTGATTTCAGATATAAGCCCCGATGTGTGGGTATAGGTCTTGCATATATGTTTGAATGGTGTAGGTTTGGATACTGTGTCCGAGTTTTCCAGGGTTTCCAGTAGATGTCTAATCTGCAGATAGTGATATAGGGAGGACTAATATAGGGTCTGCTCCACATCCCTCTGTCTGACTTAGCCTGCCTGCTCATCTGGAGTCCACCTCGTCTGGATCGGTATCACTTATGCATTGTCCCTATTAGGAACCTTGCATCCTTCAAACAGGCAGGCTTGCTTAGCACCAGGTCCTTTTTGCACTTAGCTACATTCTTTTTATATTCATTTATGTATTTTGGATACCTGGTGTCTTTATTTGTACAGACTTGCACTTTTTCAATTGTTAGTACCAGTCAGCACATGGGAGGGATTTCAGGGCTTACTAGTCCCTGGCAGTCATATACACCATCTGGGTTTATTTTTAAGTGTTTTTATACATTCTTTGTTGTCCTGTGCACATTTGTTTTTGATATTGAATTAATAAAATTTTGTCTTATTGTCTAGTTCCTTGTGCGCATCCCACCTTTTTTCTTGAGTGTTGCTGTATATTGATTTTGGAGATGCGTGGACATCATTTACATTTACTACATCAGTAGTGCCTGCTCCACTTGTTGTTCACATAGGGGGGACTGAGGGATATCAATCTTTTCCTACAACACCTGAAAAGGCAGAACAGATCGAGACATGTGATCTATTCTGTCCACGTGTCTGAATGAGCATTTAGAATGCCAAGGCTTCACAGCTACTCCTGTTAGTGTATTTGGTAGGTACGGTGTATACAGAAATTATTGCATAGATGAGCATTGAGATATAAGCGAAATGGGCCCAATAGCTGGCCAGCAGGAGCCGGGCTCCTGGGGTCCACAGATAAGAATTAGGATGGTACGGAGCTAGCCACAATTTTTCAATCTCCATCCATCTGGAGTAAGCCCACAAAGTTGACCAGGCGGCTATGCGTCTGAGATGGGCAGCCCAGTAATCCTCTATCTCCTCTAATGAGATCGGTTCGCCAGGGCCTCTAAGGCTGCTTGTGATAACTTACGGAGGGAACAAGATTTCCGGGATTTCGTACATAATTTACAAAATGGAATGATGTGACAGTATCTAGTACTGATAAATTCCTTTGTTCATTCTCATGTTCATATATGCTACAAAATGATGATGCGCAGTACTCATATGAGATAAATGCTTTGTTTAGAAATTTTATACCAGAGAAGCAGGGATCTGGACAGGGGGCAGGGAACTTTCCAGACGTGACAAGGACGCACTTCTGTCTGTGATGCAACTCCGGGAAACTGCCTTCCTTCCCTCGTTTCAGTCCCCCCGATAGGGATGATGCTACCATATCCGGTAAATATATTGTGTTTTGCTGCTTCTCATGATAGAAGAATTATGTGATAAGGATATAATTATATGGTTTTATGTCCTTTTCCAAATAATAAAGTATTACTGTTTTTATTACCCAATCTGTGTGTTGGTGAGCCGTTCTATGTTTGGGTACTGCCCACTTACTGACTCGGTAATACATAATTGGCCGTAGTCTGCAGAATAAATTCGGAGCGATATCTAAAGAACCTATGGGAGTCCTAAAACTAATACATAGTGGAAGCCTTTGTGGACATTCCGTACATTAGTGCAAATTTTTGACCATTTGGCACGTGGCCAAGATGTTCCGGAAAAAGAAAGATAACCAAAAAACCTCTGCCAATTACACAGTCACCGGTTGTGTCCCAGTCTCCGTAGATAATGTTTGTGCAGGAATTGTGTATTTAGGATTGTTTGGAACCCATGAAGCAAATAATTAAAAGGGTCAGGACCCCTGTCGATCTAGTACCAACATACGAGAGGAGGTGTCCCTGTTAGGAATCAGGTGATGCAGTAACCCCCTCGATCTAGTACACCATACTAGAGGAGGTCCCTGTCTTAGGTGTCAGGTGATGCAGTAACTCCCGTCCCTCGATCTTAACCACTACTAGGAAAGGAGTTCCTGTTGGACATGTATGCAGTAACCCCCATTACTCTAGTACACATACTAGATGAGAGTCCCTTTAGGGGTCAGGTGATGCAGTAACCCCTCGATCTATACACATACTATAGGAGTGTCCCTGTTTGGGACAGTGTGAGGCAGGTACCCCCTTCTCTACGTACACATCCTATAGATGAGTGTTCCCTGTGCATGATTGTAGTAAAAGCCTTCATCTGTATTCACCCTTAGAGATTTTTAATAGGTATCCCTTTTTAAGAGTTCCAGGTGACAGTTGCTTAGGCACCCAATTGTTGGTATTGCAAGGTGCCCTACAGAACGTACATGAGTGCAGATCAACAACCTTTCATAGAAGAGTCTCAGTTTAAGCAGAAACTAGTTGGGAAGGGAAGGTCTGTGTGGAGGTGTTAATACCCACCCCTAACCCGCCTTCTTGAATGATAACCTACAGCCATTAAAGAGTCATTGCAGATAAATAGGCTTATAAAATAGCCCCAATACTAAACAGGAAAAGAAAGGGCCAAAGTTAACAAAAACAATGTGCACAAAATATTGCAGAGCCCTCAATAGATTGCAATCCAGATAAGTGTGGATGGGGATGTGTGGGTTCGTCCTCTACTTCAGAATGGGAGGACCGCCCCAGACCCTGATAGACTAACCCCCCCCCGACCCACCCCCCCCGAGTGTGTTGCCAAACCTTCAGAAAAGATTAGTAGAGAAACAGTAGAAAGTTAGATGTCAGTGGTTGGTCAGAGTAGTGAATAATGGAGAACGGAGACATGCTGGATGATGGGAGATTGGGAAAGTTTATCAATCATCCGAAACCCTAGTTACACTCACATGTTGCTTTTGAAGACCTCTTTGTGGAATACCACCGGGATAAAGGGTGCCAGAATTTACCTTATTATTCTGGCTCGACTGTTTCCAGAACAGGTATCCGGGCAAGAGTTAGATTGCCGTGAATTCGAAACCTGGTATATATGAAGGGATGTCTTAGAGACTAAAAGAGGAGGCAATTTGCGTAGCCCTTATCTGTATTAGGATGGAAGATGATTTCCTGCACTACCTCCTCACAGCCAGCATAAAATAGTCACACCTCACAGCATATAAAGCAGTCATTTAACCCTTACGGTAACATGACTGGAGAAGCTATTCGCACATTGTTGCCAGAATGAGAAAGTTGCAAGATATGAGAGATTCGAAAGAACCTGCAGCCCCCAAACACTCGGGGACAGTAACATTAACTATCACTCAGATTGAGGAAAAAACAGAAGGTGGATTCTAGTAGGGTCTTGTAGGAAAGAATATGTTTCACAAGCTCTGCTGAAAGCTGGGGTGAAAAGGAACATATCGATGGAAGGAAACTCAGAATTATAGAGATATGTAAAAAAAAGTATTATCAGTAAAAAGGCTAGCACAGGAGAGCCCTAAAAGAAGGATGTTCTTAACCATAGGAATTTCTTGGAACAGATTATCAACTGTGTATCCTTGGGAGCACTGGCGGCGCGGTTGCAACCGAGGTAACACAAGAAATGAAGAAAGTCTTTAATCACTGATTTAGGATCACATAATAAAACAGCATGAGTACCAGCCAAACCCCTGTGTTTATAAAAAGATGATGATCTCCCTATGTTATCTTAGCATCCACTGGAATGGGGGTACTGTTCAAGAGTCCCATCTTTGATTACTACGGCTACTTTATATGTGGAAATCCCTACAAATTTAAAGGTCCTAATTACAAATAGCAGGATTAGGTGGTAAGGTGATTACAGGGGTACAAACCAAAGTGGCCCTTAAAATAGGCAACTTGCCATTGAAACACACCCCGTTTTGTGGTCCCGATACCAGAATACTTATTGACATTGATATTCTTAAAGGGATAACACTACATTTGAAAGAAGGAAAATTTTGCATTGGTGGGTAAGAAAACGAAATAAGCCGGTATTGGTAGGGAAGGTATAAATGCCCCCATACATATTCTCCCAGCTTCTAAACTAGTTGCCTTGAAAGTTCGAATTCCCAGGGCATACAAATAAATGTTGAATACACCCCTACTACTGTTTTTTCATGTTGATGCTGTACCAACTGATTCACTTGAACGTTTGTTTAATTCCAAAGCAATAACAAGCCGATCCAGAACAGCAGACACTTCTCCAAAAAGAAAAGCAATCATGGCTTCAGGGTACCACAACAATTGGGCACATTGGGGAGAAAAGCTACTTACAGGTGGGCCCAAGAGAGAGGAATTCCTCAACCCTTGACATAATTAAAGGTACCATCCGAATTGCCCATATGTCAACATAGCCGAAAAGAGAAGTTCCCACACAGTATATGGGACACATAGGTCAGGACAACTACCAGCCCATCAATTTGGCAAATTGATTCATTGGCCCTCTGCCGAAAGAAGGGGAGCAGGTATTGTGTACGGCAGTGGGATACATACTCAGGATTGAGGGTAGGATTTCCTTGTAAATCTGCCACTCAATGGAGTACACTGAGAACCTTTGGAACTGTTACCCAGTATTATGAGTCCCGTTGCAGATGCAATCAGACATGGTCACATTTTACTGGAAAACAGGATAAACAGTATGCACAAAACAACAACATCCACGGGGTATATCATATGCCTTACTATCCTCAAGCAGAGGTTAGTGGAAAAGGTAGAATGGGTTGCTTAAAAGCACCTAAAGAAGCTAAACCCGTTCAGACAGTGCATATGGGCAATGGAAGGATCACCTTAGTGAGGATCTACAGATTTTAAATATAGCCCTTACTGTTCAATGACTCCTTAATAAGGATGTTACCCCTAATATCACTGTAAAAGTTATAATATAGTAGATTCATGCTGTATAAGAAAATTCAGGAAATGCAGTTACACCCATTCGAGCTACACACCACTGTCGGCAGGTTTGGATCCAGCTCAATGGAGGTAAATCTTATCTCCTCAGGTAAGGTTCAGGAATAGCCACTTGTTAGGATGTAAAATTACAAAAGTTCACTATGAGCAAATAGTCACAGATCTAGTTTAGCTCGAAAGGATGTGTAGTGTTGGGAGGCGTAATTGATGAAGATTATCAGGGTGAGATGATCAACTTGGGTACAGAGAAAAACCAACAATTGCCAGTTATTTCTTATTCCATCAATATGCTACTACTCCAAAGAAGGGTCTGTCCCATTAGAGTTAACATAAGGGGGAGATAAAGTTTTGGCTTTCTGATGCTACCATTTTGGAGCTAAAATATGGGTTCTACATAACCCAAGGACCGCCCTCTCCCACAGACGTGATAGCAGTGTGGAAGCTAAACCTTTTTGATCATGAGACCTGGAGTAGAAAAATGGGAATATGTTCCACAGGAAAAATGTTTACTTAAGAGAATAGGAATATAATGTTTGTGTTTCTTTCCCTAGACGTCCTAACTATTGGAATCCTTGGAGGCGGGTATTTGGCCGAAGTAAAACCTGAACGCCTGGTGCCTTATGGAAAGAACTACATCACCACACTAGGATGGAGTTGGAAAGGAAATCCTACTAATCGAACCTAGATAATTTCACCTTTTTGCAAAGAAAACATGTTTGGTTGCTGATATATCTTTGAACAAGGACAAGGTTGAGAGGACCACCGGATCCCGCCAACCTATTTAGGCCTGGTATTTGATGTACCAGGACATTTGAATACAATCATTGATTCTAAAGTACAATTAAAATGTTGTAAACAGCTGGCAAATTAGCCAGTGCCATGGCCTAGTCCTAATAACAAATAGTATCCAGGACATAAAAGAACCCTCTACTTGCCAAAGTGGAACAAAAAAAAAAACTGTTTAATGACTACAGTGACATTTCTTCTCTCACCTGAATGTACCAGAAAGAAAAAGAAGAGCTTGGTTGATATTTTACTGGGAGGATACGTGCAGTAACTGGTACCTCAATGGATTGATATGAGACTATAGCCAACAGCTAAGCCAACGGAAAAGAATTCAGGATGCAATTGACTCTACAAGGACAAGGATGCCTACCAATGGCACCCTTGCGATAAGCCATTGATGTGGACACTTTTCTATCAAGGACTGTTAATAGAACTGATAATATTTTAGAGGGTTTAGAGGTTTAATACTGGCACATTTTTGAATTTCACTCTATGGTACTATGCAAGTAGTATACTATATACACAGCATGATGCTATACAAACTAAGTTGATGACTGGGAATGAGCAGTGTGCGAGAAGTGTTTAAAACTGCCATACCGAGCAATCCTGGCTCAAGATTGATGCTCCCAAAATGATCATATATATAGGTATAATCATGTATACAATGTAACCAGTAAACTATGTGTAATTTGTAGTAATGTTTATACTGTTGGGGCCCCCAGGATCTCAGCACTATTGGATGCAAGAGTTCCAGGGGACCTACATAGATTCACAGAATTATACTCATGATTATCTTTTTGCAATTGACACATAGAGGAAGATTTGTAGATTACAATCCAAGACTTATGAATCATGCTTGTTACAGGGTTCTATTAATGTAGTAAATTTACATATTGCCATTACCCTATCATTTATTAGTTGAAGTAGCCCCTCAAAAATATGTGTGGTACTAATGTTCCTGTTATTCCAGAATGGAAACACCCCTTTGTAGGATGCATGAAAAATGTTCTGTGTTAGTTTGGAATAATGAAACTTTCTTGTTAATTCATTATCCACATCATATCCAAAGATATAAAATGACTCCACTTACTCTAGAAGTGCAGTCATGGGATTTGAATTTCTAAGTTAAAAAACAACTAATCCAACATTCAGAGTTTGGACAACAATTGATTCAACAATTGAATAAGAGTGTGCAATACCATACTGTCACAACAACTATAGTAGCTGAAAAAATTTAAGATGGGTTTCTCCATCCAAAAGCTACATCACATCACTGGTGGACATTTTCATGATATTCTCCATCTGCAGAGAGGATGTTAATTGGTTTGATACATCCTGTCTGTAATTGCTATTATTGTAATTACATTATCTATCTGGAATTGCTATATGACTATATAAATTGTTTCCAGACCACGAGTTGTCATGTCAACTAGAGAAACATCATAGTCTACATTGTCAAGGACCGATTGTGATACAAATGTGAAGCATTTGGAGTGTGAATGATAATTACATCAATTAGAATGTGACATGTGGCCTATTAATTTTCTAATAAGGACTATACAAATGGAGTAAAACCTTGTCCTTTGTCTCATCCTGATGTTGATCACGCGTGTTAAAAGCGAGAATCACGCGCTCACAGGACAATAACAAGTCTTCTGCACATACCAGCGCGTGATCATTGATACATATGTACAAAATGATGATGTACAGTATCTAGTACGGAATAATGCCTTTTTTCATTTCATGTTCATATATGTACAAAATGATGATGCGGCAGTATCTAATATAGATAATGCCTTTGTTTATGAAATTTATAAAAGCAAGGGGATCCGACAGGGGGCAGGGACTTTCCAGACGGGACAAGTGGCCCACGTCTGTCTGTGATGCAAGCCGGGAAACTGCCTCCTTCTGTCGGGTCCCCCGATAGGGAATGTGATGCTACAATACCGGTAATTATTTGATGTTTGCTTCTCATGATTATAAGAATTATGTGATAAGGATAATAATATATGGTTTATGTAATTTTCATAATAAAGTATTATGTTTTATTAATCCCAATCTGTGTGTTTGGTGAGCGCTTCGTATGTTTGGGCAAACTGCTTCGTATGTTTGGGCACTGCCCGCACTTAGCTGACTCAGTAATACAGGGGCATGGCCGAACGAAAACCCGACGGATTCCGAAAAACCGCCGCATTTAAAAAAAGAAAAGTGTTGCAGAGCTTGCACTTACCGTCACTAGGAATAGGCCGGTGAACTTGAGTGCGTTCCGATGCTCTTCAGCGCAGCAGTGCCTCCTGGTGGACGTCGGAGGAACTGCCTTAATGAATCCGCTGGATCGCGACTGGACCGGGTAAGTAAATCTGCCCTATAGTGTTGTCATTTCATTTGTGTCGAAACAATTTTATGAGTATTAAACAGTTTTTTTACCTTGGTAATTTGCATTATTTTAAGATTTCAAATCATGATTTCATGAGCTTTCTGTGCAAACCATTCTTTTCTCTCCACATGGAACTAAATCAAGGTGTATTTGAAGATGCAGAAACAAAATTGCTTTAGTATTTTATTTTTTAAAGTTTATACACTTTTTTCCCATTGTAAAGAATAATTTTTTTGGTGCCAACTCAGAGTTGGTAAGTGTTCAAGTACACATAATTCCTAACGTTCATTTTAATATTGATACATTTTTGTTACAACACACACGACTACATCCTCGTGTATATTTGTGGGAAATAAAATATTTAATAATAATTTTTTTCACCACATTCACTATTGGTACTCTACAGCACTGTGCATCTGATGGCACATATCTGGTTGGAAGCAGAATTCCTTTCCGGAGCAACAATTCAAAGTTTCTGGTGACAAAGGGACATCAGGACCTGTGGACAAAAGAAACGGGGAACTAGTCCCCAAAATTGTGAAGAAGAGGCGCAAACACGCATGTAATACAGTTTATACTGTAAATTTTATCATATTTGTTAATCGTCTTTGTCGAAAAGCATTTGCAATTTACAGTGAGAAAAAGAAAATGAATAACACGGCAATAGTCAGAAATCAAATTAACCAAAGATTTAATGCACATTCGCGCTTGAAACAAAGTCATTTCACTTCTGTGTGCATCACCAATAGGATTTCGCTGGGCCGGAGACCAATATTTTTTTGGTCCATTTACTGCCTGTTACCTGCGCTAGAAATAAGCCTGGCTCCAGCGGTGTCCTCTGCAGCTCCCGTGGCTCGGCGTGCGTGTCCCCGTTTCCTAAGGCGCGCGCGCTGGCTCGCTAAGATTTAAAGGGCCAGCACGCCAATAATTGGCCCTGGTCTGTTTTAAATTCCACCCCGTTCCATCTTCAAACTTCCTGAAGAGAAAGCTCACATGATATTTCTGTGTTCCTGTGATCCCTGCGTTCCTGTGATTCCTGCATTCCTGAGTGTCTGTCCTGTGTTCCTGTGTGCCAGTCAGTTCCGTGGTCCTGTATTCCTGTGTGCCAGTCCGTCCCTGTGGTCCTGCGTTCCTGTGTGCCAGCTCCTGCGATTCCTGACGTGAGTTCTGGTGTGCCTTCCACTGCTATTCTCCTGCCTCCACTCTGGGTGGCAGCCACCGCGGGCTTGTCGTACCTGTGGAACGACCTGGTGGTATCCCGCCGCAGCAAGTCCATCCCGCTTTGCGGCGGGCTCTGGTGAAGACTGGGTGCCACTTAGACTCCGGTCTCAGGTCAGCTAGTACCATCTACCGCGGTGGTCCAGAGGGTCCACTGACTCCCAGTTCTGACAAGAGGCTTTTGGATAAAGCCAACAAAAATTTTTAAAAATGGAGAGGAAAGATTTATTGGTTAAGGGAAACAGAAACAGAGCAAGATAAAGGTAACACACCTGTACCAATTGCCTTTGTAACCACTTTCAGCAACCAGCTCTCGGAAGTCAAAAATATTGTTAAGACATACCTACTGATATTAGAACAAGACAGAAGCATTGCGGAGTGTATTCAGGGAGGCATTAGATTCAGTACCAGGCGTGCCCCCACAAAAAACAACAAAAAACATGAGGTAGCTTCGTACATTAACTGCAATACCTCACATGTAGTGTGTTATAACATGCAATTCATGCAAATTGCAGTATGTGGGATGCACCACATGTCCCCTGAAAACTCGTATCAGACGCCATTTATTGGATGTCTCGAGTACAGCATCCAATATTTCAGCTGTCTCTTAACATTTTCGTGATATAAATATGAAAGATACATATTTTTTTTGGGATGAATCTTAGAAGAGATGTTATTTTATGGTACAATTAAACATTTTCTCATTAGACGTGTAGATGATGGATGAAATAGTTTTGAATAGTCCCACCTTAAAAATTAAAAATAAAATAACTCGGGAGACCATATAAATAAATGAATGAAATAATCATCCATATAGTTGTTCACATACATTATTACATTCTTTTAATATGTAACTTTTGTATGTTTTTTATATAAGCATCATACTGTGAAATCATAGTCTTAGGTAGGTTAAGAGGTAATAGAAACCTTCCCCTTTTTTGTATCATGTGACTCTTACCTAGTTTCACTGGTGTTAATCAACGCTGCTTAAATGGACAAGGTGTACTCTTGTTAGACGGAACCATGATTAAATTGATTTAGACGAAACGCGTAGGTCTGTGATTGTCCATGAGTTGCTTTATGTGCTGTTATGCAATTTTAACAAGATGAAATAAAGAAACTGGATTTTAACGCATTCTCCGTGACTATGCTGGATTTCCTTTGGATGTTTGTTGCGCCAGAAATAAGTTACGACACATGTTAATTGTGTCAGATAATTCACTCTGCCAAAGCCACACTCTTTTCGGATCTGAGTCGGGACCGGCGGAAAAAAGCAAGTTTCCTGGCGCCGCCAACTCATAAATTAATCGGATAATAGAACATGCGGACAGAGAGACAGAATACTGTTGATAACAACATAGTATATGTGCCCCATTGTACTTTGGAAGGAATGAACTCTGCTGACATATGGAAAAAATTATGAATATATTAAAAATGATAGCAGCACAAACATAGCACAAACGTTTGACACCACTTTTGTTTGATTTGGTTGATGGGGGGGGGGCTGGTTGACCTCTGATGACCTTGGGAAACTTTTATTAATATCTTAAAAATGATAGCGGCACCAACGAAAATTTCTGCTGTACAAACCAGAACAAACATAACACAAAAGTTTAACACCAATTTTGTTTGATTTGAACAAGGTGGGGGAGTCAACTTCACTCAGGTCCCTAGGGTGCCTAAAAAAATAGTAAGAGGGCATTCACACAATGCTTTGCGATGCGTTGTGCGTTGCGTTTTTGACGCATTGAAAAAGCATGCGTTTTGGATGCATCCAAAGACCATTTTTCAAATGTGTTTTATAATCTAAATCAGCTGAAATCAATTGCTTTTTCAAAGCCAAAAAACGCATAAAAGGTTTTGGCTTTGGTCCAAAAAGATAGGGCAACCTATCTACTGTGTTTGGCGAGTTTTGAATTTGGAAATTTATATAATATTTTTGTTTAAATTATGCCTGTTTCAAAATCTGTTTTGGCAGCTTCAATTGCCATTTTGCTTTCTATGTCATACCGACGTCGCTCAAGATGCAAGGTATATATTTTTTTTTTTTCTTATGTTTTTGGGCATTTTCTTGTACATTGTCAATGTTGTTCTAACACAAATCTTTCTTCTAATTCTTAAGAAATGTTGGCCAAATCATGGCAGAATGTGGATTCATCACCTTATTCGAAACCGTGATGTGCATGGCCATTTTGCTGTAATTTGGAGCTCAAACGGTAATTTTTTTTCCTTTTTTTGTTGTTTGCTCTTATTTTTTCATGTTTAATTTACGTTTGTTTGTTTGTGTCTTAAAGGTATCCCTCAAAGTTTATGGAGTTTTGTAGGCTGTCCATAAAGCAGTTTGATACTTTGCTGTCACTTGTGGAACCACACATTACGTACAATTGTACTGTAATGCGGCAAAGTGTTTCTGCTGAAGAGCGCTTTCTTGTCACTTTAAGGCATTTTTTTTATTTATTTCCTCTTTTTTGTTTGTGTTTGTTTTTTCTTGTGTCTGGGTTGTTTTTTACATATTTGTTTTGTTTTCCTTTTCTTATTTATTTATTTTTTTGGTTTTGATGCAATACATATAAAGTTTTATTTGGTTTTAAGTGTGAAAAAATGTATGTTGGTTTGTATGCATAAGATCCAGAGGGACGCCATGCTCCATTAACAACTCTAGAGCCATGAGTCCAACCAGCTCATTTGTAAATGTTTTTGTATAAACTATTTTGTTGCTTTCATTTATATACTCCTTTTTTCTAATTCAGTGCATTATTTTTTTTCTTTTGTTTTTAGATTTCTTGCTTCGGGTGACAAATATTCAACACTGCACCTGCACTTTCTTCTTGGTAAAAGCACCATCTGTAAAATTGTGCAAGATACCACAAGAAAATTATGGATGGTGCTGCAGCCTCTGGTTTTGCCAGTTCCCACACAAAGGGAGTGGTTGGAGATTGCTGCCGCCTTTGACCAAGATGCGGATTTTCCCAACTGCATCAGTGCCATTGATGGCAAACATGTCCGGGTCATCCAGCCACCACATTCCGGTTCTCAGTTTTATAATTATAAGAATTTTTTTTTTCAATTGTTCTTTTGGCTATTGCGGATAGCCAATCCAATTTTGTGGCTATTGATGTGGGTGGGTTTGGGAGCACAAAAGATTCACGCATCTTGGAGAACTCTGACATGGGCAAAATGTTGCTGGAGCAACATCATAATCTCCCTGCCGCCGCACCATTGCCTGCACAATTTTGCATGGAAAGGCATTTGGTCCCATGCCATTTCTGCAGATGAGCCACCATGTATACAGCAGAGTACACAAGACTCTTGTGTATGCACTATAGTATCTGGCTGTTGTTTAAGGGACTACATTGCAAAGTATTTTATTTCTGCAGAAGGTGCAGTGGCATGGCAACACTTGGTTCGACAGGGTCGCTATGATTAAATGTTCCTTTTTTTTCTGTCTTTTGTAAATAAAGACCAAGTTTTTGAATGGTGAATGTAACAATATTTATTTTTGTACATAAAATTATTTTTATAAAAAAATCTAACGCTTTGTTTTCCATTGTCAATTTCCTCTTTAAAGAAATTTGAGACCCAACAAAATGGCACGATTACAGTCATATTGTAATACAAATTTTTTTTTTAAAAAGTGTTAGATAAACTCCAACAACAAGGAAGCTTATCCTTTAAAGAAACCCTGAAAAAGAGCTATGCATTATAGGCCAAATGCACACCTCATAAGGGAAGATAAATGTGTGGTACAACAGATGAATAGTCGTCATACACTTATAACATTGCCCATTGTCAGAATATGTAAACACTTATTTAAACCAAATTAGCTAAATTATTGAGCCAGCTCAATATTTAAACATGGGTCCATTCGTGTTGCTGTATTTTAATTATTATGCTGCTGTGCATCTACATTCTCCGCACACTGTATGCTTTCCACATCTACATCCAGAGTAACAAACATCATGTTACTGTTGCCTTCCACATTGTTGACAAAGTTGTGCACCAAATTTTCAGAATCAACATATCTAAATAATTCTCAGTATTCATGCAAAGGTTTCTAATGCCGAAGATGTGGAAAACCCTGGCTGTCAGGCTGGTGGTTCAGCATGTAGCATTGACATATACTACACTACATTCAATTTGTAGTGTGTGTCTGCCTCTGATTTTGGTTCAGTGGATCATAAGCAACACTGTGGGCGCCGATTTTCCCTGAATTGCCCCGGGGTTTTGGCGCATGCTATCGGATTGTGGCGCATCGGCGCCGGCGTGCACGCGACGGAAATCGGGGGGGGTGTGGCTGTACAAAAACCTGACGGGTTCGGAAAAACCCCTGCATTTTTTAAAAAAAAAGTGTCACTTGACACGCGCTTACCTGCACCTGGCCAGGCTTGGTGAACTTCAGTGCATTCCGACGAACTTCAGAGCAGCAGCAACACCTGGACATTGGGGGAACTACCTTAGTGAATCGCCGGAAGACCTGAATCCTCCACACAGAACGCGCCGCTTGATCGCGAATGGACCGAGTAAGTAAATCTGCCCCTGTATGATTTTGAAAAGCTGTCGCATCCGACTTGTGAACATATCCATGTCAAGCTCATGTGTTGTATGTTTATACATTTCTATTAAATTCAAAACAAAAATTATGCAATTGCTTCAGGCAGTTCACGGCATTGTCTGGCTACTAAAGTTGCAAAGCTATCACACGTCTTCGTTACTGACTTGTCGCAATAGTTTTACAGCTTCATGTTCCAAAGCAAGAGACTGCTGATTGAGACAACGGCTTATCGTCTTGAAGCATGCCTTCCATTAGTTGTTCTGTCCCCACACAAGGCGATTGAAGGTGTAACTGACTGGTAGATATTAACTGGGAAACTTTCCTACCTTCGTATCCAGAATGTGGAGCAGACAGGACCAGAGCTCAGATGCAGTAGATAAGATGCAGTAACTCAGTGATGTGAAGCAAGACTTGGTTTATTTACCTCAGATACAGCGATAGTCACAGATACAGTGTTGTTCGGCTCTGAGATTGTTGATGCTGGTAATTGATGAGTCTTGAAGATGATATACGCTTCTGTAATACAGACATCTGAGCTGCTGATCAGAATTTGATGCTTCAGTAGCCCAAAACACGTGTGTTCCCAGTTACAGGCAACCGAAGATGGCTGCCACAGGAAAATAACAAGGAAAAGGCTCCAAAACCACTCCCACTTAGAAAAAACTTATAAAAACAAGCAGAGGGAGCGCATGTGCATCCTGACCAGCAGAAGGCAGCATAGCCCCAATATATCACATAGAAGAATAACCCCTTAAGGACGCAGGGTTTTTCGGCCGATTTCTCGCTCTCCAACTTCAAAAATCCATAACTTTTTCATTTTTACGTGTACAGACCTGTGTGAGGGCTTATTTTGTGTGTAACAAATTTTACTTTACCATGATGTTATTTATTTTAACATGCCGTGTGGGCTCAGTTTTTACGACTTTCACTCTTCGCTCCAAATAACACGCCTACTTTATTCTTTGGTTCGGTGCAATCGCAGTGATACCAAATTTATATAGGTTTTATTGTGTTTTTATACATTTTCAAAAATTAAACGAATGTGTACAAAAAAGAAAAAAAATTTTGAAGGTGCAGCCGACAAATCTGCGGCAACTGTGTGATGCCATCATGTCAATATGGACCAAAATCTCTGAGGAGCTTCCAGCACCTTGTTGTATCTATGCCACGAAGAATTGAGGCAGTTCTGAAGGCAAAAGGGGGTCCAACCCGTTACTAGCATGGTGGACCTAATAAAGTGGCCGGTGAGTGTATTTATCAATGCATTTACATATGTTGCAATTATACTCACCCTGATGGGAACGTGGTGGCAAGCTCAGGAAGGAGACCGCATAAGCCCTGTGAGGCACGCGGACGGGCCAGGACGGACATGAGGCACACAGGCCGGCCAGACACTAGTTGTGCAGGCCGGACGCGAGGTGTGCAGGCCGGCAGGACTCGAAGCGCAAAGACCGGGCCTGACACGAGCCGCGGGACGCGCTGCTTCTCAGGAAAGGTGGGTAGGGCAGGGAGCCCGTCCCACTACCTCTCCACCCACCTGCTATGCGGCCTGCATTCAGGGGAGGTAGTGGGACGGCCACAGGCAAGTAATAGATAGTGGTGGGCCCCTTTGGAGCTCTGGGGCCCCGGTCAGCCGGATGCCGACGCCGGGCCTGCCTGGACGCCCTATAATTTCCGGTATCAACTCCCTTTACTGCAGATTTATCCCATTACGTAGATCTCTGCCTACAAAAATGTCAGAAAACTTCCATCTTTAACCCCTTAAGGACGCAGGGTTTTTCGGCCGATTTCTCGCTCTCCAACTTCAAAAATCCATAACTTTTTCATTTTTACGTGTACAGACCTGTGTGAGGGCTTATTTTGTGCGTAACAAATTTTACTTTCCCGTGATGTTATTTATTTTAACATGCCGTGTACTGCGTAGCTGAAAATCGAAAAAAAGATGGCGGCGCCCGCGTGCCGCCGTCTTTTAAACGCCGCCAGCGACTTTGCCGGCGGCGTTGAGAGGGTTAATAGCCGCGATTGGTGCAAGCACCGACCGCGGTTATTAGCAGTGGGGGTTTTGTGCAAAATGCAAAAACCCCCACCTCTGTATGAAGAGGACTCAGCCCGTGAGCCCTCTTCATACATCCCTTATACCTCTGCGTCGTAGAGCTACGGCGCAGAGCGTTAAGGGGATAATGGAGGTAGAACAAAATGCAGTAATGTAAACAGTAGAATAAAAACATATACAACTAAGGGGAACAGCACACTCCCCGTCTGGAATTCCCCTTGGGGATTTCACTATGAACTAATGACTATAAGCTATAGTCCAAAACCTGTAACAAAATGTTAGAATACAATATAAAACACTAAGATAGTCCTGTTTCTCAATTCACGAACAAGATCCATGAATAAAGTTCAGTCATGTTCATCCTGCAGGAACATCCTCAATGGGTAGTATCAGAATGAGCTCATTGATTGGTCTTGAAAATGTTTTAGACTCGCCCTTCCTGGAGATCTTCAACTCCACTTTCCAGAAGATACACATTTAATATTGTGTAGCTGTGCAGAGACATTTCTGGCGCCGAGACTATTTTCTGTCCCTGGGACAAAATCTGTCCCGAGCACCAGAAATGTGTCCAACAGTCCCTGCTAGACCAGTTTTCTTTTGGTCTACTTTCCGTCAGTTTACACCGCCCAAAAAGGGCTGCGACACATAGTAATTGTGTCTGAGTTTCCACTCCGCCAAAGCCACGCCCCTTTTCGGAGAAGAGTCGGAGCAGACGGAAAAAGGCATTTTTTCTGTCCCCGACAGCTAATAAATAGGTCGGAGAGCAGAACATGTGGTGAGAGCTCCACAAAACTGGCGGAAACGCCATAGTAAATGTCCCCCATGGAGTTCTTTTCTTGCACTAGCAGTGAGTGAGGTTTTTACATAGCATCTCGGGATGCGGATCTGATCCAAAGCACACAGATAGTCCAGGATAACAAGGATGTATTGGTGCCCCCTTGAGGATGGATTTGACTATGGGGCCAACCAGATCCATTGCAATCCGTTCAAATGAGCACCTGTATGAGTTGTAGCGGGAACCAAAGGACTCCTGAAGTGGGACACCGGGGCAGTAGTTGACACGGTCAGGTCAGGAGATCAATACTGGTTTACCTTCCTCCCACACCGGGCCAGAAAATCTCTGCAGGATCCTCTCCCGTCTTCTCAGCACCTAAGTGCCTCCCAGCACATGTTTGTGTGCCAACTCTAGCACCAGGCTACGTTGAGATTGGGGGTAATACAAATGCTCAAACTCTCACCCCGTATCTGGTTGACCCTGTACAAAGCTCCCCACAATCACCATTCGGGGTATTTTTGCAGCCCCCGGTATTTGGAGTTACCCCATTTATCACCTTAACATTCCCCGTGCTTTAAAACAAGGTATGTGTCCTGTAGCTGTGCAGCCCCAAAATCTCACGGGAAAACTCAAGGTCCGCAGTCGGCCACCTCCTCGTGGCCCTCGACACCAGCTAGGACCTCTAGGGGGAGAATCATCAACTGGGGTTCCCCTACTGCTGGCGGTGTGGGGTACATCGGCCTCAAAGGGTTCAGGGGCCAAGGCCGGACATACCTGACGATTATCTGCAACAGCACCTGAGGTGGGTCTCGCTCCAGATGGTCCCAAAACACCGGAAGTCTCTGCCGATAATAGCTCATGAACAGGGTCCCACCACCCCCACTTCATGGGTAACAGTACCACAAGGGGTATGTAGGTTGATGACAGCAGTGGGATATTCGCGAGTGTCCCCATGTATACATACCACTCCCACTTTACGCCCACTGTACAGTCCAGGATCAAACCAAAGTTCCCCGCACCAGGGTACAACCAGACCCCTGAGTCTAGCAAGGCTTGCCACCGTGTGACCACCGATTGTGACCATTACACAATTGGGTTCTGCATCATGCACTGACTCGGCAACCAGCAACCGGGCCGTGCAAACAGTGACATTCGCCGGGTCTGGTTGCAGTCCATTGGCTCCACTGACAGGGGACAGTTGGCAGCAATATGGCCCATTTATGGCATCGCCAGCACTGGATACGGCTATGACCTCTGTCACGAGCCTCACTGGGGTCTGTGTATCCAAGCCCCCCAGTGTACCCCCTCCCAACTGACCTGTTCCTTTTTCTGCAAGTAGCAGTCTTACCAGATGGTTTTAATGGCCTTGTCACTGGCACTGTTCGTGTGGGAGGGATAAGTAGAAGATCCCCCGTTAGCGATATCTTCTCTACTAGGACACGAGTTCCTCAGCATTGTGGGACCGGCCCGTCCAAACCCACGCTGGAGCCGAGAGGGCAGAGAACGGGTGAACTTGTCAAGAACCACTCCTTGACCATCTGTGCTGGGGTGCAGTCCTCGGGTT
Organism: Engystomops pustulosus; assembly: GCA_019512145.1. Lineage (NCBI taxonomy): Eukaryota > Metazoa > Chordata > Amphibia > Anura > Leptodactylidae > Engystomops > Engystomops pustulosus. Next base: position 120,063,686 of record CM033647.1, read on the forward strand.
GTAGCCACTTCCGGACAGATGGATCAGGTACATGCATTTGGGAGCGCGGGGGTATAGTTTTTCAGAGTATGCCCAACTGGTGGACCCGGCTGGTGAACGAACTTGAACGGTGACCCACAAGAACGAGCCAGAAGAATCTCCGCTTAGCTGAGGGGTAATCACGGGGCTCCGTTCACTCAGTCGTAGTAGGCCTATGCGATTGCCTGTCAGGAACGGCGCCAGGACATCTGCCCACTGCTACAGCTGGTAACTCCTCTCGCGCAGCTACTCGCTCGAACACAGTGAGATAAGCCTCCACGTCGTCGGTCGCCGTCACTTTTGTAAAGACTTCTGCACTGCGCCCGTGCGGAATGCTGGACAACCGGGTACCTTTGCAAACAGTATGGGACCTCCCTCAGTAGTCGTCGCTGCGGTGCTGCCATAACGCCAGAAAACTTTTCCATCATCAGCTGAACATGGCTCGGGACTCTTCCTGCTGTTGCTGGAGCATGGCTTGCTGCTGTCAGGACCTCTCCTCCTGCTGCTGGAGCATGGCTTGCTGCAGCTGTCGATTAGCCTGGGACTCATTCCTGCTGCTGGGGGACCTCTCCTCCTGTTGCTGAAACATGGCTTGCGCTGGCGGGTCCTCTCTGCTGTGGAGACTGGCTCTGCTGCAGCTGTCGATTTTAGCCTGGACTCTTCCTGCTGCTGCGGGACCTTCCCTCCTGCTGCTGGAGCATGGCCTGCTGCTGCTGCCGATTAGCTCCGGCTCACTCTTGCGGTATTTACTAAAGTCCTCCATCTTGGCTTTATCCTGCAATTTGCCTGCTGCTTTCACCCGGCATGCAATGTTGCAGGAATGAGGAGCCTTTCAGTGTGTGTCTTTGAACTGCCCGCAATTCCGAAGCCACCATATGTGGGAATTGGCCCAGTAGGAGACCGTGGTAGCGGGGTGCGTGATGGCAGTTCAGGACCAGTGACACCAAAGTACAGTCCAAAACAGGTCTCGCCTGCGTTTTGTAGCAGCAAATAAAACAGCCTTTACACTTCAGGCATTAAACAAACAAAAATCCTACAGTAAGGGTGCTAACTATACAGGTGTTCACTAAATCCCCCTATACAAAATCACTGACTGCTCCAGGCACAGATGGTCAGGGCTGTGTGCTTCCAGCCCCTTCCAGAGAGAGGACAACATTCTGAGCTCTGCTGAGCGGGTTTTAAAAAAAAACTGATTGGGCGCTCCCATCACCTGTGTCACAAGGTGTGGACACCCAACCTCAGCACTAAGGCCTTGCCATAATAGCAAAAACCTAGGGAAAACATACCGCCCATCCAACAGTTAACCCCTTCAGTGTCTCACAGCGGTTACTGACATACACATAAATCGTCTGGTCTGATTGTAGATGTAACCTAAGAGACCTTACTGTCAGTGTAGTATTGGACTTGTTTAGGTCAGTACCCAGTTCTTGTTGTATGTAGTCTGCTATTTCCACTGCTAACACAGCCCCACAGAGTTCAAGTCTGGGAATAGTGTGATCTGGTTGGGGGCTAGCTTCGCTTGCCGAAAACTAGCCCAATATGAACATTGACTGTTGTGTTCCGTTACCTTGAGGTAGGCAACACCTGCTATAGCCTCTGTGTGAGCATCCGAGAACACATGGCAGACATTTACTTACCAGTGTCGGTGTTCTGCATTGGCTTTGTTACGACCTGCTCTCGGTAAAGAAGATACACATTTAATATTGTGTAGCTGTGCAGAACATTTCTGGCGCCGAGACTATTTTCTGTCCCTGGGACAAAATCGTTCCGAGCCACCAGAAATGTGTCCAAAAGTCCCTGCTAGACACAGTTTTCTTTTGGTCTCTTTCGTTCAGCTTTTCACCGCCCAAAAAGGGACTGCGACACATAGTAATTGTGTCTGAGTTTTCCACTCGCCAAAGCCACGCCCCTTTTCGGAGAAGAGTCGGAGCAAGCGAAAAAGGCATTTTTTCTGTCCCCGACAGCTAATAAATAGGCGGAGAGCAGAACATGTGGTGAGAGCTCCACAAAACTGGCGGAAACGCCATAGTAAATGTCCCCCATGGAGTCTTTTCTTGCACTAGCAGTGAGTGAGGTTTTTACATAGCATCTCGGGATGCGGATCTGCTCAAAGCACACAGAGATTGCTTCCAGGCTTCCCATTTTTTTCTCTTTATCGAAGGAAAGTGGAGCATTCCCATCTTTGACGTTTTCAGAAAGCTGTCTCAGTAAGGATTTACCTTGTATGGTAATAGGCGCTACAAATTCAGTGATCGTATAGGCGTTTACAAGCTGACAGGACACGACGTTTTGTGAATGTTTGTCTGCACAACTTACTTGAAAGCCGAAGGATGTCAGTTGACAGATCCACCTCAGGTCTAAACTTCTTTGCAAGGTGGGACTGTCCAGTCCCGGTTTATGTCTTGAATCCAGGTGCATGGCATCTGATTCAAAGGCTCTCATGACAGCCAGGCTTATTTGAAGCGATTTTGTGTATCGTAGTTTAGCTTGATACAGCATGCTTGAGTCCTTTGAGTAAATCAATTGCTGCTTCTTCTGTAGGTAATGATTTGAGTGCATCATCTACATAAAAGTCCCTTTCAAACAAAGTCTCTGGCATCTGTTCCATACTCAGACTCTCCTTCTCTAGCAGTCTGTGAAGGCCATAGGTCGCTACAGTAGGTGAAGGGCTGTTCCCAAATACATGTACCCTCATGCAATACTCCACCATCTCCATGCTCGGGGTCATGTTTTTGTACCACAGAAACCTCAGGAAATTCCTGTGGTCCTTTCGACTAGGAAACAGTGAAACATATGTTCTATATAGCAGTGATGGAAACAGCTCTTTCCTGAACTTATCAAGACTCCGAGTAGATTATTGTCAGGTTAGGACCGTGAGAAGGACATCATAAGAGATATACTTGATGTTTGGAGCTTGAGTCACACAAACCCTAATTTGATTAGGTTTCTGCGGATGTAATACTCCAATGAAGGCAAGTACCAGCACTCCTCATTCTTCTTAGGATGGAGCCAGTTCTGCGTGGTTTTTCTGGAATATTTTTTCCATAAAGGTACAAACATGTTCTCTCATTTTCAGGCTTGTTGTTCAAGTACGATGAAGAGAGTTTAAACTAGACAAGCTGTTCCCAGTTATTTGGGAGGTCTTGCCCTGGAAGCTCGGAAGGGCAATGGAGAAACCCAATGACTGGTTTCATCTTTAGAGAACTCACTGTCCATTATCTTGATAAATTCTCTGTCCTCTACTGACAAGGTTACCTTTAGTTGTGAGAAACACTGATCTCACGAGGTCATCAGCATAGGGGGAGGGAATGACGTCAGGCACCTGTATGAGGTCTGGATGTTTATCTTTCACCTTATAGTGATGAGGGCATGGCTTGATGTAAGATGTGCGTCCATCCCCACACACATATGTCTTAAAAGAGTCAACTCCTGGTTGATCCAAGCATACATTTCCTATGACTACCCATCCCAAGTCTAGTCTCTGGGCATACGGGGCATACTCAGGACCGTTACACTGTTGACGCACCTTGTGTACCCTTAGATTGTCCCTGCCCTGCTTTAGGTGTGGTTGGTGAAATGCAGCTTCTGGGGTGGGAATTTCATCCCTGTGATCTGGTATTTGGTCACATTCAATCAAAGTAGGTAGAGGTATCTCAGTATCCCCATTGATAGCAGTAGCGATGAATCCTTGTGCTCTTCTTCCACAAGTCTCTATGCTACCTCAAAGAACTATGCTACCTCCGGCTAGTGAACAGTTGCTTTGGTCATCGATGATTGCGTACATTTTTATAGGCCTTTCTGGTTGTCCCTCTGGGTAAACCTTGATTAAACATATTCTGGCACAACATTTGTCTCTTTGGCGCTCTCCACATACCTCCAAGCATGAACAGGAAACATCTGTGGTAGAGTTAGCAGGTTTCTGGGGCTCCCCGCCATGGCTTGGAGCTGGAATTCTGGTAACTGCAGCTGGTGAATGTCTGGTGAGTGGGGTTAGGTGCATAGCTGTGGCATGTCTGTCGCTGTGACACTCCTCACACTCAATAGCAGATTTACAGTCCTTTGCCATATGCTCCAATGAAGCGCAACATCTGAAACATACCCCTAGCTCAGTGAGGATTTTCTTGCGTTCCTGTATGGGTTTGGACCTAAATCCTCTGCATTTGTTTAGTGAATGTGATTTTTTATGAATAGGACATTCACGATTGAAGGATTTGTCTACTGAAGAGTTAGTATGGCGTTTACCAGTGACTACTGCATGTGGTGGCAGGTTGGTCTTTCTAACATTCACACTGTTCTTAAAGTCTTTGTGTGATACCTTCATACCTTGATGATGATGCAGTTGCGGTGTTGAACTCCAGAAAATCGAGACTGGGGTCGTTTCTCATCTGGGCCTGTTCATCGATGAACTTGCAAAAATGAACAAATGGGGGAAAGGTGACATCATGGGGGTCATTTATTAAGGGCCCGATTCGCGTTTTCCCGACGTGTTACCCGAATATTTCCGTTTTGCGCCGCTTGTACTTAAATTGCCCCGGGATTTTGGCGCACGCGATCGGATTGTGGCGCATCGGCGCTGGCATGCGCGCGACGGAAATCGGGGGGCGTGGCCGAACGAAAACCCGACGTATTCGGAAAAACCGCCGCATTTAAAAACCGAAAATGTGTCGCATAAGGACCGCTTACCTTCACCTGGTCCAGCTCGGTGCATTCCGGCGCGATGAGTTTACTTTCAGCGCAGCAGCGCCACCTGGTGGACGGCGGAAGAACTACCTTATTAAATCCCGGCCGGACCCGAATCCAGAGCGGAGAAGCCGCCGCTGGAACGCGAATGGACCGGGTAAGTAAATTTGCCCCCATGTGTCCTTTTGTATCTTGAGACTGATGTTGCCCATTTCTCTTGCAAACTGTATGGTAGTTTTGTGACAATTGGGTTCACCCCATGGGCAGTATCCAGATAACACAATCCAGATAGACGAGGGTTCCATAAGCTGATCACTTAAGTCCTGGAGCTTGTTGACCTCCTTGAGATTAATCTTTGGAACGTTCTGCAATCTCTTGAATAGGGATTTCTCCATCGCTTCGGCACTGCCATAGGTACGTTCAAGTCTCTGCCAGGCAGCGGCAAGATCTGCTTCTGATCTGTCTTTATGGCGGGGAAAACAAGAGTTGGGCGGACATTCTCCTGTGTCGTCTGGTCAGGCCTGATGACCCAGACTCTGGGGTTCCTGCCATAGGGGTGGCTACCACAGAAGAAGAGGGAAGTGTAATGTCTCCCCTAGATGTTATGGCAGGCAAAACTGAGGAGGTGATGACAGGGCCACAGTTGTCAGATCTGGAGGTGTCCCGTGACAACTTTGGTACTGCACAACTCCAGGACCCCACTCTGGTCCGCGCCAGAGAAAACGTAGTCGAGATTAATGGGGTACCGCAACACCCAGGTGCAGAAAAGATGTTTCCTAGAATGATGGTTAATCAAGAATTGTTGTACCGAGTTGATCAGGTGCACGGTGAAACCCGGGAGCAGTTAATGGTGCCTCAGCCATATCGTCAGACGGTATTAGACCTTGGCCATAAGCATGTGATGGGAGGGCACCTAGGTACCACAAAAACACTGGAACGCATCTTGTAGCGTTTTTATTGGCCCGGAGTGTACGATAAAAAGGTATTGTGAAACTTGCATTGAGTGTCAATTGCATGCTCCCATGGTACACTTTCGAAGTCCATTTGTACCTCAGCCCATTATTGAGGTACCCTTTGAAAGGGTCGCTATAGATTTGGTGGGTCCGCTGGTTAAATCCGCTTGGGGGCATCAGAATAAATTGGTAGTCATGGACTATGCTACCCGATATCCTGAGGCCATCCCACTACGGCACACCTCTGCGAAACTAATTGCTAAGGAATTGTTTGCCATGTTTTGCCGGGTGGGACTGCCCAAGGAGATCAGGGGACCCCTTTTATGTCAAAGGTAACCAAGGAGCTATGTCCGCTCTTTAATATTAAACAGTTACCATCCTCAGACAGATGGGTTGGTAGAACGGTTTAACAAAACTCTAAAGAGTATGCTAAAAAAGATGGTGAACAGGGGTGGGAAGGACTGGGACTGTTGCCATATTTAATGTTCGCCATCCGAGAAGTCCCGCAAGCCTCTACTGGGTTTTCGCCCTTTGAGTTAGAGTATGGCAGACATCCCAGGGGCCTTCTGGGCATAGCCAAAGAGACATGGGAACAAGAGCCCACCCCCCACAAAAGTGTAATAGACCATATCGCAGATATGCAGGACAGGATGGCGGCCATCATGCCCATAGTCAAGGAGCATATGGAGGAGGCACAAAGAACTCAAAGCCGGGTTTATAACAGGTCAGCAAAAGTAAGGATCTTTAATCCTGGTGATCGGGTACTTGTGCTAGTCCCCACTGTAGAGAGTAAATTTCTTACAAAATGGCAAGGACCGAATGAAATTCTAGAGAAGGTAGGAGAGGTGAACTACAGGATACGTCAGCCCGGACGGGGAAAACCCGAGCAGACTTATCATGTAAATCTGTTAAAAGGCTGGAAAGACAGAGAGAGTCTGCTTACAGAGATGGTTATGGCTAGTCCACCTCCTGCGATAGCCTCACAGGCTGCAGATAAGCCGCAGAAGTGCGAATAGCCAATACCCTTAGCAAAGAGCAACAGCGAGAGACTTGAGAGTTTGTAGCAAGAATTACAGATGTGTTCTCAGAGTTGCCTGGCTACACATCTGTAATTAAACATGATATTGTCACTGAGCCAGGGGTAAAGGTAAGATCGAGGCCGTACTGAGTCCCTGAGGCTCGTAGACAAGCCATTTCAGAGGAGGTTCAGAAGATGCTGAAGCTAGGGGTTATTGAGGAGTCCAAAAGTGAGTGGGCCAGTCCAATTGTTCTAATCCCCAAACCTGATGGGACGTTGCGATTTTTACAACGATTTTAGAAAATTGAATGAGGTGTCTAAGTTCAATGCCTATCCCATGCCACGGGTTGACGAGCTTATTGAGAGACTAGGGGGAGCTCAGTATTTCACCACCCTGGATCTAACTAAAGGCTATTGGCAGTTACCCCTGACAGATAGGGCTAAAGAAAAGACAGCCTCTATCACGCCTGAGGGCCTTTTTCACTATGTTGTGTTACCGTTCAGGCTTCATGGGGCCCCCGCCACCTTCCAACGGTTAATGGATATAGTGTTAAAGCCACATAGGAGATACGCCTCAGCCTATCTGGATGATATCATCATCTTCAGCCATGACTGGGAGAGTCACTTGGCCAAGGTACAGGCCGTAGTAAACTCTCTAAGGGCTGCTGGCTTGACCGCAAACCCCAAGAAATGTGCACTGGTATTGGAGGAGACACACTATTTGGGGTATGTGATCGGTCGTGGCATAATTAAACCTCAGGTCAACAAGATCGATGCTATACAGGGTTGGTCTCAACCAGTGAGCACCAAACAAGTCATGGCGTTCCTGGGCATTGTCGGGTATTACCCACGGTTTATTCCAAACTTTGTCACCGTGTCCGCTCCCTTGACAGACCTGCTGAAGGGTAAAAGATCTGTCATGGTGCGGTGGAATGAACAAGCAGAAAGTGCTTTTCAGGCCTTGAAGTCTGCGTTGTGTGGATCTCCCGTCCTCATTACGCCAAACTTCAAGATAGAGTTTATTGTGCAGACGGATGCGTCAGATGTAGGGCTGGGAGCTGTCCTCTCTCAGGAGGTGAATAGAGAAGAACATCCCATTACCTACCTAAGCAGGAAGCTCACGCCAGCTGAAAAAAATTACAGTATCGTAGAGAAGGAATGTCTGGCGATAAAGTGGGCATTAGAGTCCCTATGGTACTACTTGCTGGGACGACAGTTCCGTCTCATAACTGACCACTCTCATCTCACGTGGATGAGTAGAACTAAGGAGAAGAATGCCAGGGTCACTAGGTGGTTCTTGTCCCTCCAAAATTTCAGTTTCACGGTGGAGCACAGAGCCGGGAAACTACAGAGCAATGCGGATGCTTTGTCCCGAACGCATTGCTTAAAGGACACCTGTCATCAAGTCTGTGTCACTTGTCCTGTCACCTCTACCTGTTGGAGCAGCTCACAGGGATCCCATCCCAGCCTTTATCTAGTTATTTCATAAATTATTCATTGTAAAATCATCTATTTTTTATCATGTAAATGAGACTGGTCACATGGTCAGAGGCAGTGATGTCACCCCTGTTACCCCTCCCCTCTCCTCCCCCTGCTCATGTCTGTGTGTAATGTATAGTAAAGCATGGCTAGTGTGTGTGCTGCATCCTCCTAATATACAGGTGAGAGACACAGAATCTGACATGTGCTGCTGTAACATGGCTGCCTGGAGCTGCTGTATCTCTCCTAAACGCACACACAGGCTGCAGGGAGCGTGGCCACCAGCACCAGGAAGCACATCATTATACAGCCTCACTCCATTATTCAGGCTGTCAGTCATGCACTGGGGGTGTGGCTGTGCCTCCCACTCATGAATAGAGTGGACAGCTTGAATATGCTAATGCTTCATTGGACATTTCACAGGTCATTTGCATACAGCTTTGGGACCTCATTGCTTAGGTTTACAGGCATGTAGAGGGACAATAAAGGGATAGAGGCAATGCTCTCTAATGGCAGTTTATTAAAATATATTTAGTTTAGGGGGGTTATTTTGCATGATGGGTTCTCTTTAATCTCAGGAGTTCGCCCCGGTGGGTCTGAACTGAGGGGGAGGGTATGTGAGAAAGTAAGAGGTGTTGTGTGGGAAAAACGTTATCTGTCATACAGGCAGATGAATGGTGTGTGGTAAAAGCCCTGGATTTGTCTGCAGTAACCCAAGGGTTAATGCAGACATATAGTAAGCAGGAATAGTCTGTTTGGTCCATGTTGGCCTAGCTGGCATGGACACATTGGTAATGTCCGTCCTGGGCGTGCTTATTATGGAGTAGGGGTAGGCAGGTAGTGGGACTTCTACTCCATCCGGGCTTCGGTCCTGGGCTTTTGTATAGCCCCCAGGTGTGGTTCCCAGGCCTCGTTAGAGCTTGATTTAGTCTGCAGGCCAGAAGCAGTAGGGGAGGTACTACCTGGAGTGCTGAAGGCTATGACTGAATTCACACAGCAAAGGTAACTGAGTGCCTCCTGTACTACTGCTGGCCAAGAGCGTGTGCCAGGCAGCCTGGTACCCGTATAGCTAGGATCTGATATTGTATTAGGCAGTGCCTAGCTGGGCAGGGTTTATTTTGTTGCTTTATATGTGCCAAAACCAAGGATGAATTTGTTTTTGTTTTTTTGAAGTGTGAATAAAACACTTTATTTGGACTTTAACCCTGGATGCTTCCTGTACTACCAGGCATCTACCTGAGCAATTCCCCACAATAGGTATATAAAATCCACTTTAAACACATCAGCATGACAACTTTGCACTGTAAACATGATGTTTTGGGGACAGACTGTACACTCCAAATGCAAGGGGAGAAGAATGTTTGCAGAAAGTTCCCATGATAAACCACTCAAAGAAATCAGTTTTGACGCATCCAGCCACATGCGATGAGGAGAAGACATTTCTGTCAGCACTGGAGAAGTGAACAGCGTCTAAACGGTATACACAGCCGCAAATCAAACACTATGGATGAAAGTGCCGAAAAAAGCAGCCAAGCACTGACGTCGGCGACGCAACATGTTTTACAGCAAGAAAAACGCACAGTAGGACGCAACGCATCAATTAGAATTTACAACGCAAGTAAAAAAACGCAAGGCATTACAAAAAACGCATCGTAGAAACAACGACGACGCAAACACATGCATTTCAATGACAAAGGAAGAGAAGAGTCTTTTTAAACGCAACGCATTGTGTGAATGGGCCCTCAAAATAGAAAAAAATAAATTTAGAAAACAAACAAAAAAAAACCACAAACAATTCAATTCACCCTCCTTTCCCTAGAACTGATATAAAAATAAATACCATACTAGATTGAAACCGAATTATGGGTGAGTACTAATTCGCCCCCCCCCCTTTTTTTTTTTTTTTTTTTTTTTTTTTTCCTTCAGGAACTTATAGTACACAAGTTTCTTTAACTAACTTACTTTTTTCCCTAATGTCTGCTTTATATCGGCATAACTTTTTATGCATTTCATACTACTCAGTTTTAAGTGATTTTGAGAGGATTAACCCCGTCCCACCGCGGCCCTTTTTCGATTTTCTGTTTTCATTTTTCACTCCCCACATTCAAAAATCTGTAACTTTTTTTATTTTTCCATGTACAGAGCTGTGTGATGGCTTATTTTCTGCGTAACAAATCACACTTCAAAATGGTGGTATTTAATATTCCATGCCGTGTACCGGGAAGCGGGAAAAAAATTCCAAATGCAGTGAAATTGGTAAAAAAACGCATTTGTGCCGTATTCTTGTGGGCACGTGATCAATTTTATTGGGTCATTAAATAACAGGTTCATAAAAATGAAAATAATAATAGAAGAAAACATTAAGAATATGAAATAAATAAAAATAACCTAATAATATTACACTGTGGATCACAATTAGAGAAAAAGATCACTTGATTTTTCAGAAAGGCGTCCTACATGAATCAACATTTGAATGTATTATTTGTAAGGGCGTGCACCATGCCTTAGAACATTGTTTTACAAAAGTACAAAGTATATGAACATAAAACCTTTATTTTGCAAACAAAAAGTTGGATTATGATAATTAGAGAACAGCAATAAGTGTGCACAGAGAATTATTAATACCACTCAGTAGGGGAGTGCAAAGGCCTTTGCGTGATTGTCTTCAGCACATCTGCGCCCCAGGACATCACTAGTCTCTAACGTGGCGCTGTTGGACTCTGCTCCACTCTTCTTCCAGTCTCTTCCAACAGTTCTGATGACTGTGTGTATTTTTGGCCCATTATTTTGACAACACTGATTTTCCAGAGGTTAGCATTCCATTATAATAAGGTCTCTGGTCGATCTTTTCATGGTTCGTATTCTTTTGTAGAGGAACTATTTAACCTTGTTTTACTGTCTGTGATGGGGGGGGGGGTTATCCTGTATGGAAATTACATGGAAGAAGCCATGATTTGTGGAGAAGGTTCTGATACAAACTTGCATTCAATTTGCCATGTAGTTTTATGAGAGGTCCAAGACCTGCTGGAGAAAACATTCCCCAAACCATGACACTTCCTCCACTACCTTCACTGACTTCTTACATACTTGGGTGAATTTTTTTCCGTAGTTGTCGATGAAGATTAATATTTCCCATCAACCCAATTAACTAAACTGCTTTAATCATAAAAGAAATGTGGAGTGCTCTTCTCTGTCTACACAAAATCCTCTGTCAGCAAAGGTGAGTCTAGCTTTGATTTCTTTTTGCAAGAATATAAGAATTTATGAAATAAGCTTAAAATACGGCAATATTACCATGAAAGAGAGGTATCAATCCGACCTGAATATAGGCCGAGGGCCCCTAATTTTACCAAAAAAAGGGAAAAACCTATTGGACTCAAGTATAAGCCTAGGTGGGAAATGCATTGGTAACAGCCAGTAGATTGCAGTCCTTCCCATTTCCCCTAGTATATAGCCAACCAGCCACTGTCCTCAGTATATACATAGCCAGCAGACCTCTGCTTGCCCTCAGCATATAGCCAGCAGCCCATGCCCTTAGCATAAAGCCATACAGCCATACCCCCATTATATAGCCAGCCCCTGCCCAGAATTAGCCAACACCTTCCCTAGTATATAACCAACCACATTCCCCCAGATATAGCCAAACCACCTGCCCTGTATATAGGCCAGCTCCCTGCCCCAAAAATAGAGCCAGCCCCCTTCCCTGTAAATAGCTAGCCCTTGCCCCTTATAGAAAAGACCAGACCCATGCTAGCCAGCATTCCCCCAGACCTTGCCCAGTATATGGCAAGACCCGTTTGCCCATTCTTAAAAAAAAAAGAAAGTCAATATTCACTTTATGACACCCCTAGAGCCGTTGGTTGGCGAAACTATGGCACGGGTGCCAGAGGTGGCAACTTCGGAGCCATTTCTGTGGGCACTCCAGACCCTCAGGACAGAGTCACCAAATAGGACCCAAATCCACCAAGCCCAGGCAACGTAAGAGATGTTGCTCTCAGAGCTATTTTAAAGCAAAAACTTCATTGGCTGTAGAACTGCGGGAAAAGTGAGAAGGTGTTGGACAGAACTGCAATATCTTTGGAGTATCCTGGCTGGACCAAACACATTGTCCCTCTACAGAGAGACCCTGGAGAGAAGCTACAACGAGCGTTGAATTTGCACTCCTTCTTTCAAACTGTATGGTGGCCTAAGGGGGCAATGCAATTAAAAGATGGGGAAGAACAGGTAGAAAAGTTAGCTTAAAAGGCTGTGGCACTTCACGGGAAAATAAGTGCATTTGGTTGTAGTGTATTTGGCACTCTGTCTCCCAAACGGTTCGGCCCCTCACTACCCTAGAGGTCTTCTCTTCTCTGACCCGGCGGCTGCCGGCACCTTGTGCGCCCGAGCCCTTGCCTGGATCGAGTGTGAGTCACTGTTCTCTGGCGATGCGCTTCCCCGGCCAGACCGACCGAGATTTGATTGTAAGCCGCTCTGTCTGGCAGCGGGGGCGCCACGTGGGCCCCAGTGCGTGCGTAACCTGGGGACGTGGTCGATTCTTGCAGAGACTAGGAACGCGCGACTTTCTTGCGTTATGAATGCTGCCAGACGCGTGGTCACCGCGAGCATTGTCTAGCGCGTATCCTGGTACTGACATTCTCTATGCGTGTCCCTGCTGAGCTCACCATCTGCACACTGCGGTGACCAAGCACGAGTGCCAGACTATATCCATCCCGATCGGGTGGACTATTCCCACTTACGCTCTGGCCTCGCCCCGTCCTACCACCTATTCTGTGCATGTAAGTCCTGTTGACGAGTCTATTAACACTTGTGTGTTTTGACATCTAGTTTGTCACTTCTGCACACAGTTAGCGGACCAAACCAAAATATAAAGCTAGCATAAATACCACACACATAATTGAGCCGCACATAATGAACAATAGTGACATCAGGATGATCTGTCTGGCCAGTACGCTACACCTGACCGTCTCGCCCCGCCTCAGCTCCCCGTGACTGAACCTACTTATCAGCTGAAATAAGATGCAGAGAAGCAGTATGGGTTGGGTTCCCATTACGCTCAAGGGTCCTGGACATCCATCCATCCCAGTCAAAGAAAGCTTCGAATTATCGGGAACTAAGGGTGGTCTGGGAAGCCCATGAAGTCAAACTGTCTGACCATGGTAAATCGCAGTTGATAATCCGTTCGACCAAACACACGGTGGTATCCTATCTGGGGAGGCAAGGATGGTTACAGATCTTTGGTCCTATCAAGTCTAGCTTGCACCATATTTTCCTGTGTTGTTGTAAACCTCCTCTCCATCTCAGCCACCCACTTGAAGGTAGCTTTAAACAGGAAGGCGGACTTATCTTGTGCTATATGGCAAAGCTATGGAAAAGGCTTTATGACTCTTTGTGGGATCTACCCCCCCCCCTTTGGGCTAATCCAATATTTTTCAGTTTTGGACCTCCTACAGAAGGGCTAGAACTTAAGCTTCTACAGCCCTGAAGTCCAGGTCTTGGCTCTCGGTGCCTTTTCGACCATCCTCTGGCTGATTACAGGTGGTCAGATTTATTTTAGCTGCATCCAGGATCAGACCTCAGATCCTCAAGCGGGTTCCATCCTGCGATCTCTCCTGTAGCTAGATGCCGTTCCAGGTCTCCTTTTGAGGCGCTGGTTTTAAAAATGTAACTTTAAAGACTTCTCTCCTGATAGCTATAACTTCAGCTAGGAGATTGGGGGAGCTTCAAGCTATCTCCATAAGAGAACCATATATGTGTATACTACCTGACTGGATCATTCTCTCTTTATATCCACATTTTGCCCCCAAAGTGGTGTCCAGGTTCCACAAGGACCAGGAAATCACTCTTCCATCCTTCTGCGAGAACCCCTCTTCAAGCAAAAAAGCCTCTTGGCGTTACGTCTTAGCCTATTTATAAGCCACAGACGCCTGGCACAAAGATCATGTTTGTTCAGTTTCAGGGGAAAAACAAGGGAGAAAGCGTCCAAGACTTCAATAACAAGGTGGGAAGAATGGTTATCGCCACTTGCTGTATGGAAAAGAAAAGGTTTTCATAACCTGAAAGCCCATTCTACTAGAGGCATTTCAGCTTCTGGGCGTAAGAAGGGACGCTTCCCTGGAACAGATTGCAACGATTGCAAAGCGGCCACTTGGGCTTCTCCCTCTACGTTTATTAAGCACTAATCTTTTGGACTGCCAGTTCCAGGACCTTTCTCAGAAGGAAAGTTTCAGGCTGTGGTCCACCCTAATCTCTTTACTTATTTGTAGATCTCCAAGTGGGGGCTCATGGGGACGTTATGGAAATGGTGAATTGGTACTCGCCGGTAATTCTTTTTCCATCTAGGCTTCAATGCGGCCTACATATTTTCCCTCCCTAAATTCTGTGTATTTTATGTATGTGACTCTAAACATACTAAATAAATTGTTGTTGCATTTCCACTGATGTAGTTATTAGTAGTATGGGGGAGGATGCAGGTGGGAGGATTTAACCTCTCTTCCTGTCCTACAGAGGTCACGGGGCATCCTCCAAGTGGGCTGTCATGGAGGACTAGATGAAACCGAATTATGGGGTGAGTACCTAAGTACGCCCCCCCCCCCCTTTTTTTTTTTTTTTTTTTTTTTTTTTTTTTTTTTTTCCCTTCAGGAACTTATAGTACACAAGTTACTAACTTACTTTTCCCTAATGTCTGCTTTATATCGGCATAACTTTTTATGCATTTCATACTACTCAGTTTTAAGTGATTTTGAGAGGATTAACCCCGTCCCACCGCGGCCCTTTTTCGATTTTCTGTTTTCATTTTTCACTCCCCACATTCAAAAATCTGTAACTTTTTTTATTTTTCCATGTACAGAGCTGTGTGATGGCTTATTTTCTGCGTAACAAATCACACTTCAAAATGGTGGTATTTAATATTCCATGCCGTGTACCGGGAAGCGGGAAAAAAATTCCAAATGCAGTGAAATTGGTAAAAAAACGCATTTGTGCCGTATTCTTGTGGGCACCCCAAAAGACATGTCTACTTTATTCTTTGGGTCGGTACGATTACAGGCAGAGGTCGCACTAACATTTTTCCAGAAGGGTAATAATACTCCTCTCACAATTTTTGAGGAGTATTTTTAACCCAGGAGGAGTACGAAATTTTCACTAATAAATGTATAACTCCTAGGCGTATATATAGTGTTAAGAGACATCTATTAATACAAGGAAAAAGTTACAGCTCCAGTTTTCTGTGCTTAAAAGGGTTTTCCCACAAATTCAAGTTAGGCCCTATCCACGGGATAGGGTCTAATTTGAATTTTCAGAAAACCCCTTTAGGGAGCATGCACACGGTTTTATGCATTTTGGCGCATCCAAAGGCTTCACATGTTGAAGTAACACTGCGTTTTAGCAAATGCAATGGAAACGCAATGTTACTTCAGCATGTGATCAAGGTTGAAGCCTTTGGAATGTGTCAAAAACGCAACGCATCGTGTGAATGCACCCTCAAATAGCAAGTATGTATTAAACAAGTGGTGCACAACATTTTTATGGTGTGTTCACATATGGCGTTTTCAAACACATAAGAACAGCTGAGAAGAGATTTGCATAATTACATTGCTGTCAATATTGTGTTAACAAAACGCATGCATCAACGCAATGTGGACAGCAATATAATTAGGCAAATCTCTTCTCAGCTGTTGTGATGCGTTTGAAAACGTATGTAATAACCTCACCCTTAGGGCGCTGTCCTACGTTGCGTTTGCAAACGTAGACAAAACCGCGCCACCGGGGCGGTCCGCGGTCCGATCGCATCAACGTTTCTATGGAAACGTCTGCGATCTGGTACGAGCCGCCTGTGTTTTGCGTTAAATTAATGCAATGCATCGGCGGCTCGTTCCCGATCGCAGGCGTTTCCATAGAAACGCCGATGCTATCAGACCGCCCCGGTGGGCGCGGTTTTGTCTGTGTTTGCAAACGCAACGTGGTACAGCGCCCTCAGGCTACATTCACACTACCATATGGGCACGTATGTAAAACCACAAGCTTGTGGCTGTACATATGTCCCCAATAGATGGCCACACAGAGTGATACCGCACAGTACACGGGAAAATGACATGTCTTTCCCAGTGTTACGGCCAGTACCCAATGCATTTCAATGGAGAGGGTCGGGGTCACCTCCTCCTCCTCTCCATGGTGCAGAACGTACGCCTGCCTGGCTCCGGCCTAGCGGGCATACGTTTGTGTGAATGCAGCTTTATTGTCTTCCCAGCGGACTATGGCTGACGGCGGCCCCCAGACCAGTCCGGGGCTGATGTTGCTGAAATTTTATTTAATTCGCTTTCTGCGGTTTGGGAACATAACCTTTTCCATAACGTCCCCCATGACGGCCCACTAGGAGGATGACCCTTGACCTTTGGGGGGGAACACATAATATATGTGTTCCCTGCTTTTCTTTTATATAGATGACAGATAACAGTGATCTAATGGTAAGAGCCCATTGGATCACTATCATCAGTGATTTGTATACAGAGACATGCAGAGAGGATGCACAGCACCTTCCCTGCAGCCTCACTGTATACAGGGGCTGCTGTGACAGGGGGCCGATTATTATCAGTCCCCTGTCACAGTACACGATCGGGCTGTCACATAGGCTCTGCCCCCGCCACTCGCTCGGCTCTGCCCCCGCCACTCGCTCGGCTCTGCCCCCACGTCCTGCCTCCAGCCACTCAGCGCTGCGATCCTGCAGAGAATAACTTGCAGGATCGCAGCCGGCAGTGTCACCGCTTGGAAGCGGCAGCTCACAGGAAAATCACCAAGCGTATTAATATGCTTGGTGATTTTTTGGGGGAGTAATTCAGCCTCTAAACGCGTCTATGACGCGTGTAGAGGCGTTATCGCGACCTCTGATTACAGGGATACCAAATTTGCATATGTTTTATGTTTTCATACATATATAAAAAAATTAAAACCTGTACAAAAATTTTTTTGGGGGGATTCTGCAATCTTCTGGGGTTAATAACTTTTTCTTACTTTGGTGTATGGAGCTGTGGGTGGTGTCGATTTTTGCGGATTTTGATGACGTTTACAATGTTATAGTTTTTAGGACTGTACGACCTTTTGATCACTTTTTATAGAATTTTACATTTTTTAAATGGCAAAAAAGTGCAATTTTCGACTTTGGGCGCGATTTTCCGTTACGGGGTTAAACGCAGTGAAAAACCATTATCATATTTTGATCGGGCATTTTCGGACACGGCAATACCTAATGTGTTTATGATTTTTACTGTTTATTTATGTTTATATCAATTCTATGGAAGGGGGGGTGATTTGATTTGAATTTTTTTTTTTTTAATAATTTTTAGACTCCCTAGGGTACTTTAACCCTAGGGTGTCTACGATCCTATCATACTGCCTACTACAGTATGGCAGTATATGGGGATTTACTACTCATACTTACCATGTGCTGACAGCACATGGTAATAAATGGGTTTGGGTTACAAAACCCGAAGTAGTAGCTCGGGGCTTTCGGTGAGACCGAAGATACACTGGCAGGAAGGAAAAGACGCGCACCGATCGTGTGAGTTGTAGTAGCCCGGCGCAATATGCAGCAAAGACTTACCGGCTATGGAGAGGGCTCGGCTCGCGAGCCCTCTCCATGTACCGGGACCCGACATGTGACGTACTATTACGTCACATGTCGGTAAGGGGTTAAATAACAGTAAAACCTTGTAAATTACCATATATACTTGAATATTATTGCATCACAGCCTCCCAGTATATGGGCAGCCCGCCCCCTGTTTGCCCAGCACAAAATAAATAAATATTTACGTACTCTCCTTCCGGCAGTCCCCGATGCTCCCATTTCTGCGACTTCTCTTCGGTCTTCTATCCTCTCTGCTGTGTTGAATGCAAGTCGGCATCAGAGTATGGCACAGCAGGTTTCCAAAAAAACTAGCAGTTTAACACTGCTTTATGTGGGGTACTGCTTTAGTAAGCGGCTCCTACCATGTTGTTTTTGTTTTGAGTTTTTTTTTTTTTTGTTTTTTTAATTTTAAACACAACTTTCATTTAGTTTGATGCCCGATTTCTCCTGGGTATGAGTCTCTCCCCC
Organism: Engystomops pustulosus; assembly: GCA_019512145.1. Lineage (NCBI taxonomy): Eukaryota > Metazoa > Chordata > Amphibia > Anura > Leptodactylidae > Engystomops > Engystomops pustulosus. Next base: position 120,081,921 of record CM033647.1, read on the forward strand.
CATATGTGTTGGTAAGCTGCTGTATGGGCACACTGCCAGGTGTAGAATGGAAGGATCACCATTCAGAGCAGATTTGCATTGTCACGTTTTACAGGCTATAAAATATAAACATTTTTGTAATTTGGACTTATGGGTGTTTCATATTATTATTGAATTATTATTCCACTTTTGTGGCACATTATTTAGAGGGGTGTTTAATAGCTAATGAAATTTTGACTCTTTATTAGTTTTTTTACTAGTTTAAATTCTCTTATTCTTGTTTCTGATTTTTAGCTTTTTTTACCCCCCTCTGGCCATTCGTACTATAAAACCTCACCCATAGAATAAAGACAACACTATTTTTTTTTTTTTTTTTTTTTTTTTGTAGAATATAAAGTATTTCAATAGCAGTGTATACTAGGACTATAAGGCAAGTTTTCAGAAAAATTTGTGCTATATTCTTCACTCCACTTTTATATAAAAGTACTGTGTGTGTGTGTAAAATATTACTGGGGTTTGTTATAAGGCTCCAAATATAATGGAGGCAGCAGAGGAAATGCTGATAAGTGAAATGGATGCGGCTTCAATTACCCAGATTGACTGTGGGCAGAAACAATTACCTGTCGCAACTAGTCCTGGAGCCAACAAGAGACGGGGGGGCACTGCTGGACCTTACCCTATCACAGTGGTGACGAACCTATGGCACTGGTGCCAGAGGCAGCACTCGGAGCACTCTCTGTGGGCACCCAGGTCATCACCCCAGCATGAAGTTCACCAGACAGGACTCCTATAGAATCTTCCTACAATGATAGGGGAATTTGCCCTCCTCCTTTAAAATGCATTTGTGTCTTTAGGAGGCTGAACAATTAAAAGTTGTCAAAGAACGAGGAGAAATAAATTACTGCTTAATTTGCTGCCCTGGCACTTTGCAATAAATAAGTGGCTTTTGGTTGAAGTTTGGGCACTCGGGCTCTAAAAGGTTCGCCATCACTGCCCTATCAGATCTGTTGGTTAGGTTATCAAAATTACAGGTTGGGGCAACCTGGGTAATAGTGATAGTAAAGCAAAATACAAAATCAATGATATTACGAAGAGCGTTAGTGGAGGGACAACCAACACTCTAAACTTCAGGAGTGCAAATTTTCAGAAACTAAGGTAAGACTGTAATGATGGTCCCACTTGGAGGATAACCCCTTGACCTCTATAGGGACAGGAAGAAGAGAAGTTAAATACCCTCCAGGCAGGACAGCGATCTGTGCAGACGACCCTTCCCTTGTCGTCTATAGGGACAGGAAGCAGAGAAGTTAAATACCCACCCCCTGCATCTAAACTTCCGGTCTCTACACAGGGCAGGGAGTAGAGAAATCTCCTCTGGTCCTTCCATTCAATGGGAAAGTGCGGGGGTCTTGCCTCTTACCCCTCCAGGCAGGACAGCGATCTGTGCAGACGACCCTTCCCTTGTCGGCACATTTCTGGCCGAGGGTTCCGGCTCTGTCCGCATTCGTTAGGGTTAACTACACCCAGATTCAACCAAAATGGCGGCAATGCACTCTATGGGCGCCCAGTGAGACACACCACTGTTTTTTGGTTGTCTGATCTAGACATCATATCAAGGATGGTAAACCAAGAGGAGTTCTCTAGAACCGCCTTGTCGCAGACACCTCAGCAGAAGGTGTAGTATTCGGCACAAAAGAGGGAGAACTTTACAATCCAGCAAGAAGAACTTTGGCTGGAGTGGCCTTTCTAAGTTTGTGGCCTTTCCCTTTCAGGAGAATACCTCTTCGGACAGGAGTTGGTTGCCATCCTTTAGAAGTCAGCTGATAGGAAAAGAAGAAACAGCCCTTTCGGCGGGTTAATGGAGCTACCCCAAAGGGGTGACGAGGAAGGGGCTTCCTCCTGGCTCCAGCAACACTACCTTCATCATACAGATATGAAGCCAGAGTGGGGGGGGGGGAAGATCCTGAAATTCCACAGCAGTGGACAAACATTACACAGAATCCTGAATTCTGACAGTGCTGAAAGACTGTTACAGGTTGGAAATGACCATCCTTCCTCCTCAAAAATTCTTTCACCAGGAAAACCATCAGCCAGAACTTGTCCTCCAGTTGTTGGACGAGATGCATAATTTTAAAACTGGATGTATCATCCCTATTTCAAACATCTCAGATAAGGTAGGTCGTTATTCTCCATTATTCCATAAAAAAACCCAAACGGTTCAATCGGATGATATGCAACTTGAAAGGTCTAAATCAGTACACCTAACAGGAAGTTCAGCTATTACTCAAATCCCTCTTGGGCATTCATGTGTACATCGACTTGCAGGAATGCCCTAGTCGGATGTGGCGCGGTGGGGGTTTTGTCTGTGTTGCAAAAACGCAACGGGTTACAGCGCCCTCAGGCTACATTCACACTCCCATAGGGCACGTATGTAAAACCACAAGCTTGGGCTGTACATATGTCCCATAGATGGGCAACACAGAGTGATAGACACGTACACGGGAAAATGACATGTCTTCAGTGTACGGCCAGTACCCAATGCACTTCAATGGAGAGGTCGGGGTACCTCCTCCTCTCTCTCCATGGTGCAGACACGTAAGCCTGCCTGGATCCGGGGCTAGGGGCAGAGTTTGTGTGAATGCAGCCTTTATTGTCTACCAGCGGACTATGGCTGACGGCGGCCCCAGACCAGTCGGGGTGTGTTGCTGAAATTTTATTTAATTCGGTTTCTGCGGTTTGGGAACATAACCCTTTTTTTTTTTTTTTTTTTTTTTTTTCTTTTTCATTATACAGGGGCACATTTAGGGAGGAACACATAATATATGTGTTCCCTGCTTTTCTTTTATATAGATGACAGATACAGTGATTTAATGGTAAGAGCCCATTGGATCCTATCATCAGTGATTTGATTACAGAGACATGCAGAGAGGATGCACAGCATTCCCTGCAGCCTCACTGTAACAGGGGCTGCTGTGACAGGGGGCCGATTATTATCAGCCCCTGTCACAGATACACGACGGGCTGTCACATAGGGCTCTGCCCCACCCCTCGCTCGGCTCTGCCCCACCCCTCGCTCGGCCTTGCCCCAGCTCCGCCTCCAGACTCAGCGCGCGATCCTGCAGGAGAAATTGCAGGATCGCAGCCGGCAGTGTCACCGCTTGGAAGCGGCAGCTCACAGGAAAATCACCAAGCGTATTAATATGCTTTGGTGATTTTTTGGGGAGAGTAATTCAGCCTCTAACGCGTTATGACGCGTGTAGAGGCGTTATCGCGACCTCTGATTACGAGGATACCAATTTTGTATGTTTTATGTTTTACATACATATAAATTAAAAAACTGTACACAATTTTTTTTGGGGGGAATTCTGCACATTCGGGGTTAATAACTTTTTCTTACTTTGGGTTATGGAGCTGTGGGGTGTGCAGTTTTTCGGATTTTGATGACGTTACAATGTTATAGTTTTTAGGACTGTACGACCTTTTGATCACTTTTTATGAGATTTACATTTTTTAAATGGCAAAAAAGTGCAATTTTCGACTTTGGGCGCGATTTTCGTTACGGGGGTAACGCAGTGAAAAACCATTATCATTTTTGATGGGCATTTTCGGAACGGCAATACCTAATGTGTTTATGATTTTTAGTTTATTTATGTTTATATCAATTCTATGGAAGGTGGGGTGATTGATTTAATTTTTTTTTTTAATAATTTTTAGACTCCCTAGGGTACTTTAACCCTAGGGTGTCGTCGATCCTATCATACTGCCTACTACAGTATGGCAGTATATGGGGTTTACTACTCATACATTACCATGTGCTGACAGCACATGGTAATAAAGGTTTGGGGTTTCAACACCGAAGATGCTTCGGGTGTGAGAGACCGAAGATACCACTGGCGACGGAAAAGACGGCACCGATCGTGGGTGTAACGGTAAGCCCGCTGCAATATGCAGCAAAGACTTACCGGCTATGGAGAGGGTCGGCTCGCGAGCCCTCTCCATGGACCGGGACCCGAATGGGACGTACTATTACGTACACATGTCGGTAAGGGGTTAAATACAGTAAACTTGTAAATTACAATATATAACTGAATATTATTGCCATCACAGCCTTCCCAGTATATGGCAGCCCGCACCCGTTTGCCCAGCACAAAATAATAAATATTTACGTACTCTCTTCCGGCAGTCCCCGATGCTACCCATTTCTGCGACTGTCTCTTAGGTCTTCTATCTCTCTGCTGTGTTGAATGCAAGTTCGGCATCAGAGTATGGCACAGCAGGTTTCCAAAAAAACAGCAGGTTAACACTGCTTTATGTGGGGTACTGCTTTAGTAAGCGGCTCTACCATGTTGTTTGTGTTTTGAGTTTTTTTTTTTTTTTTGTTTTTAATTTTAATTCACAAAATTTCATGTTAGTTGAGTGCCCTAGTTATTTTCCTGGGTATGAGTCCTCTCCCCCCATATGTGTTGGTTAAGCTGCTGTATGGGCACAACTGCCAGGTGTTAGAATGGAAGGATCACCATTCAGAGCAGATTTGATTTGTCACGTTTTACAGGCATTAAAATATAAACATTTTTGTAATTTGGACTTATGGGTGTTTTATTATTATTGAATTATTATTCCACTTTTGTGGGCACATTATTGTAGGGGGTGGTTTAATAGCTAATGAAATTTTGACTCTTTATAGTGTTTTTACTAGTTTAAATTCTCTATTGTTTCTGATTTTTTACTTTTTAACCCCCCCTCTGGCATTCGGACTATAAAACCTCACCCATAGAATCAAAGACAACACTATTTTTTTTTTTTTTTTTTTTTTTTGTAGATATAAAGTATTTCAATAGCAGTGTTATACTAGGACTATAAGGCAAGTTTTCAGAAAAATTGTGCTATATTCTTCACTCACTTTTATATAAAAGTACTGTGTGTGTGTGTGTAAAATATTACTGGGGTTTGTTATAAGGCTCCAATATAATGAGCAGCGAGAGGAAATGCTGATAAGTGAAATGGATGCGGCCTTCAATTACCCAGATTGACTGTGGGCAGAAACAATTACCTGTCGCAACTAGTCCTGGAGACAACAAGAGAGGGGGGGGGGGTGGCACTGCGGGACTTACCCTATCACAGTGGTGACGAACCTATGGCACTGGTGCCAGAGGCAGCATCGGAGCACTCTCTGTGGGCCACCAGGTCATCAACCCCAGCATGAAGTTCACCAGACAGGACTCCTATAGAATCTTCCTACAATGATAGGGGAATTTGCCCTCCTCCTTTAAAATGCAGTTTGTGTCTTTAGGAGGCTGAACAATTAAAAGTTGTCAAAGAACGAGGAGAAATAAATTAACTGCTTAATTTTGCTGCCCGGCACTTGCAATAAATAAGTGGTTTTGGTTGAAGTTGGGCAATCGGGACTCTAAAGGTTCGCCATCATGCCTATCAGATCTGTTGGTTAGGTTATCAAAATTACAGTGGGGCAACTGGGTAATAGTGATAGTAAAGCAAAATACAAAATCAATGATATTACGAAGAGCGGTAGTGGAGGGACACCAACACTTAAACTTAGGAGTGGCAAATTTCAGGAACTAAGGAAGACTGTAATGAGGTCCCACTTGGAGGATACCCTTGACCTCTATAGGGACAGGAAGAAGAAGGTAAATACCAACCCCTGCATCTAAACTTCGGTCTCTACACAGGGCAGGGAGTAGAGAAATCTCCTCTGGTCCTTCCATTCAATGGGAAAGTGCGGGGGTCTTGCCTCTTACCCCTCCAGGCAGGACAGCGATCTGTGCAGACGACCCTTCCCTTGTCGGCATTTCTGGCCGAGGGTTCCGGCTCTGTCCGCAACTTCGTTAGGTTAACTACACCCAGACTTCAACAAAATGGCGGCAATGCACTCTATGGGGCCGCCAGTGACACACCCTGTTTTTCTGGTTGTCTGATCTAGAAAATCATATCAAGGATGGTAAACCAAGAGGAGTTCTCTTAGAAACCGCCTTTGTCGCAGACACCTCAGCAGAAGGTGTAAGATTCGGCACAAAAGAGGGAGAACTTTACAATCCAGCAAGAAGAACGCTTTGGCTGAGTGGCCTTTCTAAGTTGTGTGGCCTTTCCCTTTCAAGGAGAATACCTCTTCGGACAGGAGTTGGATGCCATCCTTTAGAAGTCAGCTGATAGGAAAAAAGAAGAAACAGCCCTTTCGGGCAGGGTTAATGGAGCTACCCCAAAGGGTGACGAGGAAGGGGCTTCCTCCTTGGCTCCAGCAACACTACCTTCATCATACAGATAATGACGCCAGAGTGGGGGGGGGGGGAAGACTCCTGAAATTCCACCAGCAGTGGACAAACATTACACAGAATCCTTGAATTCTGACAGTGCTGAAAGACTGTTACAGGTTGGAAATGACCATCCCTTCCTCCTCAAAAATTCTTTCTCACCAGAAAACCATCAGCAGAACTTGCTCTCCAGTTGTGGACAGAGATGCATAAATTTTAAAACTGGATGTCATCATCCCTATTTCAACATCTCAGATAAAGGTAGGTCGTTATTCTCCATTATTCCTAATAAAAACCCAACGGTTCAATCGGGATGATATGCAACTTGAAAGGTCTAAATCAGTACATCCTATACAGGAAGTTCAGCTATTACTCAAATCCCTCTTGGGGCATTCATGTGTACAATCGACTTGCAGGATGCCTATTATCACATTCTGAGATACAAAGCATCCAAAAAATTCCTCAGGGTTGTGGTTCTCAACCCAGAGGGACTAATATACCATTTTCAATACAAGACTCTTCCCTTCGGACTTTCGTTAGCTCGAAGGACGTTTTCAAAAATTATCATCGTACCGTATAGTACCATATCTGGACGATCTATTGATTATGTCAGGATCCGAACAGGAGCTAATCCAACTTTACAATTACTATTCTCAGACAACTAGGCTGGATCATAAATTGGAAAAAATGAAATCTGGATCCCAGCAGGATTATTACATTCCTAGGCGTCTCTGAATTAATCACTCCAAATGTTCTTCTTTCCACAGGAGAAAAGGTTGAAAATTGTTCAGGAAGTGAAATTATTTCTGAAGTTGTTCTATAAGGAATGTAATTAAGTTACCAGGCCAGTTGACGGCATGTATCCAAGCAGTACAGTGGAGTCAAGCCCATACTCGCAGAATACAAAATTCGATCCTCTCCATGTGGGACAAAGACCCAGCTCATCTGGATGGGAAGATATAAATCCCTGCAGAGATCGAGGGGATCTTAGCATGGTGGACACACCAGGAGAACCTGGAAAAAAGGGTAGCATGGCATCCATGGCCTCTGTCAGTCCAGATGGACGCAAGTTTGTCCAGATGGGGAGCAAATTTTGAAGGATCCCTTACCCAAGGGAAATGGCCCTGTATCCATACAGATTCGCTCTTCCAATTATCGAGAGTTGAGAGCCGTATGGGAAGCCCTGATCTAATGAAATCTCGTCATATGAGAATATACATTTAGACAACGTTACCATAGTGGCCTATCTATGCCACCAAGGGAGCACCAAGAATCTCGACCTCCTATCAGAGAAAATCTTCAGTCCAGCTGAAAGAAGAAAATACAATGGCAGACTACCTCACCAGAACGAATGGTGCTTGAACAACGTGGTCTTCGAATATCTAACCCAAAGATTGGGAGTCTTGGAAATAGACCTGTTTTCAACCCAAACAAATTCTAAATCCAAAATCTTTCTTCTTGCTAGACGGTTCAACGCCTATGGACTAACTAGATGCCTTTAGCCATCCTTAGAGTGCAACATTTAATGTATGCCTTTCCACCAATTCCTGTAATTCCGAAAGTGGTGCATAAGATCCAGAGAGGGCAAAAGTAATTCTAGTGGTACCCTTCTGGCCAAAGAAGATATGATTTCAGTCTCTCCAGGGACCAGTATTGTCCAGGAAACAGTACCAGGGAGCAGTACTGTAGCCAAATCCCCAGGCTCTCCAGTTGTCGGCTTGGATCCTGAAGGGGAATTGCTAAAAAATCAAAGGCTTATCTCACAAGGTCATATCTACTTTAAAGGCAGGTCGAAAACCTGTTACTCAGACCATTTACACTCGCATCTGGAATAAGTTTGTTTCATTCTGTGGACATAAGATTACTAATCAGAGCTCTCCCAATATCTCCCAGGTATTAAATTTCCTCCAAGCAGGTTTCGACAAAGGCCTAAAAATAGCTCCCTGAAGGTCCAGATACCTGCATTGAGTGCATTCTTTGATAGTTCTCTGGTGGATCATTAATGGGTAAGGAGGTTTTATAAAAGCTACTTCCAGACTTAAACCTACCATATAAATAGCTGTCCCAAACTGGGACTTGTCTATTGTCTTGAATTATCGAACTGGTCCTCTGTTAGAGCCCTTAGATTCTAAATGTTAATTCTCTAATATTTTTGAAGGGAACCTACCACCACAAATCTACCTATAAAGGTAGATCGGGTGGTAGGTGGATCAATGGGAAGTGAGGATAGCCCTTTTAAGATCTTTACTAACTTTTATTTGACTTTTATGGTAATTTTATTATGCGGCTACTGGGGCGTGGAGTAGCCGCATCTGAGGTTACATGGCGCGGCTACTCCACGCCCGGTAGCCACTTTACCCCCTCCTACTCACCATCTTCGGCGCGCAGCTGCTCGTAGCTGCGCGCCCTCGTCCGACGATCCTGCCGTCTGTGCATGGGAAGATGGTGAGTAGGAGGGGTAAAGTGGCTACCGGGGCGTGGAGAAGCCGCCTCGTGTAACCTCAGATGCGGCTACTCGACGCCCCAGTAGCCGCATAATAAAATTTCCATAAAAGTCAAATAAAAGTTACTAAAGAAGTGCGGGGACGTGAGGATTAGCCCTTAAAAGGGCTATCCTCACCTCCCGTTGATCCACCTACCACCCGATCTACCTCTTTATAGGTAGATTTGTGGTGGTAGGTTCCCTTTTAAAGATAACATTTCTTATCGCCGTAATATCAGCTAGGCGTTTGGGGGAGATGCAAGCATTGTCTATCAAAGAACCATACCTGAAAGTATCTGAAGACAGAGTAACAATAATGCTTGATAACTATTTTGTTCCAAAGGTTTCCTCAAGCTTCCATTTAAACCAGGAAATTATTCTACCTACATTCTGTCGAAATCCGAAATTGACAAGAAAAAAATTCTCCTCCCCACTTTCGTCCTGCCGCCAGCCACTCCTCGCTGCGATCCTGCAGAGAATATCTTGCAGGATCGCAGCCGGCAGTGTCACCCGCTTGGAAGCGGCAGCTCACAGGAAATCACCAAGCGTATATTAGCTTTGGTGATTTTTTTGGGGAGTATTCAGCCTCTAACGCGTTCTAACGCGTTAGAGGCGTTATCGCGACCTCTGATTACAGGGATACCAACCAAATTTTGTATGTTTTATGTTTTACATACATATAAACAAATTAAAACCTGTACAAAAATTTTTTTTGGGGGGAATTCCTGCCATCTTCGGGTTAATAACTTTTTCTTACTTTGGTGTGATGGAGCTGTGGGTGGTGTGCCACTTTTTGGCGGATTTTGATGACGTTTTACAATGTTATGTTTTTAGGACTGTACGACCTTTGATCACTTTTTATAGATTTTACATTTTTTTAATGGCAAAAGTGCAATTTTTCGACTTTGGGCGCGATTTCCGTTACGGGGTTAACGCAGTGAAAAACCATTATCATATTTTGATCGCATTTTCGGACCGGCAAACCTAATGTGTTTATGATTTTTACTGTTTATTTATGTTTATATCAATTCTATGGAAGTGGGGGGTTTTGAATTTTTTTGTTTTTTTTTTTTTTAATACTTTTTAACTCCCTGGGTACTTTACCCCTAGGTGTCTTACGATCCTATCATATCTGCATACTACAGTAGGGCAGTATATGGGATTTTTACTACTCATACTTACCATGTGCTGACAGCACATGGTAATAAATTGGTTTACAAACACCGAAGTATCTTCGGGTTCTTCGTGAGACCCGACTCCAGGCGACGGATCCCGCGCAGAGACGGACAACCGGACGGCACCGATCGGGGTGTTAACCGTAAGCCTTCTGCAATATGCAGCAAAGACTTACCGGCATGGAGAGGGCTCGGCTCGCGACCCTCTCCATGTACCGGGACCCGACATGGTGACGTACTATTACGTCACATGTCGGTAAGGGGTTAAATAACATAAAACTTGTAAATTACCAATATAACTTAATATTATTGCATCAAAAACAGCCTCCCAGTATATGGCAGCCCGCCCCCCTGTTGCCCAGCACAAAATAATAAATTTACGTACTCTCCTTCCGGCAGTCCCCGATGCTCCCATTTCTGCACTGTCTCTTCGTCTTCTATCTCTCTGCTGTTTTGAATGCAGTTCGGCAATCAGAGTATGGCACAGCAGGTTTCCAAAAAAACTAGCAGTTTAACACTGCTTTATGTGGGGTACTGCTAGTAAAGCGGCTCCAACCATGTTGTTTTTGGTTTTTGAGTTTTTTTTTTTTTTTTTTTTGTTTTTTAATTTTAAACACAACAACTTTCATTTAGTTGTATGTGCAGTATTTAGTTTATTTCCTGGGTTTTCTCCTGGGTATGAGTCCCTCTCCCCCCATATGTGTTGGTAAGCTGCTGTATGGGCAACACTTGCAGGTGTTAGATGGAGGATCACCATTCAGAGCAGATTTTGCAGTGTCACGTTTTACAGGCTTAAAATATAAACATTTTTGTAATTGGACTTATGGGTGTTTATATATTATTAGTATGAATTAATTATTCCACTTTTTGTGGCACATTATTTAGAGGGGTGTTTAATCAGCTAATGAAATTTTGACTCTTTAATTAGTTTTTTACTAGTTTAAATTCTCTTATCTTGTTTCTGATTTTTAGCTTTTTAACCCCCCCTCTGGCCATTCGTACTATAACCTCACCATACGCCATAGCATAAAGACACCACTATTTTTTTTTTTTTTTTTTTTTTTTTTGTGTAGAATATAAAGTATTTCAATAGCAGTGTATATATAAGGCAAGTTTTCAAAAATTTGTGCTATATTCTTCACTCCACATTCTTTTATATAAAAGTACTGTGTGGTGTGTGTAAAATATTACTGGGGTTTGTTATAAGCTCCAATATAATGGAGGCAGCAGAGGAAATGCTGATATGAAAGGGATGCGGCTTCAATTACCCAGATTTGACTGTGGGCAGAAACAATTACCTGTCGCAACTAGTCCTGGAGCCAACAAGAGAGGGGGGGCACTGGCTTGACCCTCCTATCACAGTGGTGACGAACCTATGGCACGGTGCCAGAGGCAGCACGGAGCCCTCTCTGTGGGCACCAGGTCATCAACCCCAGCATGAAGTTCACCAGACAGACTCCTATAGAATCTTCCTACAATGAATGGGAATTTGCCCTCCTCCTTTAAAATGCATTTGTGTCTTTAGGAGGCTGAACAATTAAAAGTTGTCAAAGAACAGGAGAAATAATTATATACTGGCTTAATTTGCTGCCCGGCCTTTGGCAATAAATGTGGCTTTTGGTTGAAGTTTGGGCACTCAGTCTCAAAGGTTTAAGCCATCACTGCCCATCAGATTCTGTTGGTTGGTTATCAAAATTACAGTGGGGCAACCGGGTAATGTGATAGTAAAGCAAAATACAAAATCATATATATTACGAAGAGCGTTAGTGGAGGGACACCAACACTCTAAACTTAGGAGTGCAAATTTTCAGAAACTAAGGAAGACTGTAATGATGGTCCCACTTGGAGGATACCCCTTGACCTCTATAGGGACAGGAAGCAAGAGAAGTTAAATTCCCACTCCTCCAGGGTCTAGGAACGCGATCTGTGGCAGACGACCCCTCCCGGATTGTCGGCATTTCTCTGGGCCGAGCGGTTTCCGGCTCTGTCCGCACCTTCGTTAGGTTAACTACCCAACTTCAACAAAATGGCGGCAATGCACTCTATGGGGCCCGCAGTGACACACGCCCTGTTTTTTTCCTCTGGTTGTCTGATCTAGAATCATATCAAGGATGGTAAACCAAGAGGAGTTTCTCTTAGAACCCGCCTTGTCGCAGACACCTCAGCAGAAGGTGTAAGATATTCCTTCACAAAAGAGTTGGAGAACTTAACAATCCACAAAAGAACTCTTGGCTGAGTGGGCCTTTCTAAGTTTGTGGGCCTTTCCCTTTCAAGGAAATACCTCTTCGGACAGGAGTTGGAGTCCTCCTTTAGAAGTCAGACTGATAGAAAAAAGAAGACCAGCCCTTCGGCAGGGTTAATGGAGCTACCCCAAAGGTGACGAGAAGGGGCTTCCTCCTTGGCTCCAGCAACACTACCTTCATCATACAGATAATGACGCGAGGGGGGTGGGGGGGGGAAGACTCCTGAAATTCCAGCACAGTGACAAACATTAACACGAATCCTGAATTGCTGACAGTGCTGAAAGACTGTTACAGGTTGGAAATGACCATCCCTTCCTCCTCAAAAATTCTTTTCTCACCAGAAAACCATCGAGAACTTGCTCCTCCGTTTGTTGGACGAGAGCATAATTTTAAAACTGGATGTCATCATCCCTTTTTCAACATCTCAGATAAAGGTAGGTGTCTTATTCTCATATTCCTAAAAACACCAACGGTCAATCGGATGATATCAACTTGAAAGGTCTAAATCAGTTACATCCTATACAGGAGAGTTCAGCTATACTCAAATCCCTCTGGGGTCATTCTGGTGTACAATCGACTTGCAGGATGCCTATTAATCACATTCGAGATACAAGCATCCAAAAATTCTCAGGGTTGTGGTTCTCAACCCAAGGGACTAATATACCATTTCAATACAAGACTCTTCCCTTCCGGACTTTCGTTAGCTCCAAGGACGTTTTCAAAATTATCACGTACCGTATCGACCATATCTGGACGATCTATTGATTATGTCAGATCCGAACAGGAGCTAATCAACTTTACAATTACTATCTCAGACAACTAGGCTGGATCAATAATTGGAAAAATGAAATCTGGATCCAGCAGTGATTATTGCATTCCTAGGCGCTCTGAATTAACTCCTCCAATTTTTCTTCTTTCCACAGTGAGATAAAGGTTGAAATTGTTCAGGAAGTGAAATTATTTCTGAAGTTGTTCATAAGGAATGTAATTAAGTTAACAGGCCAGTTGACGGCATGTATCCAAGCAGTACAGTGGAGTCAAGCCCATACTCGCAGAATACAAATTCGTCCTCTCCATGGTGTGACAAAAGACCCGCTCATCTGGATGGGAAGATATAAATCCCTGCAGAGATCGAGGGGACTTAGCTGGTGGACACACCAGGAGAACCTGGAAAAAAGGGTAGATGGCATCCATGGCCTCTGTCAGTCCACTGGACGCAAGTTTGTCGATGGGGAGCAAATTTTGAAGGATCCCCTTACCCAGGGCTGGCCCTTTATCCATACATATGTCGCTCTTTCCAATTATCGGGAGTTGAGACCGTATGGGAAGCCCTGATCTAATGAAATCTCGTCATTGAGAATATATTTAGACAACGTTACCATAGTGCCTATCTACGCCACCAGGGAGCAACCAGATCTCGACCTCCTATCAGAGAAAATCTTCAGTCCCAGCTGAAAAAGAAAAATCCAATGGCAGACTACCTCACAGAACGAATGGTGCTTGAACAACGTGGTCTTCGAAATCTAACCCAAAGATTGGGAGTCTGGAAATAGAACCTGTTTTCAACACCAAACAAATTCTACATCCAAATCTTTCTTCTTGCAGACGTTTCAACGCCTATGACTAACTAGATCCTTTAGCCATCCTCGGAGTGCAAACATTTAATGTTCTTTCCACCAATTCCTGTAATTCCGAAAGTGGTGCATAAGATCCAGAGAGGGCAAAGTATTCTAGTGGTACCCTTCTGGCCAAAGAAATATGATTTCAGTCCTCCAGGGACCAGTATTGTCCAGGAAACAGTACCAGGGAGCAGTACTGTAGCCAAATCCCCAGGCTCTCCAGTTTGTGTCGTCTTGGATCCGAAGGGGAATTGCTAAAAAATCAAAGGGCTTATCTCACAAGGTCATATCTACATTTAAAGGCAGGTCGAAAACCTGTTACTCAGACCATTTCACTCGCATCTGGAATACGTTTGTTTTCCATTCTGTGGACATAAGATTACTAATCGAGATCTCCCCAATATCCTATCTCCAGTATTAAATTTCCTCCAGCAGGTTTCGACAAAGGCCTAAAAATAGCTCCCTGAAGGTCCAGATACCTCATTGAGTGATTCTTGATAGTTCTCTGGTGGATCATTAATGGGTAGGAGGTTTTAAAAAGCTACTTCCAGACTTAAACCTACCCATATAAATAGCTTGTCCCAAACTTGGCTTGTTCTATTGTCTTGAATTATCAACTGGTCTCTGTTAGAGCCCTTAGATTCTAAATGTTAATTCTCTAATATTTTTGAAGGGAACCTACCACACAAATCTACCTAAAGGTAGACGGGTGGTAGTGGATCAATGGGAAGTGAGGTAGCCCTTTTAAGATCTTTACTAACTTTTATTTGACTTTTATGGAATTTTATTATGCGGCTACTGGGGGGTGTAGTAGCCGCATCTGGGTTACCCATACGCGCGCGGCCTACTCCACACGCCGCCGTGCTCGCCACCTTTATCAACCACAGCCCCTCGCTGCTCGACGGCCATCGTCGGGGGCGCAGCTGCTCGTAGCTGCGCGCTCCCTCGTCCAGCTCATCGATCCTGCCGTCTGTGCATGGCGAAGATGGGAGTAGTGAGGGGTAAAGTGGCTACCGGGGCGTGGGATAGGCCGCCTCGTGTAACCTCAAATGCGCTAACTCGACGCCCCAGTAGCCGCATAATAAATTACATAAAAGTCAAATAAAAGTTACTAAAAGAAGTGCGGGGACGTGAGGATTAGCCCTTAAAGGGCTATCCTCACCTCCCGTTGATCCACTACCACCCGATCTACTCCTTTATAGGTAGATTTTGTGGTGTAGTTCCTTTTTAAAGATAACATTTCTTATCTCCGTAATATCAGCTAGGCGTTTGGGGGAGATGCAAGCATTGTCTATCAAAGAACCATACCTGAAAGTATCTGAAGACAGAGTAACATAATGCTTGATAACTATTTTGTTCCAAAGGTTTCCTCAAGCTCCATTTAAACCAGGAAATTATTCTACCTACATTCTGTCGAAATCCAATTGACAAGAAAAAAATGGCACTTTTAGACTGTCAGGAGAATTCTTCTTTTACCTGGAAGTGACAAAACAATGGTGGAAAACTCAAATATCTCTGCTGTTCAGTGGAAAGAATTAAAGGGGTTCTGCCACGAACAATGACTACAAAGCTGTCAGAGGTTAAAATATTTCAAAATCTATTTGTAAGGTTACCTGGAATTAAAGAATTCCTTTCTATTGTTATTATGATGGCTTTTCCGCCTCTATTCTGCTCCACACACAGAAGCAGATGTGGGAGGTGCCTAGCCAGACACATCACAGCCACATGCACAGCACTGACAGCGGCAGTTATTGCACAACTCAGTGCTACAGAGTGCTCAGCCTTCAGTCTCCTTCCACCTGCTGTGCTCAAATAGTCCCTGCATTACTGATCCAATTGAAATGTGTCATACGCCCCATGTTAAAAGTGCACCAAAAAAAGTTGGTGCGGTCTGTCAAAGCAGTGCAGGGGGCACCAGATTCATGAAGACTGTGCGCCAGAAATCCTGAATCTGGCGACCCCTGCACACTACACAGGACACTCCACATAGTACACATGTACTATGTATTCTCACAGCATCATGGTCGGTCAGGCTGACATGCATGGATGCATAGATAAATAGGTGACAGCTTCTCACATGTTACTGATCTTTAGCTATTTCCTGCTAGTCAGGGACAGGGGCTCCTTTGCAGGACAGCAGGGTAACATGGAGGGACAGTGAATGGTGGAGAGTACAGGTGGAGGACTGCATCAGGAGAGGTCAGAGCTCAGCCTGTTACTTGTGTTATTTCTGCAGCCTCCTGTGTGACCTGACTTGACCTGACTTCCTTGCTATGATCCATGTTAGGGGAGAACTCCTCCGTGCAGCAGATAGTCATGTATGTCTACAGTTACCTTGTTTCTGCTCCTGGAAGCAACTGTGTAACAGTGGAAATCACCTCAGTCACTGGTGTAGATGGCTGAGCTCTCTGCCCCCTATCTCACTTCCTATTGGTTGCAGTGTGTCAGCTGATCTGTGTGGAGAGGAGCTGTGAGCCCGTGGAGTGATCTGTAGTGCAGAGCAGCTACTGACTCCTTGTGCGCAGACTCGGCCAGATCAGCTGTAGCTCAGGACGGGACACAGCTACCACTAGAGGGTGCCAGCAACCAGGACAAAAGGAGTTATCTCAGTAAGGCTGCATATTTTGTAATAAGTGTAAATGGTGAAAGTACTTGTCACAATGCATTGGACCCAATTACAGCCATTTGCTATGGTGACACAACCCCTTTAAGGGATTAAAGCTTCAAAATTCTTACTCTAGCAAGATGGATCAAGACTGTTATTAAAGATGCTTATGTAGCTCTAAAAATATTAGTACCTGAAGCGATTAGAGCGGATTCTACATGGGCCATGGCAACCTCATGGGCCGAGAGGGGGGCATCCATAAATGAGATTTGTAGAGCAGCTACATGGTCTAGCCAGTTAACATTTGTAAAGACCTACAGAACACAAAAGAATTGGCTTTTGGTAGAAAACTATTGCAAGCTGTTGTCCCTCCCTGAAATTATAATTTGCGTCCCCCATGACGGCCCCACTTGGAGACAATGTAAAATGGGAATTATTCTCCCCGTTAATTCTGTTTCCATTAGTCCACCATGACAGCCCGTATATATTCCCATCCATGTGTACTGTTACTGTACTTTTTTCCGGTTAATTGTGTGTGATTTAACATGCAATTAATTGAGTTGCATCGGCTGCCGGTGTAGTTAATTGGTAGTCCTGTGAGAAACACCATACCATATGGGGAAAAAGCATAAGCGGAACAAGAAAAAGCAAATGTGGCTTTTAAGGAAAGCAATAAGCGAGAAAGATAAGGTGTTTAAGGTGCTAAAATGTGAAGGTAGCGATGAGGCATTACAGGATTATAAAGAGGAAAAATAAAGGCTGCAAAAATAGAGACATATTGCCAGGGAGAGCCAAATTATTTTTCAAGTATATAAATTATAAGAAACTAAAAACAGAGAATGTGGGTCCCCTTAGAAATAACATGGGGGTCATGGTGGAAGGAGATGAGGAAAGGTCCAATCTACTGAATGTCACCTTCTTGACTGTCTTTACCCAGGAAAATCCCCTGGTGGAAGATACGATGAGAAATGATGTAAATTCTTTTTGGACTGTCAACAGTTTAACCCAGGAAGCGATTCGGCGACGCCTCACAACCATGGTTTCTGCGTGGACTATACCTTGATAGACAAACCGTTATTTTTAACTGGCGCAGGGGGGGGGGGGGGATCTGTGTTTTTGGGTAAGTAATTGGCTTAGTGATGGAAAATTGGGTAGAGGTTACCAGTGGAGTGCCACAGGGGTCAGTATTGGGGCCACTTCTTTTTAATATTTTTATTAATGACCTTTGTAGTGGGTTTACACAGTCAAGTTTCAATATTTGCAGATGATACTAAGCTGTGTAAAGTAATAAATACTGAGGTCGATAGTTTAGCATTAGAGGGATTTGTGGAAGCTTGAGGGATGGGCAGAGAAATTGTTGATGAGGTTTAATGTAGATAAATGTAAAGTTATGCACTTGGGCCATGGAAACAAAGTATAATTATGTTCTAAACCGTCAATTACTTGGTAAAACTGGAGCTGAAAAGGACTTGGGGGGTATTGGTGGATGGTTAACTTAATTTTAGTGACCAGAGCCAGGTGGCTGCTGCTAAAGCATATTAAATTATGGAAAATACTAATAAGGCTTGGTTTGGGGAAGGATGGGATGCTCTTTAGGGTGAGATTGAATATTCATGGGTATTAATGTTTGATATTAACCATGTTGATTAATTTTTCTATGTCAAGCTGTTTTGATATGTTTTTGATGTATGTACTTGTAACAAAAAGGATAAATAAAATATTTGGAAACTCAAAAAAAAATTGTGTATTGAGAGGAATAGATTCTCATGATAAAGACATAGTTTTGCCCTTATACAAATTCCTGGTCAAGACCACACGTGGAATATTGTGTATAAAAAGGACATGGCAGACGAGAGCAACAAAGATTAGGGGAATGGGGGGACTAGAATACAATGGTGGATTACAAAATTTGGGATTACTTGGTTTAGAAAAAGACAACTGCGGGGAGACCTTCAACATGCCATCAACATAGACAAAGGTTCTTTACTGTAAGAGCAGTGAGACTATTGAACTCTCTGCTGCATTCTGTGGTTATGGCGGACTCTATGTACATGTTCGAGAGGCCTGGATGCCTTTCTGGAGAGAGAAAATATCCTGGATTATGGGGATAAAATATTTTAATTCTTAAAGGTTGGACTTGCATTTTTTACAGCTTTATGTACTATTATACTCACCTTTTCGGCGGCCCGGGCGAGTCCTTTTTTACTTTGTGCTTCAGGTCAGCGTCTGGTCCGTGCGCAGGCCAGTGCACAAAGTAAGAAGAGGACCTGCCTCATGTGTTGGAATGGAAAGTACAAAGTACTTTTTAGTATATATCATTTTTTTTTTTTTTTCCCAATGTGCTGGGCATACTGGGAGTCTGGCTATATTCTCAAGGGCACAACAAAGAATAAAAAGGAAACTCCACCTCGGGTAATGCCTCACGACAAGTTTATAATCAAGGTCCCACAGTGGGGCTGCTCACCTTGCTGTTTCTTGGGTGGTAGCAAAACATAACTTAAAACTGGAAAGGGTTTACCAATTACCCTCAATAGTTGTGAATGGAACGTTGCCAAAACCATGTGCTGCTGATGGCCCAGAAAAAAGGGGCCGAATACCCCAAAATCGCCGTGTCCCGGAGGTAATACGGAATATAAAAAAGTGGGCAAAGAAAGGAACTGACAAATATAAGCCAGACCTATAAGCGCTGAGAGCAGGCACTAATATGGTACATGGGAGTGTCTACATCAAAGGGAGTTTCGACTCTACTCCAAATAAAGTTAAATGGTTTTAATAATAAAATAAAACCATGTAAAAACAAAGTATCAATATACTATAAAAAAAAAAGATAAACTGTGAATGTCCCTGTTTATTTGGAGTAAAGTTAAATGGTTTTAATCTAGTCTGCTGTGTTTTGGGATGGTCAAAACTCCCTTTGATGTAGCCACTCCTATATACTATATTAGTGGTTATAGACCTATAGGTCTGGCTTAAGTTTTCCCACTTTTTTGTATTCCATAATTTCAAGGGGACTGGCTTGCTTAACTCCTACATTCATTGGTACCTGAATGTCAAGGTCCATTTTTATGTTGAATCAGTTTGTTTATTGATGCGTTTTTCAATAAACAGTAGACGATAAAAAAACGAAATAATCGCAAATGTAAGAATATTAGAAGGGTGTTTGTCAAAAACAGTAAGTAGTGTGGAGAATTACAAAATATTATGTTGCAGTACACGAGACATAATGCAGTGTATGGTCTTCCTAAAATATACATGTTTTAAACACCACCTCTTGTGGAAATTCCCTCCCAAACCTAAGAGCGACTAAAGGCATAGTTTCCAGGAGAAGGGACAACAAGAGAAAGGGAGGAGTACGCATCCAGGAAGAGGAAAACAAGCAAGCAAGTGCGGATAGAACTGTAGGGAGCACAAATGTTCAGTGAGCCTGGTTTCCTAATTGCCCAGCCCTCGAGCAGATCCTTAAAATTCCCGGCAGGTGAGGAGCCAGTCTCTCTGCCAAAACTTTAGCAAACAATTTGACGTCAACGTTAATCAGAGATGGGGCGGTAGCTGGCGGGGAGAGATGGCTCCTTCCCCAGCTTGGACAACACGCTAATATGAGCCTCCACGGGTCGGACCGGGAACCCAGAGTCCACAGAGGCAGCACCGAAAACCTTAGCCAACAAAGGAGGCAACAACTCCCTAAATTGTTTGTAAAAGGCTGGCGTAAATTCATCAGGCCGGGGCTCTTCCCTGCTGTGGTGATTTTTATTTTTCTTTGTAATTAAGATTTTTATAAAATTCTTGTAACGCATTTCTATTACAACTTTTTAATTTGTACCGGGGAAAGTGTCAGGGAGGATAGTCCTTGAGAGATGGTGGAGTTTGGGGATGGGAGAAGGGGTTGGGTGGGAGGAGTTGGGTAAGAAACTGGGGGGGGGGGGTTTAGTGGGGGCGCTGGGATGATTTTAATGACGGCTTAGACCGCCGCTGGTTCAATCTCCTCTTCCAGAGTAGCAACCTCCTATCTGGACAGGGGGGTAGGCTGGTTTCAGATATGTAAGAGTCTACCTGGGCCTCATATGGGGGATCTGCCTTATGTAAGGCAGGTCCTTTCAAGGCATGCAAAGAAAAGTAGTTTGAGGAGAAACTATCACACATGTCAGCAGGGTGGTAAACATCCGTCCCCTCTGAACCCTTGATCTTAGGTTTATTTGAAGTGAGGGATCTGGGATGTAAAAGGCGGGTCAAGGCGGTGACCGCACTTATCTGCGTGATCGTTTAACTTTGGAATCGTGCCCTGTGTTGGAGATAATTCTTATCCAAAAGTAATCTCGAGGATTCCCTGGCCAATATTGGCTCAGCCAATACCTCCTGAGATAGAGGCTTTATGGCGAAATTCAAGGTTCTGTATTTGAGAAGTGAGAGTCCCCACTTGGTCGAGGTTCTCTCTTTTGAGGAGAGTACCATGTCTAACAAAGATATCCCTTAGATCACTCTTGACTCTCCCATTGTTGTGGTAGAGGAATTAGGTTATTGGTGGCTTGTGTTTGGATGTGGGCATTGTTGTGTTCTTTAATATCAGTGGTGCATAGGGAGTCCCTAAGAAGATTATCATTTAACCGCCACATCCAATTGGGGGGGGGGGTTCAGGTTTTTTGTGGTCGGGTCAGAAACAAGGGAGGAAGATCTGAGAACGTTTCCCATTTCTGCTGTAGGGGCCCATGTTAGTGCGTTATGGCTTATGAGGAAAAAAGTCAATTCGGCTAAAAGAACTGTGCCTAGGTGAAAAGTATGAATAATCCCTGTCATTGGGATGTAGAATACGCCATATGTGTAGCAGCTGGAGGGCCTGCAAGTCTCTCTCTTTTAAAGGAAACCTACCACTTAAAAATGGTAGGTTTATACACCTATACATGGCACCAGCTCAGGGTGAGCTAGTGCCAGAGCATATTTTTAAGGGAACAAAGCCCCTATCGCAGAATTATAAGTTATATTAACTTATAACTCGGCGCACCGCACTTGGGCACGGCGCACCATGCGCGTCCATGCGTGCGCCGGATTCTAAAGTGCAGGAGAGCCGGTGACGTCGCCGAGCTCTCCGGCACACACGCGCCTGCGCAACTTAGCACGGCCTGTTTCTCCGTGCTAAGTTGCGCAGGCGCACGTGTGCCGGAGAGCTCTGTGAAGTCACCTTCACATGTCCCTCAGTATATAGGTAGCCCCAGCACATACTCCCCGTAGATGGGTAGCCCCAGCACATACTCCCCGTAGATGTGTAGCCCCAGCAAAAAAAAAAAAAATTCACTTACCAGTGCTCCCTGCAGCCAGCTCCTCATCGGTTCCTCGCTCTTCTCTTTGACCAGGCTCAGACGATGGCACCTGGGTCGTTCAAAGGACGTAGGCGGCGGTAACATACTGCGTGAGAGTGGATCAGTTCACGTATTGTCGCTCAAAATAGCGATACTATAAACGTCCTGGACCCATAACCCTACGCGTTTTGCCGGTTCACAAAAAACTGCTCCTCGGGGTGTCTAAAAGGCTTGGTGGAGGATGTAGAACCAAAAAAACGTTCCTCACAAAAACTGATAGTGGACACAAGAAGGATAATATGATTAACTGAAATGTCCGGACTAGTCACATATGGTATATGCATATATAAATACTCAACAGACATTAGGTTGGTTATATTACAGTCTTAGGAGTTCCTACTTTTCTTATGTAATTTACCTTTTTCGCATTTGCGTTAAGACAGGATACCTATAATGTGACTAAGCATGTCACCTGAAGGATTCATCTGTTTTGGTAGATATATGTAAGGGCGTAGGTCCCATGCGGTGTCCTCTAGATAAATTTCAGGTGCTCAAGCCGGTATATACATATATCTATATTGCACTTGCCCAACTAATTGTGATATTATGTTATTTTATGGTAACAAGGAGTATTCTAGATTGCATACATCCCCAGGCCTATTGCACATAAAAAGTTTATAGCTCAAATACAGTTAGGGCACAGTGACACAAGTTTTGTTATTTTAGCGGTTTTAAAAACATGTTCAGCAATACAATTATATATATATATAATATATTTTATGGGCTGAAAGTGCACACTCCCAGCTGCAATATGAGTTTCCACATCCAAATTGGAGAAAGGGTTTAGGAATCATAGCTCTGTAATGCATAGCCTCCTCTTTTCAAGGGACAAAAGTAATGGACAATGGACTTAGGGCTTGCAAATTAACTTGAAGGCGTCTCCTTGTTAACCTGTAATCAATGAAGTAGTTAACCCTTTCAGGACCTGGCCTCTTTTTTGTATTTTCATTTTTTTTCCCCATGATCAAAAATCCATCCTTTTTTTTTTAATTTTTCCCTACAGAGCTGTTTGACGGCTTATTTTCTAGCGTAACAAATTGCTCATTCATAGTGATGGTATTGAATATTCCATGCTGTGTACTAGGAGCGGAAGGCAGGAAAAGGAAAAAAAAATTCCAAATGCAGTGAAAATTGGTATAAAAAACGCATTTTGCGCCATTTTCTTGTGGGCTTAGATCTTACGATTTACTGTGCACCCCAAATGAAGTCTACTTTATTCTTGGGTCTGTGCGATTACGGGGATACCAAAATTTATATAGGTTTTATTTGTTTTCATACATTTTAAAAAAATTAAAAACCTCTGACAAAAAATTTTTTTTTGGGGATTTGCCATCTTCTGGCGCTAATAACCTTTTATACTTTGGGGTTGTACTGAGCTGTGGGTGTGTAGTTTTTGTGGATTTTGTTGACGTTTACAATGGTCAATTTTAGGACTGTTCGACCTTGTGGATCACTTTTATAGAATTTTTGAAATGACAAAAAAAGGCCATTTTCGACTTTGGGCGCGATTTTCCGTTACGGATTAAACGCAATGGAGAAAACCGGTATCATATTTTGATCGGGGCATTTTCGGACGCGGCGATTACCTATGTGTTTATGATTTTTACTGTTTATTTATATTATTCGTTCTAGGGAAAGGGGGAGTTTTAGGGTTTTTTTATTTTATTTTTTTTTTTACCTTTTTTTTTTATTTTTAGTAATTTTCAGACTCCTAGGGTCTGTGGCCACGGATCCTATCATATACTGCCATTACTACAGTATGGCAGTATTGGGGATTTTACTACTCATACATTTACAATGTGCTGATAGACGTTGTAATGCAGGGTTAACCGAAGTAGCCTCGGGTCTTCGTGAGACCGAGGTTACATGGCGAGGATCGCCGCTCCCCATGACGCATGGGAGCGGCGATCCTCGAAAAGATGGCGGCGCCCACGCGCCACATCCTTTGAAGCCGTCGGCAGCTGGCGGGCGGCGATCGAGGTGAAAACACCCGCGATCGGTGCTAGCACCGATCGCGGGTGTTACCGGTAAGCCTTTGCTGCATATGCAGCAAGACTTACGGTATGGGAGGGGCACAGCGCGTGAGCCCTCTCCATGCACCCGCGCCGACCGTGACGTTGCATATACGTCCCGGTCTTGAAAGGGTTAAAGGTCTGGGGTTGTTTCAGGTGTGTGGTTTTTTTGCATTTGGAAGCGTTGCTGTGACAACAACATGCGGTCAAGGAACCCTCAATTGCGTGAAGCAGAACATCCTGAGGCTGAAAAAAATGAAAAAAAAATCCATCAGAGGAGGAGCAGGACATGCTTGGATAGCAAAAATCAACAGTCGGGTGTACATTCTGAAAAAAGGAATTGACTGGTGAGCTGGGAAACTCAAAAAGGCCTGGGCGTCCACGGATGACAACAGTGGTGATGATCGCCGCATACTTTCTTTGGTGAAGAAGAACCAGTTCACAACATCAACTGAAGTCCAGACACACTCCGGGGGAATAGAGTGTTTATCTCTGTTCTAAGTCAGGGGTCGGGAACTATGGCTGCATCTGGCTCACAGCCGGTGCACTATCCAGGGGCGTAACTACAACCGCAGCAGCAACAATGCTAATATGCCTGCCAAGGACCAGGGGGGCCAATATTTGGCCGTATCGTCCGGGCCCTTTTGTTCCACCGGCTGGTAATTATGCCCCTGGATGTAATCGGCAGAGCAGCGCAGGGTTAGTTAAGGGCAGGCATCTCCTCTCTTCCGCAGCAGCCTCCTCTGTGTGTAAGAGAGGGAAGGGAAGGAGACTGTCGCCTGCAGCCAATCCAGTGCTGGATTGTAGCAGCGCGGGGAGATCAGACAGAGGGACCGAGAGCTGCCCACTCCGGAGACATTCCAGCACCTGAGGAGGAGAAGTCAGTAGCCAGAGAAAGTGCTCCCTCCCCCCAGTGTCTCCTCACACTCTGCACTAACCCCTTAGTGTCCTGTGTGCAGCTATGAAGCTCTCCTGAGACCCCTCTGCATCATCCCCACATATCTTCCCCCACCACTGCATTTCTACATTAATGTGAGGTTCTGCAGCAGCTTAGACACGTTGGCGTCTGTATAGGGATGTTCTGCAGCGCCTGGCTCACGTATGGGCATGATCTGCAGCGCCTGGCGTCTGTATAGGGACAAGCTCGTATGTAAATTATCTTTTTTTTTTATTTGAAAAGGAATTACCATTGTTTTGGTCCGGTTGTGGCTAAGTATCGGGGGTAGGAACGCTCCTTGCTGTACTAATGACTGCTGGAGCCATTGTTCTGTCAGTGTCCCTTCAAGCATATTGTACGGCGCTTGCAGAATTATATTTTAAAATATGTGACGCTTATGACTCTCAGCCAAAAAGGTTCCTGACCCCTGCTCTAAGTCAACAGTAAAGAGAAGACTACATGAAAATTAATACAAAGGGGTTCACATCTAGATTTGCCGAAAAACACCTCAAGAAGCCAGCTCAGTTCTGGAAAAGTATTCTATGGACAGATGAGACAGAGATCAACCTGTACCAGAATGATTGGAAGAAAAGAGTTTGGAGAAGAAAGGGAACGGCACATGATCCAAGGCACACACATCCTCTGTAAACATGGTGGAGGCAACGTGATGGCATGGGCATGCATGGCTTTCAATGGCACGGTCACTTGTGTTTTATGATATATAACAGCAGACAAGAGTAGCCGGATGAATTCTGAAGTGTACCAGGATATACTTTCAGCCCAGATTCAGCCAAATGGTGCAAAGTTGATCGGACGGCGCTTTATAGTACAGATGGACAATGACCCCAAGCATACAGCCAAAGCTACCCAGTAGAATCATAGTGCAAAAAAGTGGAAACATTCTGCAATGGCCAAGTCAATCACCAGATCTTAACCCAATTGAGCAGGCATTTCACTTGCTCAAATCTAGACTTAAGACGGAAAGACCCACAAACAGCAAGACGTAAAGGCCTGGCAACAGCATTAAGAAGGAGGAACACCGCGTCTTTGATGATCTTCCATGGGTTCCAGACTTAAGGCATGTGATTGCCCCAAAGGATTTGCAACAAAATATTGAAAATTAAAATATTTGTTTGTTATGTTTATTTGTCCAATTACTTTTGAGCTCCTAAAATGTGGCAGTGTTTGTAAAGAAATGTGTCAATCTTACATTTTCTTCAGATATTTTTTTCAACCCTTCAAATTAAACGTTACAATCTGCACTTGAATTCTGTTGTAGAGGTTTCATTTCAAATCCAATGTGGTGGCTATGCAGAGACCAACCCTCGCGAAAATTGTCACTGTCCAAATATTTCTGGCCTAACGTATATTGCACTTGCCAGATAATTCATAGGTGACTCATCGTGAACCGTATGCTACTGCGAATATCCTTCAATCAGTGGCGTCATGCACGAAAATGCAAAACATATTATGATTATAGTAAGTATACGATAATTAATGACAACCATGGGTCCACAGATATACAGCATCTAGTTCCACGGGGGTCTCACATTGGTCGATATTTCGCCATTCATACGAGTAGAAGCATGCAGGTCATGAAGATGGTGAGTAGGAGGGGTAAAGTGGCTACCGGGGCGTGGAGTAGCCGCCTCGTGTAACCTCAGATGCGGCTACTCGACGCCCCAGTAGCCGCATAATAAAATTACCATAAAAGTCAAATAAAAGTTACTAAAGAAGTGCGGGGACGTGAGGATTAGCCCTTAAAAGGGCTATCCTCACCTCCCGTTGATCCACCTACCACCCGATCTACCTTTTATAGGTAGATTTGTGGTGGTAGGTTCCCTTTTAAAGATAACATTTCTTATCGCCGTAATATCAGCTAGGCGTTTGGGGGAGATGCAAGCATTGTCTATCAAAGAACCATACCTGAAAGTATCTGAAGACAGAGTAACAATAATGCTTGATAACTATTTTGTTCCAAAGGTTTCCTCAAGCTTCCATTTAAACCAGGAAATTATTCTACCTACATTCTGTCGAAATCCGAAATTGACAAGAAAAAAAGAATGGCACTTTTTAGACGTCAGGAGAATTCTTCTTTTACCTGGAAGTGACAAAACAATGGTGGAAAGACTCAAATATTCTTCTGCTGTTCAGTGGAAAGAATTAAAGGGGTTATGCCACGAAACAATTGACTACAAAAAGCTGTCAGAGGTTAAAATATTTCAAAAATCTATTTGTAAAGGTTACCTGGAATTAAAGATTCCTTTCTATTTGTTATTATGATGCTTGTTCCGCCTCTATTCTGCTCCACACAGAAGCAGATGTGGGAGGGGCCTGGCCAGGCACATGCACAGCACTGACAGCGGCAGTTATTGCACAACTCAGTGCTACACTCTGCACTAACCCCTTAGTGTCCTGTGTGCAGCTATGAAGCTCTCCTGAGACCCCTCTGCATCATCCCCACATATCTTCCCCCACCACTGCATTTCTACATTAATGTGAGGTTCTGCAGCAGCTTAGACACGTTGGCGTCTGTATAGGGATGTTCTGCAGCGCCTGGCTCACGTATGGGCATGATCTGCAGCGCCTGGCGTCTGTATAGGGACAAGCTCGTATGTAAATTATCTTTTTTTTTTATTTGAAAAGGAATTACCATTGTTTTGGTCCGGTTGTGGCTAAGTATCGGGGGTAGGAACGCTCCTTGCTGTACTAATGACTGCTGGAGCCATTGTTCTGTCAGTGTCCCTTCAAGCATATTGTACGGCGCTTGCAGAATTATATTTTAAAATATGTGACGCTTATGACTCTCAGCCAAAAAGGTTCCTGACCCCTGCTCTAAGTCAACAGTAAAGAGAAGACTACATGAAAATTAATACAAAGGGGTTCACATCTAGATTTGCCGAAAAACACCTCAAGAAGCCAGCTCAGTTCTGGAAAAGTATTCTATGGACAGATGAGACAGAGATCAACCTGTACCAGAATGATTGGAAGAAAACCCAAGCATACAGCCAAAGGCTACAGTAGAATCATGAGTGCAAAAAAAGTGGAACAATCTGCATGCCCCATCATACCAAGATCTTAACCAATTGTGCAGCATTTCACTCTAGCTCAAAATCTAGACTTAAGGACGGGGAAAGACCCACAAAAAGCAAGACGTAAAAGGCCTGGCAAAGCAGTTAAAAGAGGAAGGAAAACCAGCGTTTGGTGATGTCCATGGGTTTCAGGACTTAAGGCAGTGCTTGCCCGCAAAGGATTGCAACAAAATATTGAAAATTAAAAATTTTGTTGGTTATGTTTATTTGTCCAATACTTTTGAGCTCCTAAAATGTGGAGTGTTGTAAAGGAATGTGGTACAATTCTTACATGTTTCGTTTCAGATATTTTTTTCAACCCTTCAAATTAAACGTTACAATCGACATTCGGAATTCTGATGAGGGTTTTCCATTTCAATCCATGTGGTGGCATGCAGCGCCAACTCGGAAAATTGTGTCACTGTCCAATATTTCTGGCCTAATGTATCATGTATATTGCACTTGCCCAGATAATTCATAGGTGACTCATCGTGAACCGTATGCTACTGCGAATATCCTTCAATCAGTGGCGTCATGCACGAAAATGCAAAACTATTATGATTATAGTAAGTATAGATAATGCACAACCAATGTCAGCAGATATACAGATATAGTTCAAACGGGTACACATGTGTCTAGCTTGCCCAATTCATACAGTAGAAGATGGCATGATCAATCAATGGATATATTGCACTTGCCCAAGTTTTTTATACTGAACCATGCAAATAAGTGCACAACACCCATAGCCAGTAGTACCATATGAAAAATGAAATGGACAGTAAGCCACAGAGCTGTAACAATCAATGCATAACCAGCCAAATTTAGGGAGACTTGGCTTGAGTGTATGAGGACCATCATGACGTGTGTGTGTGTGTGTGTGTGTGTGTGTGTGATATATATGTATATAATGTATAGTGTGTGTGTGTGATATATGTATATAATGTATAGTATATGTGTGTATAATGTATAGTATATGTGTGTATAATGTATAGTATATGTGTGTTGGTTGTCAATTTGGAGACAGTTCGGGTGATGATATGCACTTGAAAGGTCTAATCAGGTACATCCTATACAGGAAGTTCAGCTATTACTCAAACCCTCTTGGGGCTTCATGGTCAATCGGACTTGCAGGATGCTCATTATCAATTCGAGTACAAAGCATCCAAAAAATTCTCAGGTTGTGTTTCAACCCAGAGGGGATAATAGACCTTTCAATACAAGACTCTTCCTTGGACTTCGTCTAGTCGAAGGACGTTTTCAAAATTATTAGTACCGTATAGTACCATATCTGACGATGATTGATTAGTCAGGATTCCGAACAGGAGCTATCCAACTTTACAATTACTATTCTCAGACAACTAGGCTGGATCATAATTGGAAAAAAATGAAATCTGGGATCCAGCAGGATATTTACATTCTAGGCGTCTCTGAATTAATCACTCCAAATGTTCTTCTTTCCACAGGAGAAAAGGTTGAAATTGTTAAGGAAGTGAAATTATTTCTGAAGTGTTCTATAAGGAATGTAATTAATTTACCAGGCCAGGTGACGGCATGTATCCAAGCAGTACAGGGAGTCAAGCCCCATACTCGCAGAATACAAAATTCGATATCTCCATGTTGGGACAAAGACCCAGCTCATCTGATGGAAGATATAAATCCCTGCAGGATCGAGGGGACCTTTAGCTGGTGGACACACCAGGAGAACCTGGAAAAAAGGGTTTGGGTAGCATGGCATCCATGGCCTCTGTCAGTCCAGATGGAGCAAGTTGTCCAGATGGGAGCAAATTTTGAAGGATCCCTTACCCAAGGGAAATGGCCCTGTATCCTACAGAGTCGCTCTTCCAATTATCGGGAGTAGGAGAGCCGTATGGGAAGCCCTGATCTAACTGAAATCTCGTATATGAGATAACATTTAGACAACGTTGACCATAGTGGCCTATCTTAAGCCACCAAGGGAGCCACCAAGAATCTCGACTCTTCAGAGAAAATCTTCAGTCAGGCTGAACAGAAGAAACTACATGCAGACTACCTCACAGAGACGAATGGTGCTATGAACAACGTGGTCTTCGAATAGCTAACCCAAGATTGGGAGTCCTGGAATAGACCTGTTTTCAACCCAAACAAATTCAATCCAAAAATCTTCTTCGCTAGACGGTTCAACGCCTATGGACTAACATAGATGCCTTTGCCATCCTTAGAGTGAAATTTAATGTATGCCTTTTCCACCAATCCTGTAATCGAAGTGGTGGCATAAGATCCAGGAGAGGCAAAAGTAATTCTAGTGGTACCCTTCTGGCCAAAGAAGATATGATTTCAGTCTCTCCAGGGACCAGTATTGTCCAGGAAACAGTACCAGGGAGCAGTACTGTAGCCAAATCCCCAGGGTTCCAGTTGTCGGTTGGATCCTGAAGGGGAATTGCTAAAAATCAAAGGCTTATCTCACAAGGTCATATCACTTAAAGGCAGGTCGAAACACCTGTTACTCAGAACCATTTACCTCGCATTGGAATAAGTTTGTTTCATTCTGTGGACATAAGATACTAATCGAGCTCTCCCAATATCTCCCAGGTATTAAATTTCCTCCAAGCAGGTTTCGACAAAGGCCTAAAATAGCTCCCTGAAGGTCCAATACCTGCATTGAGTGCATTCTTGATAGTTCTCTGTGGATCATAATGGGTAGGAGGTTTATAAAAGCTACTTCCAGACTTAACACCTACCATATAAATAGCTGTCCCAAACTAGGACTTGTCTATGTCTGAATTATCTAACTGGTCCTTGTTAGAGCCTAGATTCTAAATGTTAATTCTCTAATATTTTTGAAGGAACTACCACCACATCTAATATAAAAGGTAGATTGGTGGTAGGTGGATCAATGGGAAGTGAGGATAGCCTTTTAAGATCTTTTACTAACTTTTATTGACTTTTATGGTAATTTTATTAGCGGCTACTGGGGCGTGGAGTAGCCGCATCTGAGGTAATGGCGCGTCTATCCAAGCCGTAGCCACTTTACCCCTCCTACTCGCCATCTTCGAGCGCGCAGTGCTCGTAGCTGCGCGCACTCGTCCGACGATCCTGCCGTCTGTGCTGCGAGATGGTGAGTAGGAGGGGTAAAGTGGCTACCGGGGCGTGGGAGTAGCCGCCTCGTGTAACCTCAGATGCGGTACTCGAGCCCCAGTAGCCGCAAATAAAATTACATAAAAGTCAAATAAAAGTTACTAAAGAAGTGCGGGGGGCGTGAGGGATTAGCCCTTAAAAAGGGCTATCCTCACCTCCCGTTGATCCACTACCACCGATCTACCTTTATAGGTAGATTGTGGTGGTAGGTTCCCTTTTAAAGATAACATTTCTTATCGCCGTAATATCAGCTAGGCGTTTGGGGAGATGCAAGCCATGTCTATCAAAGACCTACCTGAAAGTATCTGAAGACAGAGTAACAATAATGCTTGATAACTATTTTGTTCCAAAGGTTCCTCCAGCTTCCATTAAACACCAGGAAATTATTCTACCTACATTCTGTCGAAACGAAATTGACAAGAAAAAAATGGCCACTTTTTAGATGAGAGAATTCTTCTTTTACCTGGAAGTGACAAACAATGGTGGAAAGACTCAAATATTTTCTGGTGTTTAGTGGAAGAATAAAGGGGTATGCCACCAAACAATTGACTACAAAAAGCTGTTAGAGGTTAAAATATTTCAAAATCTATTGTAAAGGTTACCTGGAATTAAAGATTCCTTTCTATTTGTTATTTATGATGTTGTTCAGCCTCTATTCTGCTCCACAAGAAGCAGATGTGGGAGGGGCCTAGCCAGACACATGCACAGCATGACAGCGGCAGTTATTGACACACTAGTGCAGAGTGCTCAGCCTTCAGTCTCCTTCCACCTGCTGTGCTCAAATAGCCCTGCATTAACTGATCCAATTGAAATGTGTCATACGCCCCATGTTAAAAGTGCACCAAAAAAAAGTTTGTGCGGTCTGTCAAAGCAGTGCAGGGGGCACCAGATTCATGAAGACTGTGCGCCAAATCCTGAATCTGGCGACCCTGCACACTACACAGGACATCCACATAGTCCCAATGTACTATTATTCTCACAGCATCATGGTCGGTCAGGCTGACATGCATGGATGCATAGATAAATAGGTGACAGCTTCTCACATGTTACTGATCTTAGCTATTTCCGCTAGTCAGGACGGGGTCCTTTGCAGGAAGAGCGTGGTACATGGAGGGAAGTGAATGGTGGGAGTACAGGTGGAGGACGCATCAGGAGAGGTCAGAGCTCAGCCTGTTACTTGTGTATTTCTGCAGCCTCCTGTGTGACCTGAGGACCTGACTCCTTGCTATGATCCATGTAGGGGAGACTCTCGTGCAGCAGATAGTCATGTATGTCTACAGTTACCTTATTTTGCCCTGAAGCAAACTGTGTAACAGTGGAAATCACACCTCAGTCACTGGTGTTAGATGGCTGAGCTCTCTGCCCCCTATCTCACTTCCTATTGGTTGCAGTGTTGTCAGCTGATCTGTGTGGAGAGAGCTGTGAGCCCGTTGGAGTGATCTGTAGTGCAGAGCAGCTGCTGAACTCCTGTGCGCAGACTCGGCCAGATCAGCTGTAGCTAGGACGGGACACACCTACCACCAGGGGGCCAGAAACCAGAACAAAAGAGTTATCTCAGTAAGGGCATAATTTTGTAATAAGTGGAATGGGTTGAAAGTACTTGTCACAATGCATTGGACCCAATTACAGCCGTTTGCTATGGTGACACAACCCCTTTAAGGGATTAAAGCTTCAAATTTCTCTAGAGAGATGGATCAAGAATGTTATTAAAGATGCTTATGTAGCTCTAAAAATATTGTACCTGAAGCGATTAGAGCGGATTCTAATGGGCCATGGCAACCTCAGGGCCGAGAGGGGGGCATCCATAATGAGATTTGAGACAGCTACATGGTTCTAGCCAGTTAATTTGTAAAGACCTACGCAAACAAAAAGAATTGGCTTTGGTAGAAAACTATTGCAAGTGTTGTCCCTCCCTGAAATTATAATTTGCGTCCCCCATGACGCCCACTTGGAGACAATGTAAAAATGGGAATTATTCCCCGTTAATTCGTTTCCATTAGTCCAACATGACAGCCCGTTTATATTCCCATCCTGTGTACTGTTACTGTACTTTTTTCGGTTAATGTGTGTGATTAACATGCAATTAATTGGATGCATCGGCTGCGGTGTAGTTAATGGTAGTCCTGTGCGAGAAACACCATACATATGGGGAAAAAAAGCATAAGCGGAACAAGAAAAGCAAATGTGGCTTTTAAGGAAAGCAATAAGCGAGGAAGATAAGGTGTTAAGGTGCTAAAATGTGAAGGTAGCGATGAGGCATACCGGATTAAAAGAGGAAAAAAAGGCTGCAAAAAGAGACATATATGCCAGGGAGAGCCAATTATTTTTCAAGTATATAAATTATAAGAAAACTAAAAACAGAGACTGTGGGTCCCCTAGAAATAACATGGGGGGTCTGGTGGAAGGAGAGAGGAGGAAAGGTCCAATCTAATGAATGTCACCTTCTTGACTGTCTTTACCAGGAAAATCCCCTGGTGGAAGATACGATGAGAATGATGTAAATTTTTTGGACTGTCAACAGTTTAACCCAGAAGCGATTCGGCGACACTCACAACCATGTTCTGCGTGGACATACCTTGATAGACAAACCGTATTTTATACTGGCGAAGGGGGGGGGGGGGGATCTGTGTTTTGGGTAAGTAATTGGCGTAGTGATGGAAATTGGGGTTGAGAGGTACCAGTGGAGGCCCACAGGGGTCAGTGATGGGGCACATCTTATTTATTTTTATATGACCTTTGTAGTGGGTTTACACAGTCAAGTTTCAATATTTGCAGAGGATACTAAGCTGTGTAAAGTTAATACTGAGGTCGATAGTTTAGCATTAGAGGGATTTGTGGAAGCTTGAGGGATGGGCAGAGAAATTGTTGTGATGGGTTTAATGTAGATAAATGAAAGTTATGCACTGGGCCATGGAAACAAAGTATAATTATGTTCTAAACCGTCAATAATTGGTAAAACTGGAGCTGAAGGACTTGGGGGTTTGGGGATGGTTAACTTAATTTAGTGACCAGGCCAGGTGGCTGCGCTAACAGCATATTAAATTATGGGAAAATATAATAAGGCTTGGTTTGGGGAAGGATGGGATGCTCTTAGGGTGAGATGAATTCATGGATTAATGTTGAATACCAGTTGATTAATTTTCTATGTCAAGCTGTTGTGATATGTTTTTGATTTTTTTTGTGTATGTACTTGTTTAACAAAAAGGATATAAAATATTTGGAAACTCAAAAAAAAATTTGTGTCTTGAGAGGAATGTTCTCAGCTAAAAGACATAGTTTTGCCCTATACAAATTCCTGGTCAAGACCCACGTGGAATATTGTGATAAAAAGGAATGGCAACGAGAGCAACAAAGATTAGGGGAATGGGGGACTAGAATACAATGGTGGATTACAAAAAGTTGGGATTACTTGGGTTTTAGTAAAAAGACAACTGGGGGAGACTTCAACATGCCATCAACATAGACAAGAGTTCTTTACTGTAAGAGCAGTGAGAATTGAATCTCTGCGGCATTCGTGGTTATGGGGACTCTATGTACATGTTCGAGAGCTGGATGCCTTTCTGGAGAGAGAAAATCTCCTGGATTATGGGATAAAAATATTTATTCTTAAAGGTTGGCTTGCATTTTTACAAGCTTTATGTAATTATACTCACCTTTCGGCGGCCCGGCGCGAGTCTTTTTTACTTGTGCTTACGGTCAGGTCTGGTCCGTGCGCAGGCCAGTGCACAAAGTCAGAAGAGGACCTGCCTCAGTGGTGGGAATGGAAGTACAAAGTACTTTTTAGTATATATCTTTTTTTTTTTTTTTCCCAATGTGCTGGCTATGGGAGTCTGGCTATATTTCAAGGGCACAACAAAGAATAAAAAGGAAACTCCACCTCGGGTAATGCCTCCACGACAAGTTTATAATCAAGGTCCCACAGTGGGGCTGCTCCTTGCTGTTCTTGGGTGGTAGCAAAAACCATACTTAAAACTGGAAAGGGTTTACCAATTCACCCTCAATAGTTGTGAATGGAACTGTGCCAACCCATGTGGTGTGAGGCCCAGAAAAAGGGGCCGATACCCAAAATCGCGTGTCCCGGACGGTATACGGGGTATAAAAAAGTGGGCAAAGAAAGGAAACTGACAAATTAAGCCAGACACTATAAGCGCTGAGAGCAGGCACTAATATGGTTACAGGGAGTGTTACATCAAAGGGAGTTTCGATCCCAAATAAAGTTAAATGGGTTTTAATAATAAAATAAACCATGTAAAAACAAGTATCATTATATATATAAAAAAAAATTACTGTGAATGTCCCGTTTATTTGGAGTAAAGTTAAATGGTTTTAATCTAGTCTGCTGTGTTTTGGGATGTCGTCAAAAAACCCTTTGATGTAGCCCTCCTATTACTATATTAGGGTTATAGACCATAGGTCTGGCTTAAGTTTTTACTCTTTTTGTATTTCCATTAATTTCAAGGGGACTGGCTGCTTAACTCTACATCATTGGTACCGATGTCAAGTCCATTTTATGTTGAATCGTTGTTTATGATGCGTTTTTCAAAAACAGTAGACGATAAAAAACGAACTAATCGCAAATGTAAGAATTTGAAGGGTGTTTGTCAAAAACAGTAAGTAGTGTGGAGAATTACAAATATTATGTTGCAGTACGAGACATAATGCAGTGTGAGGTCTTCCTAAAATATACATGTTTTTAAACACCACCTCTTGTGGAACTTCCCTCCCAAACTAAGAGCGACTAAAGGCATAGTTTCCAGGAGAAGGGACAACAAGAGAAAGGAGGAGTACGCATCCAGGAAGAGGAAAAAAAGCAAGCAAGTGCGGATAGAACTGTAGGGAGCCAAATGTTCAGTGAGCCTGGTTTCCTAATTGCCCAGCCCTCGCAGATCCTTAAAATTCCGGCAGGTGAGGAGCCAGTCTCTCTGCAAAACTTTAGCAAAAAATTTGACGACACGTTAATCAGAGATGGAGGCGGAAGACTGGGCGGGGAGAGATGGCTCTTCCCCAGCTTGGACCAACGCTAATTGAGCCCCTTACCGGGTGGACGGGGAACCAGAGTCCCACAGAGGCAGCACCCGAAAACCTTAGAGCAACAAAGGAGGCAAACAACTCCCTAAATTGTTTGTAAAAGGCTGGCGTAAATTCATCAGGCCGGGGCTTTTCCTGCTGTGGTGAATTTTATTTCTTTGTAACTTAGATTTTTATAAAATTCTGTAACGAATTTCTATTACAACTTTTAATTGTACCGGGGAAAGTGTCAGGGAGATAGTCTTGAGAGATGGTGGAGTTGGGGGATGGGAGAAGGGGTTGGGTGGGAGGAGTGGGTAAGAAATGGGTGGGGGGGGTTTGTGGGGAGTGCTGGGATGATTTTAATGACGGCTTAGACCGCCG
Source organism: Engystomops pustulosus (assembly GCA_019512145.1). Lineage (NCBI taxonomy): Eukaryota > Metazoa > Chordata > Amphibia > Anura > Leptodactylidae > Engystomops > Engystomops pustulosus. The sequence continues at coordinate 120,118,163 of CM033647.1, forward strand.
CTGGGTTCAATCTCCTCTTCCAGAGTAGCAACCTCCTATCTGGACAGGGGGGTAGGCTGGTTTCAGATATGTAAGAGTCTCATGGGCCTCATAGGGGGATCTGCCTTTGAAGGCAGGTCCTTTCAAGGCATGGAAGAAGAAAAGTAGTTTGAGGAGAAACTATCACACATGTCAGCAGAGGTGGTAAACATCCGTCCCTCTGAACCCTTGATCTTAGGTTTATTTGAAGTGAGGGATCTGGAGTAAAAGGCGGGTCAGGCGGTGACCGCAACTTATCTGGTGATCGTTTAAGTTGAATCGTTGCCCTGTGTTGGAGATAATTCTATCCAAAAGTAATCTCGAGGATTCCTGGCACAATATTGGCTCAGCCAATACCTCCTGAGATAGAGGCTGCTTTAGGCGAAAATCAAGGTCTGTATTTGAGAAGTGAGAGTCCCACTTGGTCGAGGTTCTCTCTTTTGAGGAGAGAGTACCATGTCTAACAAAGATATCCTTAGATCACTCTTGACTCCCATTGTTGTGGTTAGAGGAATTAGGTATTGGTGGCTTGTGTTTGGATGTGGGCATTGTGGTTTTAAATCAGTGGTGCATAGGGAGTCCTAAGAAGATTATCATTTAACCGCCACATCCAATTGGGGGGGGGGGGGTCAGGTTTTTTGTGGCGGGTCAGAAACAAGGGAGGAAGATCTGAGAAGTTTCCCATTTTGCTGTAGGGGCCCATGTTAGTGCGTTATGCTTATGAGGGAAAAAAAGTCAATTCGGCTAAAAGAACTGTGCTAGGTGAAAGTATGAATGATAATCCCTGTCATTGGGATGTAAATACGCCATAGTGTAGCAGCTGGAGGGCTGCAAGTCTCTCTCTTTTTTAAGGAAACCTACCACTTAAAAATGGTAGGTTTAGACACCTATACATGGACCAGCTCAGGGTGAGCTAGTGCCAGAGCTATTTTTAAGGGAACAAAGCCCCTATCGCAGAATTATAAGTTATATTAACTTATAACTCGGCGCACCGCACTGGGCACGGAGGACCATGCGCGTCCAGGCGTGCCGCGGATCTAAGTGCAGGAGAGCCGGTGACGTCGCCGAGCTCTCCGGCACCAGCGCCTGCGCAACTTAGCACGGCCTGTTTCTCCGTTGTAATGCGCAGGCGCACGTGTGCGAGGAGGCTCTGTGACGTCACTTCCATGTCCCTCAGTAATAGGTAGCCCCAGCACATACTCCCCGTAGTGGGTAGCCCCAGGCACATCTCCCCGTAGATGTGTAGCCCCAGCAAAAAAAAAAAAAAATTCACTTACCAGGCTCCCTGCAGCCAGCTCTCATCGGTTCCTCGCTTTCTCTTTGACCAGGCTAGACGATGGCAACCTGGGTCGTTCAAAGGACGTAGGGGGGTCTCAGGGGTAACATACTGCGTCCAGTGATCAGTTCAGTATTGTCGCCACAATAGGATACATAAACTCCTGGACCCACTTAACCTACGCGTTTCGCCGTTCACAAAAACTGCTCCTCAGGGGTCTAAAGTGGGGATGTAGAACAAAAAAACGGTCCTCACAAAAACTGATAGTGTACACAAGAAGATTAATTATGATGAATAAATGTCCGACTAGTCACATATGGTATATGCATATTAATAATCACAGACATTAGGTTGGTTTATTACCTTAGGAGTTCCTACTTTCTTATGTAATGACCTTTTTCGCATTTGCGTTAAGAACGGATACCCATAGTGGATAAGCATGTCACCAGAAGGATTAACTTTTTGGTAGATGTATGTAAGGGCGTAGGTCCCATGCGGTGTCTCTAGATAAATTTAGATGCTCAAGCGGTATATACCTATCTATATTGCCCTTGCCCAACTAATTACGATATTATGTTATTTTATGGTAAACAAGAGTATTCTAGATTGCATACATCCCAGGCCTATTGCAATAAAAAGGTTATAGCTCAAATACAGTTAGGCCAGAAATATTTGAACAGTGACACAAGTTTTGTTATTTTAGCGGTTTTTAAAACATGTTCAGCAATACAATTATATATATATATAATATATTTTATGGGCTGAAAGTGCACACTCCCAGCTGGCAATATGAGAGTTTCCACATCCAAATTGAGAAGAAAGGGTTTATGAATCATATGCTCTGTAATGCATCGCCTCCTCTTTTTCAAGGGACCAAAAAGTAATGGACCAATGGACTCGTTAGGGCTGCAATAACTCTGAAGGGTCTCCTGTTAACCTGTAATTCAATGAAGTAGTTAACCCTTTCAGGACCTGGCTGCTTTTGTTATTTTTATTTTTTTTTTTTCCCCATGATCCAAAAATCCATCACTTTTTTATTTTTCCAAGTACAGCGCTGTGTGAGCTTATTTTCTGATCGTAACAAATTGCACTTCATAGTGATGGTATTGAATATTCCATGCGTTACTAGGAAGCGGGAAAAAATTCCAAGCAGTGAAATTGGTAAAAAAACGCATTTGCGCCATTTCTGTGTGGCGTGGATCTTACGGATTTCACTGTGCAACCCCAAATGACACGTCTACTTTATTCTTGGGTCTGTGCGATTAGGGGATTACCAAATTTATATAGGTTTTATAAGTGTCATACCATTTTAAAAAATTAAAACCTCCTGTTACAAAAAATTTTTTGGGGAGTTTGCCATCTTCTGCCGCTAAATAACCTTTTTACTTTGGTGTACTGACGCTGTGGTGTGTGTAGTTTTTGTGGTTTTTTGTTACGTTTACAATGTTTTCAATGTTAGGACGTTCGAGTGTGATCACTTTTTATAGAATTTTTGAAATGACAAAAAAGTGCCATTTTTCGACTTTGGGCGCGATTCCGTTACGGATAAACGCAATGAGAAAAAAACCGTTATCATATTTTGATCGGGCATTTTCGGACGCGGCGTAGACCTAATGTGTTTATGATTACTGTTTTTTATTTATTTATATCAGTTTAGGGAAAGGGGGAGTTTTTAGGGTTTTTATTATAGTTTTTTTTACCTTTTTTTTTTTTTTTTTTAATTTTATACTTTTTCAGACTCCCTAGGGTACTTAACCTAGGGGGTCTGCACGATCCTATCATATACTGCCATTACAGTATGGCAGTATAGGGGATTTTACTACTCATACATTTACAATGTGCTGATCCCAGCGATGGATGTAGCAGCGCGGGAGATTCAGACAGAATCTCACTCTGCACTAAACCCTTAGTGTCCTGTGTGCAGCTATGAAGTCCTGAGACCCCTCTGCATCATCCCCACATATCTTCCCCCACCACTGCATTTCTACATTAATGTGAGGTTCTGCAGCAGCTTAGACACGTGTGGCTGTACGTATAGGATGTCTGCAGGCCTGGCCTCACTATGGCATGATCTGCAGCGCTGGTACGTATGGCTGATCTGCAGCGCCTGGCGCTGTATGGGCAAGCTCGTATGTAAATTATCATTTTTTTTATTTGAAAAGGAATTACCATTGTTTTGGTCCGGTTGTGGCTAGTATCGGGGGTAGGAACGCTCCTTGCTTTACTAATGACTGTGGAGCCATTGTTCTGTCAGTGTCCTTCAAGCATATTGTACGGCGCTTGCAGATTATATTTTAAAATATGTGACGCTATGACTCTCAGCCAAAAGGTTCCTGACCCCTGCTCTAAGTCAACAGTAAAGAGAAGACTACATGAAAATTAATACAAAGGGGTTTCACATCTAGATTTTGCGGAAAAACACCTCAAGAAGCCAGTCAGTTCTGGAACAAGTATTCTATGACAGATGAGACAGAGATCACCTGTACCAGAATGATGGAGAAGGAAAAGGTTGGAGAAGAAAGGGAAGGCACATGATCCAAGCACACCACATCCTCTGTAAACATGGTGAGGCAACGTGATGGCATGGGCAGCATGGCTTTCAATGGCACATGGGTCACTTGTGTTTATTGATGAGATAACAGAGACAAGAGTAGCCGGATGAATTCGAAGTGTACCAGGATATACTTTCAGCCCAGATTCAGCCAAATGTGCAAAGTTGATCGGACGGCGGCTTTATAGTACAGAGGACAATGACCCCAAGCATACAGCCAAAGGCTACAGTAGAATCATGAGTGCAAAAAGTGGACATTCTGCATGGCCCCCAGTCATACACAAGATCTTAAACCAATTGCAGCAGCATTTCACTCCTAGCTCAAAATCTAGACTTAAGACGAAGGAAAACCCACAAAAAAAGACCGTAAAAGGCCTGGCAAAAGCATAGAAGCGAGGAGGAAAACCAGCGTTTGGTGATGTCCATGGGTTCTCAGACTTAAGGCAGTGATTGCCGCAAAGATTGCAAACAAAATATTGAAAATTCAAAATATTTGTGTTGTTATGTTTATTTGTCCAATGTACTTTTGAGCTCCTAAAATGTGGATGTTTGTAAAGAACTGTGGTACAATCTTACATTTTCTTTCAGATATTTTTTTCAACCTCAAATTAAACGTTACATCTGACACGGAATTCGTTGAGTAGGTGTTTTTCCATTTCAAATCACATGTGGTGGCATGCAGCGCCAACTCGCGAAAATTGTGTCACTGTCCAATATTTCTGGCCCTAAACTGTATATTGGCACTTGCAGATAATTCATAGGTGACTCAACTGAACCGTATGACTACTGCGCATATCCTTCACAATCAGTGGCGTCATGCACGAAAATGAAAACTATATATGATTATAGTAATGTAGATAAGTATGCACAACCAAGTCAGCAGTATACAGATACAGTCAAACGGGTACACATGTGTCTAGCTTGCCCAATCATACAGTAGAAGATGGCATGTCAATCAATGATTTGGAACTTGCCCAAGTTTTTGATAATGAACCACCTGCAAATAAGTGCACAAAACATAGCCAGTAGTACCATATGAAAATGAAAATGGACAGTACGGCACAGAGCGTAACAATCAATGCATACCAGCCAAATTTAGGGAGACTTGGTTGAGTTATGAGGACCATCATGGCGTGTTGTGTGTGTGGTGTGTGTGTTTGTGTGTGATGCTAATTGTATATAATGTGTAGTGTGTGATTATGTATTGTAGATATTGTGTTATGTTATAGTAAGTGATATGTATGTATATGTGTGTAGAACGTATAATGTATAGTATATGTGTGTTGGTTGTCAATTTGGAGACAGTTTGTTTCCTCTTTTTAAAGGGATTTATTAAGTTATTTTTTAGATGTTTCTATTTTTCTGTGATTTTTTTAAGAGCCAGATGCAGCCAATAAAAGAGCTATATCTGGCTCCCGAGCCGTACATTCCCTACCCCTGCCCTAGCTCCTAATTGTTGAACCTCTTCCCGCACCTTATTTAGCTCTGCAGTGTAAGATTGCTCTAGTCAAGCCATGTAACTTTCCATATAGTCTCTGGTGGGTATGGTACAGAGATGTGAACTTAGAGCACGTAATTCAGGCAGGGCACCAAACTCTTGAGACCACATATTGTATTGGGTGGTTGGAGTGCCATCCAGAGAGAAGGCTGTAGCAAGTATACTTTGCCCTGTAGAAGGAACAGGAAATGGATTCTCACCCTGTGAGGGTCTGTGAGAGGGGGCCGGGGTATGAGATGAGGGTGTTGCTGGCCAGTCCTCTTCTGTGTCAGGCCACAAGACCGGGGAGTGAGGAGCAGGCGATGTGGCTGGTCAAGGACCACTGGGCGTTTTTCAAGGGGTTAACCGCTGATGGGCGCTCCCCATCCCCGCTCAGGCAGGCCCTGCTGCTGGTTCTCAACTTCTTCAGCCCATGAGGGGCAGCTGGTGAAGGGAGAGCCATATAGGGCCCCCTGTGTATATCACTGCTCAGCCTCCTAGGTGCAGTCTCTGTGGCCTCAGATGGGCCTATGGCCAGAGCAGGGGGAAGGGGAGATAATACCTGGGGTTGCAGGTCAGTTGAGGCAGAGGGTTAGGCTGGCAGGGCCAGGCTGGGGCCTCCATCAGAGCTGACAGGCGTCCAGGTGCAGATGAGGGGGAGGCGGGATCTCCACGAAGCTGCTCCCTAGCGAGACTTCATCTTGCTCTCTAGCCATCCTCCCTTCCGTGCCAGCATGTGGGGAGATGGCACCCAGCTGCGGCTGTGAAAGTGTCAGCAGTGGCACTGTCCGCCATCTTGGACACGTTGGGCAGTATTGGGGACTCCTTTTCCCAGGTTAGCTTCAGACGTGCATGTACTTCTGCAAAGTGAAAGTCTCTGGCAGCTTCTTCTACATTCTTGCCTGTGGATCCTGCTGAAACCTCTGTCCCATCTATAGGAGATCATGAGTATTAATGGTTTATGATCCCAATTTTGATGTCCGCAGTGGCAGCCAAGGTCGAGGTACAGAATCGGCAGGCAATCTTGTAGTCTGGGACAGGCAGCACAGGTTCGTAGTCAGAGTCGTAGCAACAGGTCAGGACAGGCGGCAAAGGAGCATAGTCAGAAACTGAACCGGGGTCACAACAGGAAATCTCAAGAACAGCACAAGGCATCAAATACAGCTTTCTCTAGGGCGCAAGGCACAAACATCCGGCAAGGGTAACAGGAAGAGGCAGGGTTAAATAGTTTAAGGGGGAAAGACCACCGCCAATTAGTGGCGCACTGGCCCTTTAAATTTGCAGAACCTGCCGCTCGCGCGCCCTATCTGTCGGGGACGCGCACAGCCGAAGGGGACTGAGCAGCCGCGGACGGAGCCGATGCCGGCGGGACAGGAGCTGGGACCCGTGAGTGGCGCTTGCGGCGCGCTGGCGGCGGTCCGAAGGCACGGGTGAGCCCGCGACCCGCGACGGGGATCGCGGGACCACCCTTGACAACACATTTTGTTGCACATGCATCAGCAGATCTTATAAGGATGATGGCCAGATAGGCCACTTCAGCAAATGCCGCTAGGGGGACAACTTGGCTGAAGCTATATAGTGGTAAAACTGAATAAAAAAAGCCTACCCTTACCCTGTGGTGGGGGGAGATTTGTTCAGAAAAGGATTAGATGGCATAGAGGAGAGCCTCTGGTAGTGTTGGAAGTAAATTAGTTCCATTGGGAAAACCGTTTTATCAGCCTTTTGGAAGGCAAAGAAGGGTGCGTGGGGATGTCCGAAGATTATGTAGACCAAACAGATCTCAGACGACCAGAGGCAAAGTTTAAAGTTTTACTCTTAACAAATGTTAATAAAGGACGCAAAGACAAGTGACTCCAGACTTCCCGTGGGGGTAAGGGTAATGTGGTTCTCACCTGACTGGGCCAATCTATCATCCTCCCCATGGGTAAGGGAGGCTATTACATCAAATTGAGACCATAAAGTCTACAGTACAGTCTCTGCAGAAGGACCACTTCATTGCGACCCTGGACCTGAGCAACGCCTTTTTTTATATTCCTATCCACAGGAACGCCCCAAAGGTATCTGAGAGTTGCTCTCTGTGTAAAAGGGGTACTTCATCATTTCATACTAAGGTATCGGAGTCGCTCTTTACACAAACGGAATTCATCATTTCTAGTTATAGGCATTAACATTTGGTATTTTCTCTGCCTCGAGGATATTTACAAAGGTCATGGCTGAAGTAGTTGCAGGCCTTCATTTAAAAGGGATTCATATAATCCCTATACCTGGATGACTTGCTCTACCCCTTCAGAACAATTACTCCAAGAAGATGTGGGCAAAGTGGCAATATCTCTTTCAAAATTAGTTTGGCTGATAAATTGGGAGAAATGAAAGTTCGTTCCTTCCTAGGAAAAAGTGTTTTTGGGAATTTTACTGAACACCATTGCTACCTACAGACCAAAGGCGTCCTATAGAGGTGATGAAAACCTTGGTCTTTGAGAGCATACACCCTGGCAGTGAAGAGGGCACAAGCACATAAACTACAGAGTTTTTCTCTAATATAATTGTGGAACCACTTTCTTGTTTAGAGATTTTCCACATCTGTCCCACAGTCAATCTCCCTCTGCTTGTGGAAAATGTCACCACAGGAGTAGCCTGGAGTTCATCCTCTTTGGTGTCAATCACCACAGATGCTAGCTGGCAGCTAGAAGACTAAGTAGAGCAGGGTATTTGGGACTCTTCATGGCATACTTCTTCCTCAAATGCACAAGTCATTTGTGGTGTTTCAAGCCTTAAGATTTTCCACCTCCAGTCAACAAAGTTGTCAGAATCCTATACAACAATAGAGAATGTATTTAAAGAAGCAGGGCGGAGCAAAAAGCTTGCTCCTTGTGCAGGGTAGCCAAAGAATTGTTTTCATATGTCAAGGAAACAACCAACTCAAAAGCAGAAGACACCAGCCTAATTTTACATAACAGGAAAACTCTGAAGGAAAGAAAGAGTAGGCCCTGCGGAAAGATGTCAATTTGTCAGTCACGGGACAAGACTAATGGCTTGCCCGACAAGGTAATATCTGCTTTGCTGATGAGTTGAAACTCGCATCCAGAATATAACATCGTTTTTTTTCCTGAATGTTTTTACTGACGGCCCAGATGGGACCAATCATCTGCTCCAAATAAGTTTAATTCTGGACGTTCTTCAAAATAGACTAGACAATGGGCTTTGTGTATCTACCCTGCATATGGGGCAGCCTTTTGGGTGTGTGTGTTTTTTTTTTATTCGGGTGCATTTCCATTAGGTACCATATTCCTTTAGAGCCTAATTTTTACAATCCGCCCCCATATTTCTCCCTCTTTCCAACCTTGGGATCTTAACCTTGTATTATCTGTTTTGTCAGACCTCCCTTTGAGCCTCTCAAAGAGTCCTCTCTTCGGAACCTTTCCCTTTTTTAAAATTTTTTTTTTTTTTTTTTTTTTTTTTAAATTTGCTATTACTTACTACAGACCCAAGGTTTTTGAAATTCAGGCTCTCATGTCCCCCCCCCCCCCCCCCCCCTGTTTTGATTACTAGACTGTTTTGTGTTGAAACATCAGCTCAAACTCTAGGAAGGATGGGAAAAGCGGCTAGTATGGTGACAATAGCTCAATGGATCTAACTAAGAACGCCATTGCTTTCTGTTAACAGATCCAAGATTTACCGATTTTCCTCTGGGGCTCAATGCCCAGCTAATTCAACTCGGGAAGTTTCCACCTCCTGAGCTGATTGTACTTCAGCTTTGTAGCAAAATAAAGGCTATGTACAACGTGGTGTTGAATGCTATGAGTTTATCGTGAATACGGTAGTGTAAAGTGACGTTTCAGCCCCCTGGGTCAAACACTGTAAGATAATATAATACAAAATAAGGCATCAGTATCTGTAGGAGTCTATATACATGTATACATATTTGAAATAATGCATATTTATGAACGATCAAGCTTGACCAGAATAGACCTGGTTATGCATATATAGAAAACAACCAGTCAAACAATTGTCTCATATAAAGTGTAAACATATTGGTTACATCATGTTTGTACATTTGTTATAGATCTAGATCTTTTGTAGGTGGCATGCAAAGCCATGCTACATTGCGTGTATCCTGGAACTCGGTGTACACATAAGTAGAAGATGCCTGTAAAGGAGAGAAACGCACAGGGAAACTATACAGACAGTCCCCGTGTGTGTTGTGTGTATTTGTTATTATATATTTAAAAAAAAAAAAAAAAAAGTCCGCAGTGGCAGCCAAGGTCGAGGTACAGAATCGGCAGGCAATCTCGTAGTCTGGGACAGGCAGCACAGGTTCGTAGTCAGAGTCGTAGAACAGGTCAGGAAAGGCGGCAAAGGAGCGTAGTCAGAAACTGAACCCGGGTCACAACAGGAAATCTCAAGAACAGCACAAGGCATCAAATACAGCTTTCTCTAGGGCGCAAGGCACAAACATCCGGCAAGGGTAACAGGAAGAGGCAGGGTTAAATAGTTTAAGGGGGAAAGACCAGCGCCAATTAGTGGCGCGCTGGCCCTTTAAATTTGCAGAACCTGCCGCTCGCGCGCCCTATCTGTCGGGGACGCGCACGCACAGCCGAAGGGGACTGAGCAGCCGCGGACTGAGCCGATGCCGGCGGGACAGGAGCTGGGACCCGTGAGTGGCGCTGGCGGCGGTCCGAAGGCACGGGTGAGCCCGCGACCCGCGACGGGGATCGCGGGACCACCCGTGACACAACACATTTTGTTGCAGATGCATCAGCGGATCTTATAAGGATGATGGCCAGATAGGCCACTTCAGCAAATGCCGCTAGGGGGACAACTTGGCTGAAGCTATATAGTGGTAAAACTGAATAAAAAAAGCCTACCCTTACCCTGTGGTGGGGGGAGATTTGTTCAGAAAAGGATTAGATGGCATAGAGGAGAAAGCCTCTGGTAGTGTTGGAAGTAAATTCGTTCCATTGGGAAAACCGTTTTATCAGCCTTTTGGAAGGCAAAGAAGGGTGCGTGGGGATGTCCGAAGATTATGTAGACCAAACAGATCTCAGACGACCAGAGGCCAAGTTTAAAGTTTTACTCTTAACAAGGGGACGTTGAAATCGCTCCGAGAATCACTCATGACCTTCAGCAAAGACGCCCATTTTTAGAACATCCCCCCCCGGCCAAAAGCCACCGGACTTGGTTTGGGCAAATAAACATTAGGAAGTGTGAAAACATTTTCCCAGAAGCAATTTTGAGGAAATATGTAACGGACCGTCCGTGTCTACCTCCGGGCCATCTGGTCGGATGGCACGACTGTTGACAAGCTAGGACACTCCACAAGCCTTCCTCGAGGGGTGAGGGCAGTGGTTGCCATAGGGGTAATACTTATTGTGTCAATTTGGGAAGATGCCGTCCACTTTAACAGTGGTCTCTTGAAACATTGCTTACCAAAACTCGTTCTCTACATGGAGACTGTATATATTCTGGCTTCGTTTTCCGGTTATTTAGGACCCTGGCATGATGTACCGAAAGTAGAAAGTTATACCGCACGTTTAGGTAAAGGGGAGCTTAGAGCATGTGTAGAAAGTGTAGTGAGGGGAGGGAGGAGGAGGTTGACCATTCCCTGGGAAAGAAAGGGAGTACAAAAATGACAAAATAACATCCATGGAGAAAATTACAACCCAGGCCCTAGTGGGCCTACGGTAAAAATCTAAGAGAACGGCATGAAAAAGCCCGACAAGGCGTGTCCCAGCACGCAACCCTAAGGGGGAGACGAGGCAGCTCAATGGGGGGCGGTCTCCCGGCAGCATCTCCGCCAAAAAACAGGATGGTCTTAAGACAGAAAAAACATATTTAAGCGCTTCAGAAAATAGAATTTCAATAATTAAGCTAATAAAAAGCCCCTGTACATTCCAGAGATCGCAGCCTGTGATAAAAACGAGAGTACAGGATTATTTATAAACTTCGGAAAAAGATTATAACAGCAAGGTGAAGGAAAGCACATAACAGGTTAACCCCATCAATATAGAAAGTATAAAAGATACAACCGTTCGGGTTCCGGTGTTTAGTTTTTTTTATAGCTAGTAGGTAGCGTGACATCGGTTGCTCCGGTCTGGAGCTCTTCTGCGTGTTTCTTGCCCCTCTCTCTCGGTGGTTGAACGGCGGCCCGAGTAGTGATATAAGGCTGCACTCAGGTAAGGCTATCTGTGGCCAGCTCGAACGTCCCCAGAAATTTCGGGAGGTTCCGAGGAGTATCTGAATACAGACTGAAACTTCCATTTTTCTTAGTAATCTAGTTTGAATTTGATACGGGTACGCCCTCATTAGCCGCGGATGCTTGTGATTGCAATGCCGTCAATAGCGACGCAAGGTGCCCTCGCAGTTGACGGGTCTCTTCGCTAAGTGGTTGAGGAGATCAATATTTTGGATCCCCGGCAACGTGAGTCCTTGCGCTCCTTGCACGACGATAATGTATTTCCTCTTTTTTCCTTGAAGAAATGGACTCGAATAGGATGTCGCTAGGAGCTCTTCAGAGCGCCGCCGGGTAGGGCCCAATGTTGCGATGTCGGGATACGATCCGTCAATTGGAGACGGCAGAAGGTTGGTTCAAAGATCTCTGCAAAAAAACGTTTGGGCCCACTCCTCAAGTGTAGATGAGTTCCATGTCTTCATTTACGCCTATAAATCTTAGATTGTTACGGCGGTGTTGTTCTCATCTCTTTCAGGGATGTGTCCAAATACTAGAGATATGGGAATCGCATGTTCCTGTGGAACTTGTGAGTTGAGTGAGTGTCCAATTGATCTAGAATTTTCTCCTGGGCAGACTCCGCTTCTGCCACCCTGTGGCCAATGTGATGTATTTCTTTCTGCAAACCAGCAATGTCCCTTTTGTGAGATTCCTCCAGCCTTGAAAAAAGGTTATTAATTTCATGCCTGGTAGGCATGGCACGTATATGCGCCTTCCAGTCCCATTCTTGTTGGGAGACACTTGCCCCCTGGGATGGGGAAACATTGCCCCCTTGGCTTGCAGTGGGGGTGGGAGGTAGGGCCCTGTGGGGAGTGGAAGGCCATATTAATGTAGGGGAGGCCTGGGATGGAGGCACTTCTCCTCTGCTCCCCGATAGTGGGGGGTATTCTTCATGATGCCCCTCTGAAGGGGCACTCACCGTGATGCCCGGAGACTGCGGGGCTGACTCCTCCATTACACTCAGCTCCTGCTGAGCGGATGGCGCTGCGGTGAGAGGAAGACGGGCGGTCGCGGCCGCCATCTTGGACGCCTCGTGCACCGCGTCCTCAGGCAGCTCCGCTGTCCTGAGGAATTTGGTTATGGCTCCCGGGTCGGCTGTTGGGGGTGCCGTGGTCCTCCTCGGTCCCCTCCTGTGGACCATGGTGCGATCGGGGCTCTTGGCGCTCTGTATCACGGGTGATTGGCGGGAATGGCCGGGAGCTCGCAGTCAGTGCGACTTACTCCGCCATCGCCAAGCCACGCCCCCCCTATTGTATATGTTTATTGGTTTGGTTTAGGTTGGGATCGGTTGGGTGTGGGTTGTGGTATTTGGTGTTTAATCATTTTGGTGTATTTTAAGTCGTTTTTACTAGGTGTGAATGTGGCTGGACCAGCAGGTAAGATATTGTATATATTGTATATTATGTTTGTATTGTTATGTTTTTTTACTTTTATATAAAATAAAAGATCTACAGACAGTCCCTGGGTTACATACAAGATAGGGTCTGTAGGTCTGTTCTTAAGTTGAATTTGTATGTAAGTCGGAACTGTATATTTAATTATTGTAATCCCAGCCAGAACTTGTTTGGTCTCTGTGACAATTGGATTTTAAAAATGTTGGGTTGCCATAAGAATCAGGATAAACAATAAAGCTTCATTAGACACCTGCGATAACTATTATAGATGTTTATTGTAGCCTAGGACTAAAGTACAATAAATTACCAATATCCAGTGGTCTGTTTGTAACTAGGGGTCGTATGTAAGTCGAGTGTTCTTAAGTAGGCGACCGCCTGTATATGGTAAGCCACCTTGAATAACTCTTCACTTGAAGTAAGCCTAGATGCAATCCGTATGGTGCAACTGCACACGCCGTATGCATAGGGAGCGTGTGTAATGGCGGGGAGTATAAAAAGGAAAGAAACCACCCCTGGGCGGAGCTGAATAACATGGATCGAATAAAGGCGCGGCAGGGCAGTGATCGAGATCACGCACACGCTGTAGAGAGCCTGAAGGAGATGTAGACGCATAATGTGGTACAGATTGTGTCGCATGGGCAGTATAGGATGTTAAAATGACTAATCAGATGTCGCTATGAATATGGTTTTTATATAGATGGTTTTGAGATAAGATGCTAATCTGCCTATTAGGAGAGACTTTATTAATGTGTGCATTTAGTCTTGCCAAATAGATCACTGGTATGATTCTTATTTATAGGTAAACACTGATGTATGGTAAACACGTAACTTCATCTTGCATTCATAGAACATTTATTTAGCTTTAAAAGGGTTCCTTGTTTTAGTACATCATAATTATAGAAGACTGTGTATGTCATATTCATGATTAAGTCCTCTTGGTTCAAAAGTTAGTCTTGGTTTTAATATAAGCCCCGTCCCTAACTGGATAATATAGGGCAGTGCTGGCGAACCTATGGCATGGGTGCCAGAGGTGGCACTCAGCCGTTTCTATGGGCGCCCCCAGGCCTTCACCCCAGCAGAGTTTCCCAGATATAACTCAAGGCTTTCTCCTGTGGTCCAATACATCCCAGGACGCGCCATGCTCAGTGCCATTTTAGATACATATTTGGCTGCCAGGACTAGAGGAGGAGCAAGAAGGTGAAGATAGAGATGGATTGTCATTTGAACTCCTGCTCTGGGTCCCTTGATTCTTCAGGGGACCCTGGAGGGAAGCTACAATCCACCAAAACAATAGAAAGATGGAGAAATTTGAACTCAGAACACCAATACAATTAAAACCTGTGATACAGCAGGGATCAATAAGTTGCTGCTTAAATTGTCGTGTTGACACCTTGTGACATAAGTGGGTTTTGGTTGTAGCCTGGGCACCCTGTCTCCAAAAGGTTCGCAATTGCTGATATAGGGTGAGGAACCAACCTAGTAGTATGTATTAAACCGACACGGGCTTGGGTATATGTGGATCGAGATAAAAGAGCAATGCAAGTTAAATTTTATATTGAGTTGCCTTCAGGGCACTCTAGACAAACTACGTGGGTAGGACACAAGTATCAGTATGCAATTGTGATGGTGAATTGTTTCTCCAGGCAAAGACACAGAGCCTCAGGGGCATTCTGATTACATAAGGTGCAGACACCCCTGCACACCCACAGTAGGGCTTTAAGGACTCTAAGGCTATATTCACACTGCCGTTACCCGCCCGTACCGTAGCGGGCAACGGCAGTGTACGGGGAGAGGAGGAGGAGGTGAGCACAGCTCACCCCCGCCCCTCTCCATAGCAACCCACGGCGCCGTATTACGGGAAAAGATAGGACAGGTCCTATCTTTTTCCCGGGTACGGTGCCGCACGTGTGCGGCACCGTACCGCTCCCGTAGGGTGCTGTGCGCCCATTGCTGCCTATTGGGGACGTATATCGGCCGTATATACGTCGGCCGTATATACGTCCCCCCATACGTTAGTGTGAATGTAGCCTAAAACCTGGTATTAAATCCAGAACTATGGAGAAATTCTAGCTCCTCCAGGGGAAGTCTGCCAGGGTTCTGATCTCATTGGAGCCAGGTGAATACCTGGATCACACTGATACCAAACCTGACCCAATTGTTATGGTTCCATTCAAAGATATTTTTATCTTTGTGTACAAGAATCCTAGGATCTAGTGAGTCATAGCTATATGATTCCCTGGCTATACTGAATCCAAAAAATGTATTTGTGCTTGGGCTGTGAAGTCTGACACTTTTATAGCTAGTTACACTTCTTTTTTTGATCAACACTTTATTTATTTATTTTGTTTTATCTTTAACAATCACAGGCAGAAACATGTGCCCAAACATGGGCTATAGACATATCTAATGAAAGGTGCATTAAATTGTAGACATTATAAGCCTTATAACCATATAAAAGACATACAAGGGAAAGCTAAATAACAATCCTGTCATGTTAGCTATACACACATTTAGAAGACTGTGCGAAAAATTCGGAGCAGTCGGCCTAAGCGCCTTGACTATCAGTCATGCAGTGAATGTCCCATGAGGACCAAACAGATTCAAAACGATCCAATTTTGTTGTTCAATTGAGCAGTCAGTTGTTCCATCTACCTCATACACATCTGTAGAAGAGGACGGGGCCGTTCTCTTCCAAAATAGAGAAATCAAACATTTGGCTGCCATTAGGACGTGGTGGAGCAGCCTGGCTTTTGGGCCCTTGATGTTTGTAGGGGGTAAATTAAGTATACTGTATACTGCCGGATCCAAGGGGACACTGGTTCCCAGGATCTCCTGCAGGAGATGTTCAATCATATTCCAATAGTTAACTATCGCCGAACATGACCAGAAAATATGGTACACAGAGCCCACCTCCCTGTTACATCGCCAGCAGGTATTTGAGATATTTGGGTTGATTCTGTGCAACCTGAGGCACGTGAGCTCAAATGGGGATGGGCGTGGGATCTCCCCCGGACCAATATGAGATAATATTATAGTGTTTGATTTGTCCATACTGAAAGAGGCCCCCCTGCAAGAGTTGGGAACCTCTCTACTAGAGTGACGAAGGGAGGGATCAGTCTAATGCGAGCGTCCGTGTAGTCCTTAATCTGGAATAATTTGGCCTCTATCCAGGGTTTAAATCCTCCCGAAGTCGCACTGTCTGGGAGGTGTGGGGTGAAAAGTACTGGGGTGAGTGGCGACCCAAGGGTGGCTAATTGGAATCGCACTCTGCATTTGAACCATATGTCTCTAGTGAATTGCATAGGGCCCAACAAGCGTTGATGGTGGCTGTATCATACAGGGCCCAAACCAAATCAGGTTGCCATGGATGGCATACTAAGCGCCAGCCCCAGCTTTATTCCCCCTCTTTCCAACTATTGATAATGCCTCTAGAGTGGTGTCTAAGGAACTATGTAACGGGTGGGCGGAGAAATAATAACTTAGAGTCAGGCATGGCTAGCACTCCGTTAGTGGCAGATCCAGCTCTCAGAGAACGACATTGGGATCCTATGTCTATCGCCCATATCCAACACATAGTCCCAGGCCATACTGTACTGGTAATCCCGCAACCATAGCCATAAAGGTGACCCTAACCGGCAGCGTTCAAAGATATATAAACCGTTTTGTGGGTAAAATTGCCATTTTATAACTAAGCGGCAAAACATCGCACACCCAGACAAAGAACGCACTTAGTGCTCCATCTTGTACAGATCATTTCTTGAAAGATCGTAAAGTTTGTCTCCACAACAAAGAGTCAACCCATAGCATGTCGTGAGGATGAATCCCTAGATCATGTTGAGGAGATTTCCATGGAGGGAATGTGTCCTGTAAAGCCCGTAGCCCGCCCTGGGTGGATTTAGCGGCAGTGCCTCCGTCTGTAGTCATTATATAATACCTGAGAAAACGACTATAGCGGCCCAATCCAGCGATCCGCATGTTAAGTAAGGTAGGTGGTCACGGGGTTGGCAAAGAGATGAGCAGGCATCACATGCGAATAGGAGATTTTGAATGATTGTTGCGGACCATACTGCCCGCAGATATCCTGTGTGACCACCTTATTATGCTGCCTTAGGGTTGTTGCCTAGACTATCTAACAATGGTGAGTAGTGGACAACCCTGGCGCGTGCACAATCTTCTGATTGGGGAGAAGGAGGATGTGCATGGGAAGAGCGACCCGACGCTTTAGGGAGGTCTAAAAAGTATAGCTGCTGTGAGGCTTCTGGAGGAAGGGACCCGTGAATCCGAACCGTTGCAGAGTGGTGAACATGAAGGTCTAGTCTATCAAACGCTTTCTCGGTGTCTAGGCCTCCGTTCCTTGGTGTCTGATAACCTCCAGAAGGTCCGCGGCCCTTCGTGTTCTAGCTAGACACTTCAGATGGCACACACTCTATGATGGTGTGTGTGTGTGTGTGTGTGTGTGTGTGTGACAGGACCACATGGTGAGCTAAAGACTGAGGACCTGCTGGGGGCATCGGAAAGGTGAGTACAGGTTTTTATTTAATTTTTAATTGACTCGCGTATAAGCAGAGTTGTGGATTTTCTGCACCCTTTTGTGCAGGGAAAAACTGATTACACTTGACTATGTACGGTAATATGTTTTCAATAATGGGGGATACCAACCCAATATGTTATCATTGGAAAATGTATATCCACCCCCCCCCCCCATAAAAAAAGCTTTCGTATGGCCCCAATAACGAAAAAGATAACATTTTTGTAGCCTACGAAAGGGTGCCAATGAGGAAACTAAAATCCTCGCTGCATGGGGCACTTTCCATTCTGTGGTCCGTTGTGTGCCCATATAAACAATTAACAGCCACACGTGTACTTAGTAAAACAAATTTAAGGATGAGTTTTCCCTTATGTTTTGGCAAGGGTTAAATTTGGGCTAAATTAACGTGTTGCAGACAAAATATGAACATTCTTCGTAGCAATTCAAAATGGAGGTCAAATGTTAACCCTTTGAGAGCTTAAATCATCCTAAAAACTGTTTCTGATAATTTGAGGTGAAGATTTAAAAATGGGTTGATATTTAACGTTAAACCCGTTATTTATTTTGATGTACCCGTATTTTATTTTGATGTCACATGGCTTACAAATTGGTTTTCTAGATTTTGAGAATTGACTGTGCACATATAAAAAAAAAAAAAAATGTTAACGGTAATAATCCCAAGAGCAGTCAATTCTCAAAATCTAGAAAACCAATTTGTAAGCCATGTGACATCAAAATAAATTATCCAGACCTTTCAAAAATTAAAATGTAAAGCAGACCTATGGGAACTGTTATACAGCAACTTATTTAGCTGGTAAAACCATCTGCCTGAAAACACAATTTGGAAAATGGCACGTTTTAAGTGTCACTTTAGTTTTGCATTTATTTTTTCCTTCAATATCAAGGAAATAGAAAATCCAATTGCATGACTCAGAATGAGTTCTGTTTTAGTTTAAATTTGTTCATGTCATAGTAAAGTGTCACGCCAAACACATTATCAATCAAGTTCTAAAACAGAACTTAACCCTGGATGTATCCAGTTTATAGCTTTAAAGGGGCTATTCAGAATCTAGCATGAAGTTCAGATATATAAGGGGTCCTTAAAACTGAAACAACATTAGTTAATTTTATTTAAAATTTGCTCCCCTTAGTCAGAGCAAAAAATGCTGATGACAGACTGTACTGATAGAATTAAAATGCGACTGGGGAGCTTTGTTATATAAGTATATACTTTCCTCCACGCAGTCAGTTGCAGAGCAGACACAGGATAGAAGATGGCCACATACCTGTCCTGCACCTGCCTGGCAGGTGCATGTAATCACCACTACGTTTGTGTAGTCGTTTGGGTTTGAGTTGAATCCAGTGTGACTTGTGTTTTTATATGTGGCAGTTTATACATCATTACTATGGTAACAGAGCAAGAAAACTTAAGATTCTATCACTGGGAGGAGTTCCGAGAAAAAGGATCTTTCGGAAATTGTATGTTGCCACAGTGGCGGGCCATCTGTGGTATAACTCCACTCTTTAGAGAGGTCATAAAATTTTGACGAATCATAAAATGCAAGCATTAAGCTTCCTTTGTGACCAATGAAATTGAGTTTGTTACATTTAGTTTATTTTAGCATCATGGGTTTTTGTATCAGACTCATATTCCGGAATACCCCTTAGGCTCAGCCCTGCATTTTGGCTATTTCGACATTGATTATAACTTCAAGAAGTTGTTATGATTGGATTGTTTTCCCGTCACGTGTTTGGACTTTCATTATAGTGGTAAAGTTCTGTTGTCAGCTGCTTTTGTTTTTTTTTTTTTTTTTAATAATATGTCTTTGGAAAATGGCACGTTTTAAGTGTCACTTTAGTTTTGCATTTATTAAAAAAAAAAAAAAAAGCAGCTGACAGAATTTACCACTATAATGAAGTACAACATGTGAGGGAAAAAAAATCTCATAACACTTTTGAAGTTATAATCAATGTCAGAATACAAAAAATGGGGCTGAGCCTTAAAGGGGTATTCCGGGAATATGAACGTCTGATACAAAAACCCACGATGCTAGAAATAAATGAATGTAACAAAACTCAATGTCATTGGTCACAAAATGGAGCTTAAATAGCTTGATTTTATGATTCGAAAATTTTATGGCCTCTCTAAAGTAGGTGGAGTTATTACAAAGATGGCCTCCACTGGCAACTACAATTCCGAAGATCCTTTTTCTCAGTAACTCCTCCCAGTGATGATCTTAAAGGTTTTCTTGCTCTGTTACCATAGTAATGATGTATAACTGCCATAACACAAGTCACACTGGATTCACTTCAACCAAACGACTACACCCAAACGTAGTGGTGATTACATGACCTGCCGAGGCAGGTGCAGGACATGTGATGTGGACATGTGGCCATCTTCTATCCTGTGTCTGCTCTGCAACGGACTGCGTGGAGGAAATTAACATACTGATTAAAGAGCCAGTAGCATTTTAATTCTTCATTACAGTCTGTCCTTCTATCCTGTGTCTGCTCTGCAACGGACTGCGTGGAGGAAATTAATATACTGATTAAAGAGCCAGTAGCATTTTAATTCTTCATTACAGTCTGTCATCAGCATTTTTCTGCTAAGGGGAGCAAAATTTTAAATAAAATATAAGCTAATGTGTAATTAGTTTTTAAGGACCCATTTATATATGAATTATGCTGATTCCTGGAATACCCCTTTAAGCTATAAACTGGCTACATCCAGGGGTTAAGTTCTGTTTTAAGACTTGATTGATAATGTGTTTGGCGTGACTTTTACTATGACATGCACTTTAAACTAAAAAGACTAATGTCTGAGTATGCAATTGGATTTTCTTTTCTTAGATATTGACATTGGTCAAAATGGAAGCTCTTTCAAAGGAGAATTAAATGGCTTTATTTCGGATGCTGTAGCACACCCTGATGATACAAATGCTGCTCCTTTACTGGACAGTGATTGTAATATTGAGATGCCATATTCTAACAAGCAAGTGATGTAAGTGACTTTTCATTCTATTTTGTATGTGTGTGTTTTTGTTTTTTTTTTTTTTT
>CM033647.1:120138728-120366984 GCA_019512145.1 Engystomops pustulosus
AAATCTCACCACAAGGGACGAGGAGTCTCTTCATAGAACTAGGCATAGATCTAGGCTCATGGACATTAAACCCCTTTTTGACGTAGTAGTACCATTTGCAGTACCATTTACGTTGTGCTTCTGACACCAGTTCCTGAACGGAGCATATACCAGAAGCATAGGGGATCCTCCACACCCACCCTGCAGCGCTTTCAACCTGTAAGTTAAAAACACTTTTCAATAAAGTTAAAGTCCCCTAAACACAAACATTCCCTATACATGTCTAATAAAAGTAAAAGCCATCTCAGACTGGTTTCTTGAACATGACAATGAGTTCACTGTACTCAAATGGCCTCCACAGTCACCAGATCTCAATCCAATAGAGCATCTTTGGGACGTGGTGGAACAGGAGATTCGCATCATGGATATGCAGCCGACAAATCTGCGGCAACTGTGTGATGCCATCATGTCAATATGGACCACAATCTCTGAGGAATGCTTCCAGCACCTTGTTGAATCTATGCCACAAAGAATTGAGGCAGTTCTGAAGGCAAAAGGGGGTCCAACCAGTTACTAGCATGGTGTACCGAATAAAGTGGCCGGTGAGTGTATGTATACACAGCATCTAGATGCACTTGGAAGTCACATGTCACTGCTTTTCATAGTAGCTTCTCTGACATTGTCTGCTGCTGATTGCACAATATGAGAGAAGATCCTTCAGCTCCAGCTGAAGATTACTACAGATTAGAATGGTCAGATACTGGGAAGGATAGAACCAGCGCATAATATTATATGCATGGACAGCACAACAAGCAACAAATCATGTAGTTCTGAAACTGTAAATGAGTATGTGTAATGGAAAACCAAAATGGAGTCGAAGATACAACATGTCTTCTCTATAAAAGACAGTTCATGTAACCTGATTTCAACTGTGAATGAGCCCAAATCAACATATTTGGGCCCTCATTATATTTGACATTTTTATTCTCATTAAGTTTGACATATTCTTATCCTTATTTGGCACTCTGTTAGGCATTACACACCTGCTGGGATGCGCTCATCTCCTGGGATGCTTTCCAATGAAAACTGGCCAAAACATTTTTTGGTCACTTCTGAAGCTAAATACATTTTTCATACTTTGGCGCTTGGAGGCTGTTTGAGTGTCTGTTGTGCGACGATGAGTCCGACTTTGCTTCATTGCTACCATTTTGAGGTCTGTCCGACATTTTGATAATTTTTTATTTCATTTTTTATGTGATGTAAAAAGGTGTAAAAGTCGCATTTCGGATATTTGGGCGCCATTTCCCGTCTCGGAGGTCACCACCGGCTGTAACCGTTTTTATATTTTGATAGATCGGGCATTTTTGGACGCGGCGATACCTAATATGTTTGATTTTCATTAACCCTAGATGGTCAGATCGCTCCTACCATATACTGCAATACTTCTGTATTGCAATATATGGCATTTTTGCAGGTCATCATTGTAACGAATCTTCAGAAGCCATGTAGCCTCGTGTCAAAAGAAGACCCAAGGCGGCGGCGTTGAGAGGGTTAATAGCCGCGATCGGTGCAAGCACCGACCACGGTTATTAGCGGTGGGGGTTTTCTGCAAAATGCAAAAACCCCCACCTTTGTATGAAGAGGACTCAGCCCGTGAGCCCTCTTCATACACTCCTTATACCTCTGCGCTGTAGAGCTACGGCGAAGAGCGTTAAGGGGTTAAAACTATATTTAAATGAGGTATCACCGTAATCATAGTGATCTATAGAACAAAGATAATGTTTTTATTGTAAGGTGTACGGCCCCCCAAAAAAGGCAACTAAATTTTACGATTATTTTTCCTACATACATTTTGAGTTAATAAAATCTTGTTAAGTGGCTCTAATGTCAGAGAAAATAACCCCTTATTTATACATATTTCCAAAAAAATAGATTATATAGCCAATAAAAGAGGACAATGCATAATCTGCTCTGAATGGCGCAGCTTCTCTGCCCTGGTGTGCCCATACAGCAGGTTACCACCACATATGGGGTATTGTTCTATTGTTTGGGTATAAAACCCTGTGGAGCGTTTATGTATTTTATCCACTGAGAATTTGTACATTTTTCTTAAAAAACATTCATTTAGCCAAAGAAAATGAACATTTTAAAATTTCATGCGATTTTGTTATAACCCCTGTAAAACAATTAAAGGGTTAACAAACTTCATTAAAGTTGCCTTGCATACATTAAGGGGTGTAGTTTCTATAATGGGGTAATTCATGGGGTTTTACTTTTAATTAGGCCTCTTAAAGTGACATTCGGTTAATGTTATCAATTTTTTTGCTGTTTGACTATGTTTGGAAAAAGTAGAACATTTTCAAGTTCAAAAAACTAACTTTTTCATAAATAAACGCAACACATGCCAACAAAATTTTTCAACTAACATGAAGTACTGAGTGTCACGAGAAAACCATTTCAATTTTGTGCCTTAACTGCATTAAGAATAATTACTGAACGTTCCATCAAGTGATTCAGCTTTCATGTTAGTTGAGTGCTGTCAGCAGACTGTGATTGTGGGCACTGATGATTAGTATGGTACTGCAGCAGTAGTTATAACTCATCCTGCCTCCAGCTAATTCTAAAGAGCTGGACTTCCTGTCACTAGAGTGTGGTGATGTGAAGTCCAGTATAGTCAGTGGAGTCTAAAGAACCAGCTCACTATAAAGAGTGGTCTTTTCTGGCTCTTGAACTTCTCCCTATGTAATTACATTATTATTTTGTTTTCCTGCATTCATCCACCAATCCCCACTCTGCTTTTAACCCAAGATGTTGGGGTTAAAGGGTTTGTCGCCCACAAATTAAGCACGCTTACCTTATTCATGACTGGGCTAGGTGAGCCGACTTCTGTTGTTGACCATAAACAGCCTCTTAAAGCTGACTCATTCGTAAACGACCCATCACTGCTTTCTTATCAGTCTGTCCTCATTGTCAAAACACAGGAAGAGTAATCAGTGGGAGACACCATGAGGATGGGTTGGAGCAGTGAAAGAAGGGTGTGTATGTATGCAGATGGCAGCATGGTTAGAAAAGGGAAAGGCTGAAGCTCTCAAAGGTGGCAAAGCTACAGGTACATAGACATGCAGACATCTCTAGTGGAACACATTTATTGAAAAATAGCCAACTTCTTTAATCTTCTATTCATGAATACTGTCATAAGGTCCTGACAGGGCAATTACTTATAGACAGGTCAATTTCACATGAACTTCTATCTGCAGCCATTTTATGGACCTGAGTGGATGGCTGATGAGGTAAAAGATGGGAGGCTTCACATCACGTATCAAGAAAAGTTAGGCTTGAAAATACCAAAATTTCAAACTTTTAACTTTTTATTTTTTTATTCCCTTTAGTTGCCTTTCGGGAGATGACTCTTCACTTTGCATTGAGATAAGTGGAAAAGATGTAGAAATTGTAGCCAGTAGTGATTCCAATATATGCAGCAAAGCAAGAGGAAGTAACAAGGTAACAGTGTTTTAACATGGTGTATGCTGCGCTGTGGACTTTAAAGTATTAGCGTTTTTTGTGGGTTTTTTATTTTTTGAAGGGGGGTGTGTGTGAAAATGTGGAGAACATTTATGTTCATAAACTTGCTTGGTTTGTAAAATAATCAAGCTACTCCTTTCTATAGAGCTCTGTATTCAAGCCTATTAGGTGAGTGTTAACACTTCGATCTTTGCTAGTGGTGCGGCAAGTAAAATCCCCATATTCTGCCAGTTTGGGTTATTCTGACAATTTGGGGTTAAAGTACCCTATGGAGTCTAAAAAAAATATTAAAAAAAAAAAAAAAACATTTAATAAAACCGAAATATTCACTCCCCCCTTCCCTAGTACAGACATAAAAATAAACTGTGAAAATCATAAACATGTTGGGTATTGCTGCTCCCCAAAATGCCTCAATTCTTCGTGGCATAGATTCAACAAGGTGCTGGAAGCATTCCTCGGAGATTTTGGTCCATATTGACATGATGGCATCACACAGTTGCCGCAGATTTGTCGGCTGCACATCCATGATGCGAATCTCCCGATCTTTGGGACGTGGTGGAACGGGAGATTCGCATCATGGATGTGCAGTCGACAAATCTGCGGCAACTGTGTGATGCCATCATGTCAATATGGACCAAAATCTTTGAGGAATGCTTCCAGCACCTTGTTGAATCTATGCCATGAAGAATTGAGGCAGTTCTGAAGGCAAAAGGGGTCCAACCCGTTACTAGCATGGTGTACCTAATAAAATGGTCGGTGAGTGTGTGTATGTATGTATATATAATATATATGAGTGTATTTTTTTCCTTTCACTTTCATTGAAGCCTTAATTAAGATATAAAAAGACCCAGATAAGCACACGGGAGCATCAAAAATGTTCAAAGTGGGTGCGCCTATAGAAAAGATTTCCAAGAAACATCCCTTACCCTTTAAAGATTAAGGGTTGCTCAAGGACCCTATGGACAAGAAAGTGGACAGCATCCTGAAGTCATGGGAAAATTACATGGCCATGTTGCGTCCCAGCATGGCAGCCACATCTACGGCACGTACCTTAGGTGTCTGGCTTGGACAGTTGGCACATCATTTGATGTCTGGTACACAAAGGAGATCCTGGCCTCATTGCCAATTCTGCAGCAGCAAGAAATTGTTGCAGTTGCATCAGCGTATTTGAGAAGTATGATGGGCAGATCAGGAGCTTTAGCAAATGCAGCTAGGAGGACAACATGACTGAAGCAATACAGTGGTGATGCTGAATCCAGGGCCGCCATCCTGTAGGGGGGCGTCTAGTAAGACCTTGTTCAAGGGACCGGGGGCTGACTGTGGCTATTTATATGCTGGGTGGGCATGTGCAGTAAGGTAGGGTCCTATACAAACAGTCTAGCTTCTCATGCCTTAAAAATGTTTAGGTAAAAAAAAATGGTGTATACAATGTTATGTATCAATGTGGAAATGAAAACTAGTGGGGCACAAATCTTCCAGTCGGGGGCCACAAACTTCCTGGTGGCTGCCCTGGCTGGGTCCAAAATCAAATTGTACACCTTACCCTGTGAGGCAGATCGGTTGTTCGGGAAAGGATTGGATGACATTCTGGAGAAAGAGTCAGATGAAAAAGTGTTTCCTATGGACTCCAGGTATTTCCACCACGTCACCCATGACGGCCCCTGGAGGATGACCTTTGACCTCTGTGGGAATAGGAAGGAGAGAGGTTAAAAGTCCCCTCCCAGCATCCTCCCACCAGTGTTCTTCCTGTTCCCACAGAGTCAGGATGGAGAGAAGGTCTCTCCTTGCATCATCCAAGTGTAAGGGGGGACGGCAACGCTCACCGTCGCGCGGTCCTCGACCAAGCCACGCAGTTTGGGTCCACGAGCGGCTCCGGCCCTCCCTGGACATCCACGTCCGGCCTGGGAAAAGCACTTCTCATCCGGCTGGCAGCGGCGTCTAAGAGCGGTGGCGCTCTGTCCGCCTTAAATCAATCCTGGTGTGTCGCGCGGAGGCAGATGACAACTTCCGGCGCGAACCGGAAGTGACGCTCCGATGCCGGGTCTTGGAGCTTGAACACCGGCTGCAGCCTTCAACAGGGGTATGGGCTCCCCTAGAAGGTATTTAAGTTCATTTTATTGCGGGTACACGTTGATCTGAGGTCTAAGTTCATATTTGTTCTGGACTCTCGTGCAGTCGTCTGAAGAGGCAGATGCAGGCTCTCTCCTCCCGCTGGTACCTGTAAGTGCGCTGGAGGAGTCCTCCACATGGTTTATATATGTATATATATATGTGTGTTTCTTACAGTCTCCTGCAACAAATTTCTCCTCCTTCCCTTCCAGGAGGAATCTGGTGGAAAGGGGAAAGGCAATGAGGAGAAGCAGGAGAAAGGGGACAAAGTGGCGATATCAAAATCATCTGATGTTCAGAGCAGAAGATGTAATATGTGCAATTAGCAAGTTACCCGATACGCATAAAAAGCCGATATGTAGGGGGGCGTGGCCTGTGCGCTGATGTGAGTGGACGTGTGCAAGAGGAGCTCCCGCTTGCAGTTCTCTTATTAACCCTGCATTTTGGCCCGATTCGGGGGTAAGAAAGCTTGCACAGCACCAGCCGCAGTCACGGAGCCTGCCGGCGACAGATTACGGGCTTCTTAGCGGAGCATGACCCATTACGGCTCCCGAAAGCTAAAACCGGGGAAGAGCAGCGTGGCTGGCAATATGGCGCAAGAGCGCCGCACTAAGGATAAAATGGCGGAGATAGCTGCCCGCCTTGGAAAATACGCCAGAGATGGGGATGCTGCCATAAGAACCCCCGAGGAGAAGCTATGCCGAGAGGGTGTCTCAGTCACACCATGCCTGGTGGTGCAGGCTGATATCCATGCTGAGGGGACGCAGGAGGAAAGTATGGAGCACTCGTCTGCAGAGAGCGAGGAGGAAGAACTGCCGGAGACTACCCCTATAGGAATTCCTGAGCTTCTAAGAACACCGGAGCAGCGATTCCAGTCAACCAACATGGAGGCCACAGCAGAAGAGGTGAGCCCGATTGATAAGGAACCCACACTGAGGGATGTATTACTGGCAGTTACGTCCTGTAAAGCTGACCTGGCCAAGCAACTGGGAGGCCTCACTGAAGAGGTTGTACTGATCATCCATGACATGCATAAGGTCAGAGAGAGGGTGAAGGAAGTGGAAGACAGAGTAAGCAAAGTTGAAGGTCAGCTTCCCCCTATGACAAGGGACATGAGAAGAGTTATATCCACTACCCAAACTCTCATGTCCAAAGCGGATGATCTAGAAAACACACTCCGTAGGAACAACGTAAGAGTAGTGGGAGTCCCGGAGAAGTCTGAGGGAAAGAATCCTGTGGACTTTTTTGAAAAATGGCTGAGAGAGATATGTGGCCCTGATGTCCTCTCACCGCTCTTTGCAATTGAAAGAGCACACAGAATCCCTACCCGACCATTACCACCAGGTGCTCCACCAAGATCTATCCTCTTTAAACTTTTGCACTATAAGGACAGAGATACTGTTCTCCGCAGAGCAAGAGCGCTCAAAGATATATCCCTGAACGGGAAAAGAATCTCATTTTATCCGGACTTTTCTACAGAAGTCCAGAAGAAAAGGGCACAATTCTCAGATGTGAAGCGCCGACTGAGAGAGGTGAATGTGATCTACTCTGTTATATCCAGCGCGGCTGCGCGTTGTAGCACACGGAACAACACACTTCTGTGAAGCACCCAAGGATGCTATTGAGTGGATGGATGCCCAAGGAAATAGAATCTGAGCCGAACGCCGTGGATCACAGAACACTGATTTTGAAAACCGCTTGCAATACCTCGTTGAGAGAAGTCTAAAATATGGGCCAAAATGAACGTTAACCTAAGTCAAGTAGCGGGACTATTGTTATTTCTGCGATTGCTAGTTTCATTATAGAACTGCAAGAAAAGGGAGACATTCCTACCCCGACTCCTACCTTCAGTGAGAAATGTCGAATTTGTCTACGTTTTTCTGTTGTTCCCTCATGAGTCATTGGTTTTTCTTCTTTTTGTTAAATTATGTTTGGGGGGGAGGGGAAGGGGGGAGGGGCTCAGATTGAGATATTGTGCGACACAATGGGGTATGATTGAATTACTAACTATACAGGGGAAAAGTAACCTGAGTTTGTGGGTATGGCTAAGGTTAATATTTGGCGTGGAACGTCAGGGGCACAGGAGATGCTAATAAGAGAGATGCGATATATAGGTCTCTACTAAGCCTACAACCTGCAATATTATGCCTCTCTGAGACACATCTAGTGAAGGAAAACATCCCTCTTCTAAATAGAACTTGGGTGGGACATCAGTATTACTCAGTCTACTCCACACATGCGAGAGGAGTTAGCATTTTAGTGCATCGTAATATACCGTTTGTATGTGAAAGGCAAATGACAGATCAGGAGGGCAGGTATATATGTTTACAGTGTTTTATATACGGAATTAAATGTATAATTGTTGCAGTATATGTT
The DNA here is from genome assembly GCA_019512145.1 of Engystomops pustulosus. NCBI lineage: Eukaryota > Metazoa > Chordata > Amphibia > Anura > Leptodactylidae > Engystomops > Engystomops pustulosus. The sequence goes on from CM033647.1 coordinate 120,146,715, forward strand.
CCCCCTCCATACTCCAATATGATTATTAAAAAAGTTATCTCATTTAGGGCCGGGTCCTCGGCGATGCCGGTGCTGATAATTGGAGATTTTAATAATTATCTACATCCCTTCTGGGATAAGTTTCACACTGGCACCATCGCGGAGTCGGCCTCACCGACCATGTTGGCAAGATTGCTAGATGAGGTGGGTTTATGTGATATTTGGAGGGAAAGGAATGTAGGGGTTAGACAATACTCATGCTATGCGGCCTCTCACCGCTCCCTATCCTGGATACACAATCTCTGGCACTGGGTACACAATCTCTTCTCCTCTTTGTCGCAGATGTTAAATATCTGGCTCGAAGTATATCAGACCATTCCCCGCTCTTGGTTTCCCTGACCTTACGACCAGAATTGGGACCTAGGGGAGGTTACTGGAAAGTTAATCCATATTGGCTTCAGATTGTGGGGGGCATTATTCCGGAGGCTCTACAGAGATATTTTGACACAAATGATGAGTCTGTCCCGGATAATGCTAATTGGGACTCCATGAAAGCACATATAAGGGGGACCTTACACCAGGCTATAATTGGACATAAAACCAAATCAAGAGACCTGCATTTGACACTGGTAAATAGGGTGACGGAGACCGAGGGCAAATACATTTCTGACCCATCAGATGACCATTTGAAAGCATGGATGGAGGCCCAAACCACATACAGAGACCATATGATAAGTTCCGCTGCTAACAAAAGGTATTTCATGAAACTGAGGTATTTTGAGGAGGGAGAGGCAACAGGACATCTTTTGGCAACTATAGTACAGGCACAGCAGGGAATGGGCCATGTTACTTATTTGGATAAGGTGGGTGGGTCTAGAGTGACCCGGGACAGAGAGATACTGGATGTCTTCTATACATATTACAAGCACCTATACATGTCCACTATTACAGACACTTGGGAGGACATGCTGCAATATGTAGAATCCCTGCCCATCAAAAAGCTTTCTAACACAGCAAGACAAACCCTGGAATCCCATATAATCCTTGAAGAACTAGACTGCAACAGGGTCTATGCATAACGAGAAGGCCCCAGGGATGGACGGACTCCCGGCGGAGTTATAAGACCCAAGGAGACATTCTCCTTCCCAGATTATTATCTGTACTTGAGCAGGCATATGAGACAGGCAGATTACCCAACTCCATGCTAGATGCCGTGATAGTGGTAATTCCCAAAGAGGGAAAAGATCCTGCTAATCCGGAATCGTATAGACCCATCTCTTTATTGCCTGTAGATGTTAAAATATTTGCCAAAGTCCTAGCTATGAGATTAAATCAGGTAATATCTGAGGTTATGCACCCTGACCAAACAGGGTTTATCCCTGAGAGAGCCACATCCATTAATTTAAGGAGGCTGTTTCTGAACCTTCAACTTTCAGAAAAGGGAGTTGGCGAAAGGGCAGTTCTCTCGCTCGACGCTGCCAAAGCTTTTGACAGCGTCGAGTGGACATATTTATGGGCTGTCCTGGATGTGATGGGTTTTGGACCCAGATTTATAGCCTATGTTAGATTGCTATACTCCTCCCCTAGAGCCTGGGTGAGAGCGAACGGTTGCTTATGAGTCCTTTTATTTAAACAGGGGCACGAGGCAGGGGTGCCCCTTATCTCCCCTTCTGGTCGCAGTGGCTATCGAGCCGCTGGCGCGTCTGATCAGACACTCACCGGACATCGTGGGGTTTGAGAGGGGGGTAGAAGAGCGCGTATCTTTATACGCAAATGACATGCTTTTATACTTAGGAGATGTGGAGGCTTCCTTGATACCTGCCATGGACATAATCCGAACATTTGGCCAGAAATCAGGACTCAAGATAAATTGGGGAAAGTCTGTGCTACTACTGGTTGATACAATCCCGGACTCTCTTAATTTGCAGGAAACACATATTAAATCAGTACAGTCCTTTAAATACCTTGGAGACCATCACTCCTAAAACCCTAAGGACTATGTTCCTCTCAATGTAGACCCGCTACTGGAAAAAACCAAGAATAAAGTCCAGGCATGGAATACACTTCCATTGTCTCTTGTGGGGTGGTGTAATCTGATTAAAATGATCTTAATGCCCCAATGGCTGTACATACTCCATAACGCTCCCATTTGGATTCCACTGAAGATATTTAGGAAATTGGATGGGCTATTTAGAACTCTGATTTGGAAAGGGAAACATCCCCGTATTAGACTGGAGACGTTACAGAGAGGGAAAGAGGATGGGGGCTTGGCTTTATTACTTGGCCTCACAACTGCAACATTTAAAAGGATGGCATAGAGAGGAGGGACTGGGCTCAGCTGAGAGGCTGATTAGTGAAGGTTCACCATGGAGCATTCCAATGTACACAGTAGAGGTAATGGAGAGTCATAAACAATGGAAAGATGCACCGACGATACAGCTTATATATAAGGTGTGGGACAGAGGCAAAAAATGTGTAGGGTTCTCGGGCTACACCAAGTATGTTCCAGTATGCTTTTTTGGAATTTAAAAAACTAGAAGGGATTAATACGTGGCTAATGTCAGGTGTAGTGACGATCTCTCAGATTTTAGAGGATGGAAAGCTCAAGTCGTTTGAGCAATTACAAGAACAATTTAATATTCCCCATCACGCTTTTTATCAGTATCTCCAGTTACGCCATGCGTGGTCAATGCAATTCAAAGAGGAGGACCCGTCAGTTTGGTCCCTCTTCTTTTTGGGATTACTGGAACGCTCTGATAGTACGAGGGGCCTTATTTCAGCGTTATATAATTTGCTGCTATCCAAACACCTGGAAAAATACCCCATTCAGGCTAGACATAAGTGGGAAATAGTTGCGGGGCAGCTAACAGATGATCAATGGATTGCCATATTAGAAATGACCCCACAGCCTTCTCTTTCTGAGTCACATAGATACTCACAACTCTTGCTAATTCACAGGGCATACTGGTCGCCTGACCTTCTGCGGAACATAGGGGCTTGGGACAATGCAAATTGCCCCAAGTGTGGCATAGATGATGCTGGTCTGATGCACATGTTTTGGGGGTGTACTAAACTGGGAGAGTACTGGACTGACGTATTGGCACTAATCAGAGAAGTGTACTCTCTGACCCTTCAACCCTCCCCTGTAACCTGTGTGTTGGGTTCTTTGGATGAGGTCTGCGATGTCAGACCGGTTAAGATGGCCATAGCACGTATATTATATCAGGCCCGCAAACTTATAGCAGCACACTGGATCCAGCCTACTGTCCCCTCTTCTGCGGAATTACGCAGCAGATTGAATAATTATATCAGACTAGAACGGGCGGTCTACAGAAAGAGAAATACATTAAAGAAATTTGATGCCATCTGGGGAAAATGGATGGATACCCCGGGGCTACCGTCAGGTGCATTGACAGACTCTTTACTGCATGTATAAAGAGTAAGTTACTGTTTAAAGTGACATTCCAGGTTTTAGAGGGATGTTAAAATAAAGCAAAATCGTTAGTCCCAACAGGTAGTTATAAACAGAATCCAACGCATATAAAAAAAAAATTAGGAAAAATTAGCTGTTACTGATGTAGTATTTGAATTATTCTATTAGAAATAAAAAACCATATACCTTCTATTCTGACTCAATAACCTGGCTGTAAGCAGGTGTTTATAGATAGTCTTATATCTTTGCTTTATTTAGTGCAGAAATCTTAAAGAAATGCTGGTTACAACGGTGTGAAAAGGATATAATTTGCCAGGGTAACCGAGACATTCAGATATACACTTTTCCTGACAAAGATGGCTGCATACATGAGGGAGAGGGGAGGAGTAACAATACTGCAGCTAGGGGACAGGAGGGTCAAAAGGCAAAGCAGTATAACACATGTACATGTCAATGATCAGAAACAAGTCCTGGGACATGACACCTTCTTGAAAAGCAAAGTAAGAAAAGTACAGGTTTTTATGAATAAAATGCACAAGCAGTAATACTTTGCCATATTTATCTCTTCCCCAATTTTTTGCTTGGCACTCACTAAGACGACAACCAAGAAAGAGCTTTTGTTAGTAAGCTTTGAGCCCATATATTAGCTGTTAAACTGAGCAGAATGGAAACTTGGCAGAATGGAGTCCTTTAGAGCTCCCTTATGGAGCAGGGTTGCAATACGACCTGCATCAGATGAATAACAATGGCAGTAGAAGAGCTTCACCCATCACAGCCTCACAGGTCTCCTGCAGCTAAACGCACATACACAAGTGACCCCCCCCCCCCCGAACATATTCAGGATGCCGGCAGCCATCGCCTCATACAGGCCGGATTCCGAGGGCTACCGATCTCGGGCAATGAATTGGCAATTCCAGTGCTCCCTGCTCCCCCACACCATTCTCCGATGGACCTTTAGAAACTGTCCTGTTGAAATTAGGACTTGGCCACCTCCACCTACTTTGACATCTGCGCCCACATCTGGCACTCAATACGACACAACCCACAAGGGTAGCTATTGTGGGCTGCACCTGCTGGCACTCGCACTCCCAGACCGGCATAGTTCACCCAGGGATAGCACTCTCCATTAACGCTGTCGCCAGCGAGGTCTCGACGGAGTGGGGCGGACGGGGAGGCATGACAAAAAATCTGCTTGTGTGCTCCACCTCCCTTGAGTAAACAGCGATACCTTACATTTGTCAGGATTCATTCGGAGAGCCCTAGCAGTACAAAACTGAGGTGAACACCAACAATTGACATAATTTTGGAAAGTTCATCCCTTAAAGAATTTAACAAGGTGTAATGTGTATTTACTGTAAAGGTGTATGTTCCAATGAGGGCCTAAAAAGTATAAAAACGGAGTGGTGAAGTCACCTGAAGTGTGATCCTAATTTTTGAAAACGCACTGCTTGGGGAATTTGGCAAGGTGTAATATATGATAAAGTGAGCATTTTGAACATATAGGTGGTTTCCAGATATGATATACAATGGATGCCCAAGATGGTAATTGCAATTAATTATGGAAGTTAGGTGCCCGTTACGTGACGCCCAGTTTGTGCCACTGTGAAATGTCAAATGTCTGATGTTAGGAACTCTTGTTTCCGAACGTGAGAGATGCCGAACATGTAAACCTAAATGCCAGAAAATGCAATAGGGCTCTGCAATGATAAAGCACTTGGAAAATAAATAATATTTATGTATAATCAACGTTTATTAGACGAGACAGAGATGTATAACAGTACAATACAATATAATGGGGAAATAACTGTACAAGGCTGATCACGCAGGATCAGAAATATTGGAAACATTTGGTAATGATAAGTTGTAGATTAGGAGTTGGAGTTAAATTGTATTACAATGAATAAGAAGCTCCAAGGTGACAGCTTGTACAGAGTAATTATCGCAATATGGCCAACATGGTCACATAAAAAGGGAATATAAACTAACAAACATGTACAGATAATATAGGAAAAAGGAAACGAAAAGGATCCTGGCGACCAGATTGGAATGCGGTCATATCTTCACTGACCCATCATGATTAGGTCTGCTGTGCCATATCCCAGAGGTTTTTCTTGCAATGACTACTCAACACCACCAAAATTATATGGGGGAACTGAAGGGTCACTAAATGGCCAGAGGATACTCGGAGAGGCTATCTGTGAAGGCGTATGATAAAGTTTGGCCACCATCTAAGGCAGGATTTATATGTGGCCAAAAAAGTAAAAAACAAGACAGGAAAGTACTCAGGACAAAGACTCGAGAGAAACGTTCCCCTACAATTAGAAATTGCCCTGGTTAAAAGTAGATTCAATACCCCCCCCTCCCCAGGCCACATCGGTTGGAGAAAGGAACCCCGGTATGCAAATTCAAAATGTGGTGGTGTAGTTAGTAGTTAGTTATAGCTTTAACAGCCAACCAAAATGGATTAAGTTTGGGGGACATTACACAAGTCTCTCTTTCATTTCCTGAGTTCTACTTATGGTGTATATATAATTTTATGGCCCATGCAAACTTTTTTTAATTGGTTTAAAACCAATGCAAGCTAATGCAACGATTTAAAGAACATCAGAGGTCAATTGAACAGTGGCTGCAGGCCCATTAGAAGGCAATAGAAAAATCTAATCAACGCAAAAGGAAATATATTAGATTGAAAGCCTGGGGGCGTTGGAGATGAACTGACAGGAACAACTTTGTGTATCCTGTAACAGGTATTAGATACTTACCTCCATTGTCAGATTAATCTGCATAATAATATGTTGCTCAGGTTATCCCTTCAATTTCTACAGTGATTTGTAACTAGGCAATCTATTCTAGCTGTATTAGATATATTTCAAATGTTCTATGGATTGTTAAAACACACTTGGTTACTATCGCCGTCTGTTTACGCTTGACTCCCTGGCAACCATCCGCGTGTGTGTGTGACGAATAAAACTCCGGGGTCGTAGGGAAATGACGTCAACGGCTTGAACATCTGATTGAAGATGCGCTAGAGAGAGTGATGAAACGGCTCGTCGCCGTCAGGCTCCAGTGTTCCCCTGTTATTGCAAAACTTGGTTTTTTGAATAAAGCAGAGTCCAGATTACGAATCCACACTACCCATCCACAGGTTAGCCATTAATAAAGTCTGGAAAGGGCAAGACACACCTTACACAATTTACTGACACCATAGGCGCAATGGCTTTATCGGGGGGAACTCTGCGCTAACACATATAACACTCTGGAAAATAGAGGGGTGGAGACAAAGAAGGGAATACAAACTTAGCGAGACTTATACACTGATGGGTGCGGCTTCTCAGTCTTTGAAAACAAAAATTGATCTGGACCAGAGAAGGTTTTACAGGTCCTTAACTCAGAAACCACCCGGAATCACAATTACAAACAGGGGCCACCACCCATACTTAAATAAAACACTCATAGGGAGAAAAATACAGAACTCAATGTCCACAAAGTTTGTGTCGGCGCTAAAAGCCATCTATAAACGGCGGAGCATTGCCTACTGTCGCACTTTGCAATAGATGGAAAATAACTCATGCAATCACTCGGAGAATGACCGAATCCGACTTATCTTCTCACACCAAAGTGTAAAATTACACAATTCCTATATTTTACCATCAGGCATACCCCACTCTGGTCCGCATGCATAAAATGTATCGTGTACATTCCATGCCTTGTCCTACAGGGGATCCTTGAAATCAGGACTTCAGCATATGATATGCGTAATGTACCACAATAGCAAGATTCTGGAACTAAAATATAAAGCAGATTTCTCATCTAGATTTATACCCTGATGGTCCCATGTGTACCAGGAGTTGTGCCTCCGGGGGGTCTTAGCAAAAGAAACAACTGAACTCATTACACAGCATTTTCCTGCGTGAAACATTCCTTAGCAGAAAATGTATAGCGTTCCAGTGGTATGACCCCAACACGCGGACAATAAGAATGTGGAAAGAACAAAATCAATCAAAGGCTTCCCTATGATGGCATCTTACACACAGGAGGAATTGTCGATAGTTCGGACGCTCTGGGGGCACTTGTTGCGACTCGGGGTGAGTTGAGATTTGAGACACACTATCACCGAATAGACTCACAGAAATATCCCTTCACTGTAAGTTACTGGGCATGGAGCGGACCCCGGACCCTGGGGAATAGATCAGGGGCACTCAGACTAGGCCTTACTGAAGGAGGCTCAAAACTTATAACTAAACGTCCCATAAGAGAAGGATATTTTAACGGCCACCTACAGTCAGAGTTACGGGAATCACCCGCAAAGTAAGTTTTTGTTTGCATTGTAATGTCATCTGGTACATTGTTACTATGACATGACGTTATATGGCTATGATACCAACTGTAAAACAAGAGAAGACGGCCGTGGCACGGTGGACCATCGGCAGCGCCAGAAGAGGCAAGTACAGTTTAGTGTGTGTAACACCAGCCTCCCAAGCGGGCCATAGAATTTTTTAAACCCGGAAAACACCTTTAAAACTTCTTAAAATTCAAGCAACCCCCTTCCCTAGAACTGATACAATATACAGTCAAAACAAACAACGTTATGTATCACCGCCGTCCGAAAACGCCCACCCAAATTTCACTGCGTTTAACCCGGGGTGGGTAACGGAAAAAGCGCCCGAATTTTTGAAAAGGTCACTTTTAGATGCGTTTTGAAAAAGGCTCAGGAGAGCCGAAACGTGTCCATAATATCAAAAGGATGCTATATTGACAAATGTTACCTACCATAAAAAGAAGTTTGAAAGCCACCTCGAAGTGACGGAGGACATTTCTTTCATTTGTATACATTTTTATTTTGTTAGATTCCAGTTATTTCTCTAGCATAGGGGTTTTCATTTTTTTCATTAACCTGAACTGTGCCACATTTGGTCGATCCATTTTGCCCTCCTGTTACTTACAGCTCTGGACCCCTGTGACTGCGTCTGCCAGTCAGGGATATCAATAGGGGAGAGACAGAGTGGAAACTGTGTTCCCTGACATGGCAGCCAGAGGTCTGAGTAAAAAATCCATACTGCCATGTACAGTGGTCAATACTTGAAATGTTTAAAGGACTTAATAGAAGTTGTTTTACATTACGTTGAGCGGTTGTAGTTTATATAGGGGTGATTTATTGGGTTTTACTATTATTTAGGTCTTTCCAACAGTATTTGAAAGCTTTTTTGTTCCTAAAGGAGGCTTAAAACGTTTAGCTGCCAAATTTTTTTTTCTAAATTTCATTTACAAAATCGCCAAAACTCACAAAATCTAGAAAAATGAGCACGATTAAAATATAATTCTGACAAACTAAATCATGGAATGTCTGCTTTATCAAGCTTTGGGTAGTTGAAATGTTATACGAGTTAACCCTGAAAATTTAAAAAAACATTTCAAATGAAAACACAAAACTTAACACTTAAATTTTACAGTTAAAATGAAGTCCAATGGGTCTCAAGAAGCTCAAAAATCATCCTGGATATGTTAAATCATTCCAAAGTTTATAACCAATTATCACCGTCAGATTCGTAAAAATCAGAGTATGGTCACTAAGATGAAAACAGGAGTTGTCGATATGGGGTTAAATTGAGCTAAAGTAGTAAAATATGAGAAACCTGTACATGTTGGCGTTTGTCCTTTTATATTAACTAACCTACAGAATAGTTGTGTCATGCTTTATTATATTCCCGTTTTAATTAAACTCCCTTTAAGCAAAACTTTTTGTTTTAGCAGGGCTTAAGTGTACTCATCACCTCCTGCACTCTGATGTCCCATGCTGCGGCTGTCTGAACCATACCCGTTTTTAGAAAGGGCACAGAAGCCTCACACAAGAAGCTTTTCTGGCCGAGGTGGCCAGCCCACTCCATCAACCCCAAGTTTAAAAAAAAAAACAAAAAAATCAAAAAAACCCCCCACATATTTGCATCGCCACATCAACTTGTGCAATAACTCAACAGCTTGGGAGCGCCGTAAAAACAAAAACCCGAAAAACTCTGCATTCGCAAAATGATCAAAAAAAAAAGTGATAAAAAAAAGTTATGTGCGCCAAATGGTATCACTGACAAAGGACAACTCAAATGCAAAGGGAAAAATAAGCCCTAAACAACTAAAAAAAATATTGTTATGGTCTACAAAAGAGGCGATGAGGATTTTCTTGACTAGTTTTCTTCATTAAAATGTAAATAAAATATCAGACCGTCCCTACTTTAAAAACACTCGACTTACATACACCCCTAGTTAACAACGGCCTCTGGATATTGGCAAGTATTGTACTTAGTCCTTGGCTACAATGACAGCTATAACAGTTATCATGTGTCTTGTAATGAGCTTCGTATTAATCTTAATTCTTATGACAACTTAACGTTTTTAAAATTCAATTTTCCAAAAAGTTCTGGCTGGAATACACTCTGATAATATATACAGTTCTGCACTTGCATACTGTTACTGACTTGCATGACTGGCAACTAAGAACAAACTACAGACCCTATATTGTATGTACCCGGGGACTGCTGTATACATAATCGTAGTGATCTAAGAACAAAGATAATGTTATTTTATGGAACGGTTGGACGGCCCTAAAAAATACATAAAGCAACAAAACAAATTGATTACTTTTTTCCTAAATACATTTAAAAGTTAATAATCAATGAGCCAATGACCAACTTAAAATGAAGTATTTGTAAAGTGCCTCTAAATCGGCAAAAAAAATAAGCCGTATTGTCCTAATTTAAAAAATAAAAGATTGCATAGCCAAACCAAAGGGCAAAGCATATTCTTGAATGAGTGCAGCTTCCCTTCAATGCCTGGGGAGTGTGCCCCATACAGCAGGGTTACCAAACACCATGGGGCAGGTTACACTCAGACAAATGGGGTATCAAAGTTGGTGGAGTGTTTTGGTATTTGATACAATGAGTAATTTGTTTACATTTCTGAAAAAAGGCATTTGTCATTTTAGCAAAAAATTCAAATTGCATTCAGATTTTGTTTTATCCCCTGTAAAACATTAAAGGTTTTAAACTTAATTAAAGTTCCCTTACATACATAAGGGGGTGTTTGTTGTAGTTTCTATAATGGGTTATTTCATGGGTGTTTTACTTTTAATTAGGCCTCTGTAAAGGGACTGGAAATCTGAGCACGGTGTGCGCAAAAGCAGGGTTCCTGTTTATTTGTGAAAATTGTGGAATCGCACCTAAAGTTAAAGTCCCATAACAATTACAAAAATGAGAGAATGCATTAAAAAAAAAAAAAAAAAAAAAAAAATAAACAAACCACAGAGAGACATTCGGTCATATCAAGCTTTTTTGCGGTTATGGATATGTCTGGAAAAAGTAAAACATTTCTTAAGTTAAAAAACTAGACTTTTCCCAGTTTAATAAATAAACGCAACACTACCACCAGGATTGAGTGTCACGAGAAAATTTCAAAGACTGGGATGTGTTATTGCGTTCCGAAGTTATAACCACTTATAGTGACACAAAGCAGATTTTAAAAAAGGGCCGGTGTCAGGAGGTGACAGTGAAAAGTGGCTGACGTTAAGGGGTGAGTTAAAATCCGTCCAGGCCTGGCCTCAAGTTATGTTGATCTCGATAACCTCTTTAAAAACTTAACGGCAAAAACAGGTGTTTATTAGGGTCCGCAGCAGGAAGTTAATAAATTGAATCATGGCATTTTACCATGGAAAAGAAAACAACATGGAAAGAATGAATTGGTTACTCACCGGAATTCAAATTTCAATAGTCCACCATGATGCCCACCTGGAGGTGCCTTGAACTTCAGCAAGGACAGGAAAAAGATAGGTTTAAAAGGACCCTTCTCGCAATCTCCTGCCCGTGACTACAAAATAGCCATACCGAGGATTTACTTAATAGGTTTCAATAAATACAAAATGTTACCAGTGTCAATACAAGTAAAGAAAAATAAAAGTTTTTAGGTGAAAATACCTGTCTTCCCCAAAATTAAGAATCCCCCCCGAAAAATAAGACCTAGTACATTTTTGTTCAGGTAAGAAAATAAGGCCTCGCCCTCTGAAAATAAAACAGGGACCTAGCGGCAGTAATTGCAGCAGTTCGCCCCCAAGCGTGACATACCTATTAGGAAATCCTATAAATGCTACCAGGATAAGAAGGGTTCTTTATGAAAGGTGAAAGTGAGACGGGGGCCAATGATTACTAATAGAAATGGAGTCACACGAAAATACAGCATGAAATTTAGAGTTGGAGAGTCAATAAGGAGGTTAGACGAAGTTGATGTTTTTTTTCAATACTAAATGGTAAATTCTTGATCATGGAAAAATAAGACATCCCCTAAAAATAAAGACATAGTGCCGCTTTAGGCAGCAAAATTAATATAAGACACTGTCTATTTCGGGGGGGATGGCGAAACAGGGGTATATGGGCTGTCATGGTGGATAATGGAAATGGAATTATGGTGAGTAATTCATTCTTTCCATTCACCCCCGTGACGCCCCTTGGAGACTTACAATATAAGGAGTCCCTATTTTAGGGAGCGATTACAGCCGAAATTTCTTCCAAGGGGTCAATCCAAATGAAAGAGCAAGTCCAGATGATAGTGTTTAGAGATGAGAGGGGCAGCCAAGTCGCTGCTCAGATTTGTTTCCAGTGAAGCTCCTCTTTTCTGCCCACGATGGGGACATAGCCCAAGAAAGTGTGCTCTTAGCCCTGAAGGGACTGAAGTCTTTGGATATCATAACCAGAAGGAGAATTACCATTTTCAACCATCTTGGCTACAGTTGCCTTGGACACTTCACCCTTGTTTTTCTGTGAAGTGATAAGGAGATTAGAGTCCATACGCCAGGATTCAGCACCTTAATATCTCATAATGTGCGCCGTACATTCACAAGTGCCATTCTTGCTCCTTCTCATAAGATGATTCTCGGAGAAGGAGGGGCATATGATCTCTTGATTCAGTGGGAGTCAGACCGCATTTGACACAAAAATTTGGGTGTACATAGAACAATTCGTCATAACGAATTAGCAGTAAGGCTTTTTATGGATTATGGCAGGTAGATCACCCCGTCTCTGGCTAAGGTGAGGCGACAAAAAAAAAAAGTTTTGGAAAGTTAAATTTGAATACGGAGTTTAAAGGTTCAGACAGCTCATTTACTAGAGTGTTAGAACCAATGACAGATCCATGAGGGGCCATTTAAGAACGAGGTCTTAACCTAGAGGTTGCTTAATAAATCTTTGGACCCACCTGTGCTCAATGAGAGGCGGATCGAGAGACAGAGCAAGAACTGGACCTTCAGGTGCTGGTGGAAAGTCAAGTCTAGATTTCCTTGAAGGAAATCAAGAACCTGTAAAATATTTGTTGCAGATTAACACTGAGGTTTATCTGTACAAAAAAGTAAACTTGCATATTTTTATGATATCATTGCAAATGTGACCGGTTTTTCTTGCCTCGTGGTTGTTTGAGGACATTAGAAGAGAGGCCTTGCATTTTAGTAATCAGAGTCAGGCTGATTAGAGGAGTTTTCCTGGGTTTGTGTTATGATCGGACCTTGCACAGAAGTCTATTGATGGCATAGTCACTTGTGGCAAATAAGTTGGGTTGTGCCCTAAAGGAGATGTTGGGTCGTGAAAGGTTTTCCAACTTGGGCACCAATTAGCTTTCAAAGTATTACCTTGACAATTGAGAGAAAATATGCCCTCTTCTTTTCTGTGCTTTTAATGGGTGGTTGAGATTGATGGAAAGAATATTCTGCCCAAGAAATGGTGTCCAGGCTCGGGTCAAAAAATACTTTTCGATTTGGCGAGTCTAGCTTCACTGGTTTAACCACAGAGTGCTCTCTTGAGCGTTCGTTAAGGCCCTGTAGTGAGAAACGAATGCCCACTGTCGCAGCATCTGCTAGAAAAGCTGTAGCGATTTTAGCAATGAGAAGTTTCGAGTATGGTTACACCTTGAATTACTTCTTGATATGGGATTCCATTTCACCCAACTAATAGCAGATTTCTTTGCACAAATGCGGCTGCTCAGATTTGATTTTAAACTTAAAGAGACCTGTCACCCCGGAAAAAACACCCCCAAACAAATTAGAGCCCCCTCATCCTGTCCCCAGCCCTATATATATGAATTTTTTAAATTTGTGTTGTTATACTTCGTTTTAAAACGATCCGACCTCTTATCCATTAAGAGTTCGGATCGTCTTACAAGTTCCAAGCAGTCGGCCGTATTCGTGAGGGGGCCAGCCGACACACCCCATTAACACCCCTGTCAATCAGGGACCTGCTAAAAAAACGACGGCAGTAGTAGCGCATGTAGTGGGCAATCACTGCCGGATCTAGGAGATTGAGGCATGTGACAGCGACCTGCAGAGGGGTTTATTCACAGCGCTGGTTTAATGTTCGCCCAGCGGTATGTGGAATAAACCCTTTGAAGCCCTGTCAGCGCGCCGCATCGCATACAGCCGGCGGCGATTGCGCAAACATGCACGGCTGCTGGCGATTCTTACAGGTCCAGACTGACCAGGGGCGTGAGGGGGTGTGTTGGCCGGCCCCCTCATGAATACCAGCCGACTACTAGGGAACTTGTGCGAACGATCCAACCTTTATTTGATAAAGAGGTCGGGTCGTTTAAAACCAATTATAAAAACACAAATTTAATAAAAATTTCGAAAATATAAAGGCTGGGGACAGGATGAAGGGGAGCAATTTGTTGGTGTTTTTACCGTGGTGACAAGTCCTCTTTAACATAGAGTTTACCAAGTTTTTTTCAGTTAGAGAGTCCCAATTCCTGTCCATTGGGTCTTTTAATTGTGCTGCGTCTTCAAATGGGAAAGTGTCTGTGTCTTGTGACCTGCACTTCCCACTTTTGACAGGACAAGGATTCTTCAGGTGCAAATATTAGCCTTAAAAGTTCTTAGATATAAGAATAATTTTTCGTTTATTTCCACCTCTTCGATACTAGCTATTTTAGGGTGTCATTAAAAGAAGGACAAGATTTTTGCCTTGGCTTTCAGCCCCAAAGAATTGTCTTCCTTGGAGGGATAGAGGACATGTATACCACAAAAAATCCAAGGTCTGGTTATAGCTTTTAGTCGACTATCAAGCTCCCCAATTGAAATAGCTGCCTTGTACGCATGTAGAGCGGCATGTATGCGGCATATATATAGTTAAGTGCCTTAACAGAATCTTGAGAAACCGTTAGGATCCTCACCCTCCACCATGGAGCATGATGGCGTTTCAGAGTAATTTTTCTCATCTGATAATGGGGATTCTAGATCTAAATCTAGGTTTTTTTTTTGATCGGGGGCGCTTAAATGTGGCAGCCCATAGAGAAGACAACTTTCTATTCTATTAATCCTCTCAATCATCCCAAGAATGAAGTGAGTAATAATGCATTGCGCCCCTCTCCGAGCACTTCCGGTAGCAACGGAAGTAGTCATCTGACCTCGTGAACACAGGATATGTAGTTGTCTTCAGCCGCCCGCCCATTCTTCAGACGCTTGGGTGACCAGGAAGAGAACCAGACTGGAGGATGGCTGCAGGGAGGCCTGGAGCCGACGCGAGCCCCAACCTGCCAGGATTTTTGTCTCCGTAAACTGGCCTAATCTGTGAGTTTCTTCATTACCCCCACTCTTTCCCCCCCCCCCCAGAGGAAGAGGGACTCTCTAGTCCGACCTCAGTAGGCGGACGGGAAAAAACACTGGCATTGAGATGGGAGGGGTACTTTTAAGCTCTTGTTCTGTCCCTGCAGAGTCAAGGGGCAGCCTCCAGGTGGCTGTCAAAGGGGAACAATGCGAAAATAGAAATCTTAACGCCCAAAAAAAAAACAACTCAAACCCAATGTCAGTGTCTGATAAAAAATAAAAAAGAAATTTGAGCAAAGAAACAAGGGGCAGTGTCCGTACCCCCCTTAAGGATGCAGCCATTTGTAGCTTAAGGCTCAGCCCCATTTTTGTATTCTGAATTGAGTACGTATGTGGTTATAATTTTGAAAAACTTGCTTATTCAAAACGATTATGAGATTGTTTTTCTCACATTACTAATTTGGGGATACGTATTGTTTTGAATAAACTTTACATTTTAACACCAAAAAAAACCTCTTAAATTTGTCAGATATATGTTCATTTAGCCCTTATCTAACAATACACACATTCAAATTGGAAAAAAAAAAAAAAAAAACACTATTACAAATATGCAATTTATCCCAAGACAGGGACCCCCCACACCGTGGCCGGTACTTGTTCATTGTTTTTTTAGCGCACAGAGACGCAGAAGGGCAGGAGGGACCTGCAGCTGCCAGGATTTTAGTTCATTGGCCCCGGAATATAGGCTACAAAATTTTAGCTTTCTGTTATTGGAGCCATGGGCATTCTTTTTGTGGGATGAGATGCTTTTCCAGTTTTTTACCATTTTGAGAGTTGTATCCCCCATTGTTGAACAAATTTAGATGTGTTTTAAGAGGGCCAGGGTAGAAAAGCTTCAATTCATATACTAGATATTTTAATTTGAGGGTGTGGGGGGGGCAGTTGTCACCGCAAAGACGATAATCATGTGATCTTTATTCTATGGGTCAATACGATTAGAGAAATGTACCATACATGAATATATTTATAGCTTTACTAAATTTGCCAAAATAAAACCCTTATGTGCAATGTGGCTTGGGGGAATTCGAAGCCCGGACCCAGCGCGCAAAGGCAGGAAGTGCTACTCACTTGCACATGCCGTGCATGACATTTTTGGCTATGGAGCTGGTTGATGATTGTTTTTTTGCGGGATTGTTGAACTTTGCTAAAGTTTCAGTACATCTGTTTTTTGATGCTCTTCCATTAAATTTTTTGTGGGAAGTCAAAGGGTAAAATAATTTTTGGCGGCCATGCTTTCTTGGAATCTCCCTTCATTCAAGTCCCGGAACGGCCTCTACAAATCATTGAAATTGAAGACGCCTTCCCCTTTGGCAAAAAAAATTTCTAACTGCCATGTCTAACGGACTGGATTTTGTCCTGACTGATAAATCCCCATCGAATTTGTCTACAACACTTGTACGTTTAAATCCTTGAAACCGTCCCCCTTCCTCGTTGAGACCATGGGACGCTTAATTCTCCGTGGATCTCCACAATTCACTCTTCCATGAAACTCTTCATTACCATAAAGGAGTTTAGGAATATAGGAAATACCTTAGTCTTTTATTTATATTGATGCATAGACGGTTTCTCTACACTATGACATATATAAACCGTAGATACGCCTGAGTTATGAAGCACCATCCGGTTGGGCCCCCTGCGCAGCGACTGCTACCTGATGTCAGCGAGGGTTGGTCCTCTGTCTTCTATCTCTGCGGTTTCTGGCAGGCGCCGCCAAGTTCTTCCCAAGCCGTCGCATAGAATGACGTCAGCAGACGGCCGAGTCATTACTATGCGCTGCAGGGCCGGGAAGAACATGGCGGCGCCCCAGGCTGGGCTGCATGCTACTGGGGGGGGCAGGCTGGGCGTATGGCTAAACAATACTGTTTAATATTAATATTTCCATACATTTCTTCTTATATATTCCTTTGTGGGAGGATAGGTATATCTTTCGTCTGATATCTGTACCAGTATACAAAGTACTTCGGAAGTTTGATAAAGATTTAGGAATTAATATGTATATATCGAGTATAAGCGACACGATGTATAAGCTGAGACCCCTCATTTTACCACCAAAAATGGGAAAACCAATTGACTCGATATAGCCGAGGGTGTTGTAGTAGACAGCTAGCAAAGAGAAAAAAAATTAAAAAACTTACTCACCTCCAGTGTCCAGATCGTTGGTCGCGGGTCGATCTCAACACGAGGCTCCTGATTCTCAGCGCAGTCAGTTCAGTACCAGGCGGTGGATCCTCTTCTTTCTTCTGTAGACGGAGATTGCGTCCATTGGATCTGCCGGCGAGCACGCACTATGAACCGCGGTGTCGCGGCTGATGACGTCATTCAGCCGCGACACCGATGCATATTATTATCAGAAATCGACGGGGCTAAACAAACGGAATTGCCGGTTCGGACCCTAAGAAACGAGCCCCTATGTCTCTGGAACATTCAGCATTGATTACAAATATCCTAACCTTTTAGGGAGGTTGAAGGTGGTTAATATGAATAGCCTTGTTGCAGGCTGAAACAGGTACCCAGGTCACTTCTATTGGCCAACATCTAATGCATTACTTATGTAGTGTCATTCACTAGGAGTCTGTATACGCAGATCCGGTGCATTTTTAAGTGTTTTATCTTCATTTTGTTAATAAGTAATACTTATTGCTGTGTAACTTGTGCCTTATGACAACGTCATAGACGCCATCTTAATGCACATGGCTACAGGCGCCATGGGATCTTGATTGCGACCTGGGACTGCTAAGCGGGGCATCACGATCATGGGGAAATACACACCCCCCACACCAGGCAGTTTTAACATCCTGCCGAACCACGAGTGTTTACACTGGGATGTCAGTACTGGCGCAGCTGACATCCAGTGGCATCCCGATGCTGGTCTGCTAGACTCAAGCTGGGCTGCATCTGCTCCGACATATCGGACACAGAGCGGGAGGGGGTGTTAAAGGGGCAAGATCATAAATAGACTCAGACAATGCTGTCAAAGTTATCTGTATCAATAAAACTACAGCATTTCACATATACAATTCCAAACTGGTCCTATCAGTCATGTGTGTACAATTTGTGGACATCAGGTAACAACAATTTTACCGTGTGTA
The DNA here is from genome assembly GCA_019512145.1 of Engystomops pustulosus. Classification (NCBI taxonomy): domain Eukaryota; kingdom Metazoa; phylum Chordata; class Amphibia; order Anura; family Leptodactylidae; genus Engystomops; species Engystomops pustulosus. The sequence goes on from CM033647.1 coordinate 120,164,839, forward strand.
TGACATTCTCATTGTCTATAGATCAATTCAGAGCCTCAATTCAGAACTGCCAAGACTCCTTTTAACTGCCTATAAATTAATATAGATTTCCATGGAATTTCTCATTTATCTCATTAAAGCTGCAGGAATTTATGATAGAATGAAGCCATCTCATGAGGGGAATTATGTGTACAAGGAACATAAAGGGGGGTCATTCCTAAGGGTCCGACCGAGTGGCACATTTTCGTAGCGGTTCCCGTATTATTCCAATTGCTCGAAAATTCCGGGTGGGTGGCCGTGGCCGTCGAAAACCCGACGGATTCGCAAAAACCACGAAAAAAAAAAAAACACAGGTTCGCTTGACAACTTGCTTACCTGCCACCAGGATAAGATCGGAAACTCCAACAGACCTTGGCGCAGCAGCGACACCTGGTGGCATTGAGGTTGCACTACCTTAGTGAATCGCCGGAAAAGACCCGAATCCTCGACAGAATGCATGTGGACCGGCTAAGTAAACCTGCCCGATGTTCGAAAGAAATTACGGTTGGGTTTGATCATTATGCACAGCTTCATAACTTTGGAATAATCTTTTCATAACATTTTAGTATAATGACATATGACTAGCAAGTCATGACTTATGAATCTTTAAAGGGAATTCTGTCACAGGGACCTCATTTGCACTAAAGAGATTGAAAAAGCACATGACCGCAGAGCCAAAAAAACTCTCTGCCTTTATAAGCATTGGCATTACAATACCAAATTGTGTGTTATAAACTTCATCTTGCATCCTGACAACCCTGGGGTAGTCACAGGGGCTGGGCTTTGGTTTGGATGCATTTCAAAAACAACGTGTGACTTGTTGAGCTGCAGGCTGCCGTCCACTTTGTGCTACTAACAGCTCTGTCCCTCCCCCACTGATGTCAGGCTGAGCAGGCTTGTGACTCTGAAAGGAGCAGGATGTGGGTCTGTGCCCTAAGGTGGGGCTTAGATCTGAGGAGGGATAAAACATGACAGCCCCATTTTTGTTTAAATGCATCCAAACCAAAGTACAGCCCTGTACAACTACCCCAGGATTTTGTCAGGATGAAAGAGAAGTTATAAACATACAATTATATTGTAATGCAAATGCTTACAAAGGCAAAAAGGCATAATTGCACGGCGGGTGTAATAGGCTTCTGCAACCTGTCTTCAGTGATAAATTAGGTCATGGGTGACAGGTTTTTGCTTATTGAACTGCAAAAAACAAGGTTATAGCTGAATTCCAAGGGGGCATTTTATAGGGGAGTAATCAGGTTTGCCTTTAGCAGAGTGAGGCATGCTGCTCGATCTTTTTACAAATATGCCCCAGTCCACAAGACATAATCAAAATGAGAAAAACACCAATACTCTTATGCATATGCAAGGTAGGCATTAGAGACTAGTCAATCAGATTTCATTGTAGTATTTCGTTCCCAGCATATTTTGCCACAGGCTGTATTTGGACAAAGAAGAAAAAAAGAAAAGAAAAATAGACTATTTCGTTTTTTAAGATTTAAAAGAGAAAAAAATAAATTCTGGCTTAGATTTTTTTTTGCACATCCTACCATTTTACATGAGACTCATTTGTCATCATGTAGGGGCTGCTACAAGATTCAAGGGGCAACTTACAATTTTCCTTCTAGCCCCACGGTTTGCAGAGATATCATTCAGTTGTTGACCATTTAACGGTTGGTAAGGAGAGGAAGGATGTTGAGTTTTTTCTATGTTCAGTAATGGCTGTGTATCACACACTTCCGCCCAATATTGTGCCAGCAGTGCCCTCACGCGGCATTCACCATCATGCCCATATCACCCTCACACCCACCACCCGCAATTATGTCATGTTTACAGTTATGCTAAGTTTGCATTATGGTTCATTGGTCGGCGCCTTTTGCTCCAAGGGTATGTTACACTGCATTGCGTCAAACTTCACCTAGGTGTCGTTTGCGCTCACATTTATGTATGCATATTTGCGGGGCGTTTACGTGTATGCAGATTTCCATTTATGTTGAATTGGCGTCGTGTTTAACCCCGTAAGGACGGAGGGGTTTTTTTTTTTTCCCGCTCATTTCTCGCTCCCAACTTGCAAAATCATAACTTTTCATTGTTTCCGCTGTACAGATGTGTGAGGGCTTATTTCGTGCGTAACAAATTTTACATTCCACATAATGTTATTTATTTTAACATGCCGTGTACTGCGAAGCTGAAAAAAAATTCCCAAATGTGGAAAAATTGAAAAAAAAAAAAAAAACCCGTTCTTGTGGGCTCAGTTTTTACGACTTTCACTCTCGACGCTCCAAATAACATGCCTACTTTATTCTTGGTTCGGTTGCGATCGCGGGATACCAAATTTATATAGGTTTATTGTGTGTATACATTTTCAAAAAATTAACAAATTGTGTAAAAAAAAGAAAAAAAATTTGTTGCCATCTTGACGCTAATAACTGTTTCATACTTTGGCGCACGGAGGTGTGTGAGGGGGTCATTTTTGCCAAAATTTTGATCATTTTTTATTTCATTTAGGTTATGAAAAAGTTTGTAAAAGTCGCATTTCGGGACATTTGGGCCGCCATTTCCCGACTCGGAGGTCAACGCCGCCCGTAACAGTTTTTCTATTTGGATAGATCGGGCATTTTGGGCGCGGCGTACCGAATATGCATTGTGATTTTTACTGTTATTATGTTATAGTTCTAGGAAAGGGGGGTGATTTGAACTTTTAATATATTATTAATTTTTTATTTTTAAAAAATTTGTTTGTCCTTTTTTTTTCACATCTTTAGACCATCTAGGGTACATTAACCCTAGAGGTCAGATCGCTGCTACATAAACTGCAATACTTCTGTATTGCAATATTGGCTCTTTGGCAGCACATCATACAATGAGCCCTCGGCTCATTGGAACGAATCTGCAGCTGCCAGTAGCCTCGTGTCAAAAGAAGACACGAGGCTACCATGGCACCGATCGCGCCCGATGACGTTCGGGGGCGTGGTGATTGAAAAAATGATGGCGGCGGCCCGTGACGCCGCCGTCTTTAAATGCGCCGGGCGACTTGCCGGCGGCAAACGGGGGGGGATAATATCCGCAAGCACCGACAGTTTGTATGAGAGGCTCAGCCCGTGAGCCATCTTCATACTCCCTTAACCTCTGCGCGTAGAGCAACGGAAGCAGAGCGTTACGCGGGGTTAAGCTTATGTTGTATTTGCCTTTATTCATGTTTATGCGGATATAGCATGGGCATTTTGTTGAGTTGTGTTTTTGCTTATGTAAAATAGCGCTTGGGCATTTATGGCACATTTAAACTTTGCCCATCACGTTTGTGTTTACACTTACATGCTATTTGCAGGGTCTTGTTTGCATTGCGTTTACCCTTATGTGGTGGATGCATTGAAAGTCTCGTTTTGCACGTACGTCTACATAGTGTATGCGCTTCCGTTTACGTTGCCTGCATCATTGTATTTTTGTAAACGTGGTGTAACCCATGTCAACAGAATATTAGAAAGTGTGTGAACATGGCCTTTAGATGCACAGAAATACAATCTCAATGCTGACAGTATTAGAGAAGATTCGAATAACACACGCCCCCAGCTCATCCTCTGACCAAACAGAATTACAATGGTCAGAAAATGGGAATGAGATCATCACTACCGCAAGGGGCTATCTACCTGTTTCCCCGAAAAAAGACAGTGTCATATTCATTTTTGCTCCCTAAAGGAGGCACTGGTCTTATGTCAGGGGATGTCTTATTTTTCCGCATGAACATAGAATTACATATGTTTAGTTAGGTGAAAAAAACAAACTTCCTAACTTCTTTATAATCTCCAAACTTGAAAAAAAATTTCCTGCTGTATTTCTTGTGAGTTCCATTTCTATTAGAATCATTGGCCCAGTGTCTTTCTGATGTTTAGAAAACAATTTCCAGCAATGACCCTTCCTATCATGGTGGCTGCTGTTATCACAATTTGCCAGCAACAAGAAGCCGGTGATTTAATTCATGAATTTCTTCCAATGTCAAACCTCTGCCCAGCATCTAAAAGATTTACTAATGACTATGTATGGGTGGGGGGAGCAGGATGCAATGACTGCCGCTAGGTCTTATTCAGGGGAGGCCTTATATTTCTAATCCTAAACAAAATTGTACTAGGTCGTATTTTCGTGGGGAGTCTTATTTTAGGGGAAACAGGGTACCGAATCCATGTAGCAGCCCCTACGAAAGGTTATGCCTAATCCTCATATAAGTGAGGTAGTGAACGGTCCTCTTAATCAAGCTTCTCTACTATATAGTTATAAGTCTTCAATTATTATTCTTCCTATTATGGCGCGCAGGAGGTGCGGGCTCACATTCGGAACCAGCACCATAAACCAATTGCAGCTGGACACCCTGCCTTAAACACGAATGGATTCCTCCGGAATCGCGGGTGTTAACCTTATACGCTGCGGTCAAGCATGACCGTGCGTGCAGGGGGGCGGCCTTCTGAAGAGATTGCGTTGCCCTTGCCATCTGTACGGGTGGATCGATCCTCCAATGGCAGCCAAAGCCTGCCAGTGCCCGGGGGCTGAGAGATAAGTCCAAAAAGGACAGCGGTTAATACAATGAGCATGCGCAAGCAGTATTACATTATACACAGTTAACAGAAGATTGATTTAAAACTTTATGGTTTGCAGAAGCAAAGTTATTTAAAATAAAATTTTATTAAATTGAAAGTCCTAATGCCACAGTATTCCCTATACAAAGTACAAAGACAATCACAACAAAAAAATGACCAAACTATGGCCCATAACATTCTGACAATAATCATATTTAAACTCTGGTGAAATTATAAAAAAAAAAAAACACCTTGACCAAAATGAAGCATTTTACATCAATTCTTAAAAAAAAAAAAAAAAAAAGTAAAAAAAAGATTACAAGCACCAAAAATGGTAGCCAAAAATTTTTTAAACAAGTTGATTATTTTGTTCCATAACAGTACAGACAAAGCCCCGTTCCCACACCCCACCTAGCTAAACAAACCCATATAGTTTATTTGACAATACACAAAAAAAGCCCAAGTATATTTACAAGAGTATAAATTATTTTATACTACAGTGAACGCGCCCTCTCCCCCCCCCCCCCAAAAAAAAAAAGACTAAATCCAAACAAGGGGATTTTATGTCCCTAATTTTTATTTCAACTGGTTGGTTCAAAGGTTCCCTATAACTCTCGATTAATTTCATTGAGGGTTGTAGTTTGCAAACTAGGATCATTGTTGTTTTTTTATTATGTTTTTCCATTTTCCCCAAGCATCTGGATGTGTAGCAATCTTTGTAATTCTTCAAGTTCTTTATTTAAATAGTATATTGTGGGGCGTGGCCTGGCTATGGAGGAGTAAGGAAAGAAACCTTGCTAGCTCCGGGTTTTTTAGCCAGGATTCGCCACAGAATCCATACCCATCATGCCTGATCTCTCCCCACTGGTCCCAGAAAGAGAGGGGAAAACAGGCCTGCCCGCCCCAACCCCATCGGGACGTACCGAAGGGAATTGACCGGTACATGCGTCCCTCAGGTCCTACCAGACACGCGGCCTCCGCCAGAGGACGCGGAGGGGCCTGAGACTGGCCCCCCCCCGACCGACCTCACCTCAAGGGCCCATCCTCACAGCCTTCCCTCTCACGGGAAATGGTCCGCAGCCAGCAGAGAAGGGACAGGGACTGATGCGGGAGTCGGAGCGGGCAAGGTGAGCGCGCCATAAATGGCGGAGTTTGCGCGGACTTCTCTTACACTCAGGCGCGGGCCTGCACTTCCGCCGGGCCTCCGAAAACACGCGCACACGTGGTGGTGCGGCTCCGTACTCTCCCGGACCCTGCTCCGGCTCCAGAAGACATAGAGGAGGCCGCCGAACGATATGGTGCTGATGGCCCTGAGCGGGACATCCCACCGCGGCCCCCCTGAGAGTCACGCAGTATCTCTGGCCTTGTTTTGCCTACGGTCAGGACTGAACGGCAACATGACTCACTTCCAGTGCCGGGGGTGACACCTCTCAACAGCCACAGCCCTCTACAGCTCAGTGGCGAAGGTGAGAGGAAAAAAGGAAAATCCCCCCTGAGGTCTGGACTTCGACCGATAAAGGTTCACAAGGGCAGGAATGGCCACAGGATCCACCCAGGGAAGGCATAGACCTATTGTCCTTAGGACCCCTGAGTTCCACCCTCAGGCACCGGGGGGGGCGCTGCTTATGGGTCAGCAGAGATACATCTCCCTCATGCAGGGTTATACCAAATGTGACGGTCCTGAAGGCCCCTCAGATGAGGGACGAGAGAGGCTCGTCGCCCAAAACCTACCTGCTGGCACCATCAGGGTACCCCGGAGCCTCTCCAGACTCTCTGCGGGTACCTGGCCATCAAAGGCACCGATGGCCACAGTATCCTGCCCTCCAGAGTCCCCTTATAAAGAGCCCGCCGTTTATACTACAACAGCACCAAGACGTGATCCTGATCAATTCTTGGTGAATCGCCACCAGGGCAGCTCAATTCTCCGCAGCCTTTTTCAAATTATCAACGCAACCCGCTTGAAAGACAGGTGTGCCTGGCGACATACGGGCTCTCGCAACCATATCAGAGCCATCCCAACCAGAGAGGATGGATATGGAGAGTTATGTGGCTCGCCTTGAACAATCGTACAGAGTGGCGATGGACGGCCTGCCGGAGGCGGTCCAACAGGATTGGGAACAAAGAGTGTCCACCAACGAGGTCCTCTATAGCCACGTTACTGAGAAGGACTCTCAGCTCATGATTACTCAGAGATCTCTCTTCACTCACAACAAATCCTGGCAATCTCTGAGCAGAGGATGATGCCGAGAATAGGGGCCGCAGGAATAATATCAGAGTGCGGGGACTACCAGAAGCTATCGTAACCAGCAGATCGACAGTACCCTCAGAGCCATATCAACAACATTATTGGGTTCCTGTGGACTCTCCATTAGAGCTCGACAGAGCCCACCGAGCTTTGGGCCCTCGTCCGAATGATCTGTCTCGAACCTAGGGACATCATCTGCAGAGTCACATAGATACCAGCTCAAGGAGCAAATTATGCATTAGCGCACGGGAGGCCGGCAGAGTACGCTACCGCGGATGCCAGAATCCAGATGCTGCCTGACCTGTCCGCCCCGACACTTCAGAAGTTTAGGGCCTAAGCCCCTCTGAACATTCTACAGGAACAGGACAATACCTTACTCGTGGGGCTTCCCGTTTCGCCTCCAGGTCAGGCGCGAAATGCATAACAACAGACTTCGTCATCCTGGAGACCTCCCTGCATCCTGGACTGCCTCTTAACTACCGGATGTTCTTATATCGGACTGGCCCTCTTTCTTTTCCCCACCCAATCTACCCTTCAAACCAGCAAGGCCTCATGAGATTCCTCGCCGGAGGGGCAGGAGACGGACTCTCCATGACAGAGTAGGAGACGACGTTTCCAGGGTCCCCCACAGCCGAGATGAGGACTCATTGCCTTAACTGGACCTTTGCCACTCATCATCCAGGAATCTTGGGTCTCTACCCCCCTACTCAGGAACAGTGCCTCCGGTCCTCAAACGTAGGACTTATGTGGCCCAGTGGTGGCTGCATTGTTATATAATTACACATTTGCACCGTTACTGATTGCCCTTATGTTATACAGTTCGCTCTGCCAGGTTCTGTTTAAGAAGGCATGGATAATTGTACATTGATTGTTCTTTTATCTGGCGGTCACTGGCCCCCGGGGCGTCCTTGCATAGACAGCTCTTTGTTTCCCAGTGGTGCCCACGACTAGCAGGTCTACTCGTGGTATAACCTGACCAATAGGCTCATTTCTGCGTTTTCGCCAGAAGTTGACCCCTAGAACATTAGCGGCCTTTGAAGCTGCCTGATGATTGTTTTTTGTTGCTTTGAATACACACTTCCCATCGTTGACCTTCCTTGAAATTTCCCTACTGTTGTCCCCCTACCCCTTGTTATCCCCCCCCAGTGCCGCACCTATCGTTTAGGAGCTGAGCCCATTTCCTTGCACTAGACACGACTATGGCTCCGATAATGTTACTCCCTCAAGGCTAGGGGGTTGATTTCCTCAGAAACGCAGCCAGAATTGTTCCGATGCCTAAACTGAGGGCCGACCCCTACTATCTACAGGAGGAAACCCACTTCCCACGGACAACATACCCAACCTCAGGGATAGAACTATACGACTTTGTTCCATACACTAACTCTGGGGCAAATCCGGGGGGCATTCTATTGCTTCCACAGGCGCTACAGCACGAGTTATTGACTCCCAGACTGAACCCCGAGGGCAGATATGTTTTTGTAAAATAAAACTATGGGGTCACCTGCTGACGCTGGCCTCAGTGTACCTCCCTAATAGAGATCAAGATTACGCGTCTGCCGCAGATTTCTGACTAGGCTGGGGACTTTCGGAAGGCATAGTGATTTATGGGGGGGGGGACTTTAAGTTCCCGCTGGACACGACTGTTGGACTGATTCGTGCACGACCCTCTCTGGCTCCAGCCCAATGCGAAAGCTACGTAAAGCCTTGTGGGAATCACAACTAATAGACGTTGGAGATCCTCCCTCGCAGGCCAGAGACATACTTTTATCCCCGGCTCACGGTCTCACACCGACCTGGACATGTTCTTTTGAGCCATTAGCCCTTAGTGGAGGCCCGCAGCGTCAGTGGCTTCCTCCTTGTGGTCGGATCCAGGCCACGATCTCTCTCGCTCTAGATATCCCAGGCCAATATGCCGAGCCCCATGGCGGGTGGCGGTCTTCTTATGGATAAATTTGCTCAAGGACTCTGTTTGTCTGCGGACATTCGTTAAGCAAATTGCCGAGTTCCTTACTACTCACTCCGGACAACAACCTCCAAATTCCAATACAGTGGGAGGCCTCAGGGTATGCTTCAACTTGTATATAAGCACGGGTGCCCGTCTGAAGCGGGAGAGATCGGCCAAAACCCTAGCACTCGTGTCCAGGAGTGGACCCTGAGGAGCACAAAAGTGGTGGGTCCAGGCGGTTATTGAATGAACTCTGAATACCCGTGAGGAACTGAAGAAATTATGAACAGAACTACTTAAGTCTGTGGAACAGGAATAAACGTTTCTTCTATGAGTATTCTAAAAAGTGTGGGAGAGCCCTGGCTAGGTACCTCCACCCCCGTACAACTGGACATATATCCACAGATTAAGGAACCTCAGACAGAATGACTCACTACAGCAACGAGATAATAAAAATGTTCCAGAGGTACTACGAAAGTTTTATATAAACTGCCGGGCCCATTATCTGACCGGTGGGGCCCAGAGAGCTGGGAGGAATACAAGCGTACATCGAGGATAATGGATCTCCCGAAGACTAACTAAAGAGGGTTGTGAGGACCTGGAGACTGATTCTCTGAATCAGAGGTAATGGAGGTCATCAAACCACGCCGGACGAAAGTCCCCAGCCCCGACGGTTTTACTCCCCGTTTCTATAAGATATTGAAGATGAATTAGTCCCATCTGACGCGTATGTTCAATGGCATCTCCTCCCAGGCACCACTCCACCCAATGTTTACAGGCTTCTCTTTCCGGATCCCCAAACCCGGTAAGGATCACTCCATTGCGCTAGCTACCGCCCAATTCCATCTTAACATGGAGATAAAAATACTCTCTAAATTACAGGCCAACCGCTTGGGGCCTTTACTTCCCAGCCGTTATCCACAACGATCGGTGGGCTTTATCCAAGGGAGGGAAGCACGCGATAACACTATAAGACTCGCTCTTATCTCCAGGGCTAAGTCGATAGACAGGCAGATGTGCTTGCTCTCGGTGGACGCCGAGAAGGTTTCGACCGTGTTACTCAACTGGGTTTCCTCTGGGCCTGACTGAACACAGATGGGCATGAGCCCTCGTTCCTGGGTGGTACAGGCTTTATACTCGGCCCCCCCGGCCAGGTGCGACGAACTAATGGGATCTGTCTGATCCTTCCATTTAGATGCCAACCAGACGGGCTGCCCCTTCGGCCCCTCCTGTATGGTTATAGTTATGGAAAACATTAGTGTCCCTCACGACGGAAACCCCAGTGATAATCGGTCTTAAATTGGAAACAAAACCACCAAGTATAAGATGGGCCCTCTATGGGACGATCTCCTTTTATATGATCTGCGCACACCAGAATACTATCCCCATTAATTCTGGAAAGAATTCTCAAAATTGGCTCCCTTAGTAATTTTAAGGTAAATATCTCTCGATAATCTGAGATCTTAAATGTTTCGCCCCTGGGGCTGAACGTTGACCCCATTTTGCATCTCAATTCCTTTAAATGCAAGAGCTCCCACATATGTACTGGGTTGATACTCCAGACCTTCCTCTCTGTATGCCCTGGAACTACAAACCTCTCTTAGAGAGACTTAGAGACCTCAAGAGCAGTACCGTGGCCGCACCTATTCGGTTCGGCCGAGTTGTTAATGTTTTAAAGATGGACCTAATGCCCCCGCTTCTGTACCTTTTAAGAATTGCCGATCCGACCCACCAGGTTTTTTTCTCAAAACATCCGTCGTAGAAGCTTTTCGGAGGGTTATCTGGGGAGACCGGGTTCAGTCGCATTAGATCTCCGGCTGACGGTCCGAAACGGAAAGGGGGTGTAAGCCCCGGGGGGGGGGGTGGGACTCCCGCCCACGGACTATATCACACAGCGGGCCATGCGTTAGCGGGTGGTTAGGACTGCGACTTACAGGATAAGTCATACTAACAGTGGGTCCGGCTGGAACGCGAGATTGTTAGTCTCGTCCTATCGCTAACAATGACCTTGGATCCAGACTATACTAGCTAGTGCTAAGCCGGACCTCGCTTCACTCACGGATTTATTCTCCCATACTTCTCTTACTAGGGGAACGGACTGATGAAGCAAGAGTTTAACATTATTCAGGATGTGGGCGGAACCCTTTGACTCCTGTATTTCATCCTGCATTCCAACCTTGGCGTGGGTAGCAAAACGATTACCTTGTTGGGAGGCCTCTTCTGGACACTGTCTGGGCAGATGGGATGCGATTTGGGTACCTTACCCTCTATGGAGTCTTTAGAGGCCCCCCCCTGATATTTGCAATATCCAGGCTGGGAATATGACAATTGCATCAATACATAGCGGCCGAACCCTGATCGTAACCACGTTCGGGTCGTCTCCCAGGCCCTAGAAGCATTGTTCAGATGTCCTCTACCACATCATGTCTTTCAACCATATATGGTTGACTTGCTGGAGGATGCACTCCAGGTAGGCCACAAAACTACAATGTGAGCTTGGGAAACAAGACTCTTCTACGGGGAACAACCAGATCGGAGGAACTAGCATAAGGCCTTTTATTAGCAGCACAAAATGCCACTTAGCAGTGTAGTGACTGGAAATAGAATAGATATGAAAATAACTCTCCAGGTGGTTTCAATGTCTTCGTGGCTTATTAGAATTTTTCCACGAGGATTCAGATGTGTGTTGCGATGGTGGGCGACAGGAGTGTACTCTGCTCCCATATATTGGGAGCGTCCGATTATCAGCACCATTGATGAAAGGTTAAGGTCTATATACGCTACACATCAGTTGTACCTAGCTATAAAAAATGCCATCCCTCTCCATCGTTAGCATTATTGCGATATAACCCACGGTACTGATCACCATTCAAAAAGGTCTTTCGCCACTTCTTAAACGCAGTCTCGACACAGCGTCCCTTAGACTTGGAGAGCCCACGCACTACAATAGTTGATATGGTAATGTCACAGGTGATACTGGGTTATTAGTAGAATGGACTGGTAGTTGTAGTAGGCTTAATGATCTTCAGCAGACCGGACAATGGCAGATACAGCTTGGATCCCATGGGACAAACATCTCGAAACTTCTCAGGAAACTTCATGATCTCCTATCATAGGAGGGCATATGCCAAAGCCCTTCCCCAGTCGCTGGAACTCGTCTTAACAAATCCGAGCACCTGTTCCCTCCCCCCCCACCCCCCCCCCCAAATTGTTTAAAAAAATTTTTGTGCTACCATTTTGGTGCTTGTAATCTTTTTTTACTTTTTTTTTTTTTTTTTTTTAAGGGAATTGATGTAAAATGCTCAATTTTGGCAAGGTGTTTTTTTTTTTTTTAATTTCACCAAGAGTTTAATAATGATTATTGTACAGAATGTTATGGCCATATGTTATGGGTATTTTTTGTTGTGATTGTTCTTTTGTACTTTGTATAGGGAATACTTGTGCATTAGGAGACTTTCAATTTAATAAAATTTATTTTAAATAACTTTGCTTCTGCCAAACCATAAAGTTTTAAATCAATCTTCTGTTAACTGTGTAATGTAATACTGCTGCGCATGCTCATTGTATTACATCCAGGTCCTTTTGGACTTAATCTCGCAGCCCCGGGGCACTGGCAGGCTTTGGGCTGCCATTGGAGGATCGGACCACCCGGAAAGTGGCAAGGGCACGCAATCCTCTTCAGAAGCCCCCTGCACATCACGGTCATGCTTGACCGCAGCGTATAAGGAGTTAACACCCGCGATCGGAGGAATATCCAGTCGTGTGTTAAGGCAGGGTGTCAGCTGCAATTGTTTATGGTGCTGGTTCCGAATGTGAGCCAGCACCTACTGCGCGCCATAATAGGAAGAATATCCTGGCGACCAGATTGGAATGCGGTCATATCTTCACTGACCCATCATGATTAGGTCTGCTGTGCCATATCCCAGAGGTTTTTCTTGCAATGACTACTCAACACCACCAAAATTATATGGGGGAACTGAAGGGTCACTAAATGGCCAGAGGATACTCGGAGAGGCTATCTGTGAAGGCGTATGATAAAGTTTGGCCACCATCTAAGGCAGGATTTATATGTGGCCAAAAAAGTAAAAAACAAGACAGGAAAGTACTCAGGACAAAGACTCGAGAGAAACGTTCCCCTACAATTAGAAATTGCCCTGGTTAAAAGTAGATTCAATACCCCCCCCTCCCCAGGCCACATCGGTTGGAGAAAGGAACCCCGGTATGCAAATTCAAAATGTGGTGGTGTAGTTAGTAGTTAGTTATAGCTTTAACAGCCAACCAAAATGGATTAAGTTTGGGGGACATTACACAAGTCTCTCTTTCATTTCCTGAGTTCTACTTATGGTGTATATATAATTTTATGGCCCATGCAAACTTTTTTTAATTGGTTTAAAACCAATGCAAGCTAATGCAACGATTTAAAGAACATCAGAGGTCAATTGAACAGTGGCTGCAGGCCCATTAGAAGGCAATAGAAAAATCTAATCAACGCAAAAGGAAATATATTAGATTGAAAGCCTGGGGGCGTTGGAGATGAACTGACAGGAACAACTTTGTGTATCCTGTAACAGGTATTAGATACTTACCTCCATTGTCAGATTAATCTGCATAATAATATGTTGCTCAGGTTATCCCTTCAATTTCTACAGTGATTTGTAACTAGGCAATCTATTCTAGCTGTATTAGATATATTTCAAATGTTCTATGGATTGTTAAAACACACTTGGTTACTATCGCCGTCTGTTTACGCTTGACTCCCTGGCAACCATCCGCGTGTGTGTGTGACGAATAAAACTCCGGGGTCGTAGGGAAATGACGTCAACGGCTTGAACATCTGATTGAAGATGCGCTAGAGAGAGTGATGAAACGGCTCGTCGCCGTCAGGCTCCAGTGTTCCCCTGTTATTGCAAAACTTGGTTTTTTGAATAAAGCAGAGTCCAGATTACGAATCCACACTACCCATCCACAGGTTAGCCATTAATAAAGTCTGGAAAGGGCAAGACACACCTTACACAATTTACTGACACCATAGGCGCAATGGCTTTATCGGGGGGAACTCTGCGCTAACACATATAACACTCTGGAAAATAGAGGGGTGGAGACAAAGAAGGGAATACAAACTTAGCGAGACTTATACACTGATGGGTGCGGCTTCTCAGTCTTTGAAAACAAAAATTGATCTGGACCAGAGAAGGTTTTACAGGTCCTTAACTCAGAAACCACCCGGAATCACAATTACAAACAGGGGCCACCACCCATACTTAAATAAAACACTCATAGGGAGAAAAATACAGAACTCAATGTCCACAAAGTTTGTGTCGGCGCTAAAAGCCATCTATAAACGGCGGAGCATTGCCTACTGTCGCACTTTGCAATAGATGGAAAATAACTCATGCAATCACTCGGAGAATGACCGAATCCGACTTATCTTCTCACACCAAAGTGTAAAATTACACAATTCCTATATTTTACCATCAGGCATACCCCACTCTGGTCCGCATGCATAAAATGTATCGTGTACATTCCATGCCTTGTCCTACAGGGGATCCTTGAAATCAGGACTTCAGCATATGATATGCGTAATGTACCACAATAGCAAGATTCTGGAACTAAAATATAAAGCAGATTTCTCATCTAGATTTATACCCTGATGGTCCCATGTGTACCAGGAGTTGTGCCTCCGGGGGGTCTTAGCAAAAGAAACAACTGAACTCATTACACAGCATTTTCCTGCGTGAAACATTCCTTAGCAGAAAATGTATAGCGTTCCAGTGGTATGACCCCAACACGCGGACAATAAGAATGTGGAAAGAACAAAATCAATCAAAGGCTTCCCTATGATGGCATCTTACACACAGGAGGAATTGTCGATAGTTCGGACGCTCTGGGGGCACTTGTTGCGACTCGGGGTGAGTTGAGATTTGAGACACACTATCACCGAATAGACTCACAGAAATATCCCTTCACTGTAAGTTACTGGGCATGGAGCGGACCCCGGACCCTGGGGAATAGATCAGGGGCACTCAGACTAGGCCTTACTGAAGGAGGCTCAAAACTTATAACTAAACGTCCCATAAGAGAAGGATATTTTAACGGCCACCTACAGTCAGAGTTACGGGAATCACCCGCAAAGTAAGTTTTTGTTTGCATTGTAATGTCATCTGGTACATTGTTACTATGACATGACGTTATATGGCTATGATACCAACTGTAAAACAAGAGAAGACGGCCGTGGCACGGTGGACCATCGGCAGCGCCAGAAGAGGCAAGTACAGTTTAGTGTGTGTAACACCAGCCTCCCAAGCGGGCCATAGAATTTTTTAAACCCGGAAAACACCTTTAAAACTTCTTAAAATTCAAGCAACCCCCTTCCCTAGAACTGATACAATATACAGTCAAAACAAACAACGTTATGTATCACCGCCGTCCGAAAACGCCCACCCAAATTTCACTGCGTTTAACCCGGGGTGGGTAACGGAAAAAGCGCCCGAATTTTTGAAAAGGTCACTTTTAGATGCGTTTTGAAAAAGGCTCAGGAGAGCCGAAACGTGTCCATAATATCAAAAGGATGCTATATTGACAAATGTTACCTACCATAAAAAGAAGTTTGAAAGCCACCTCGAAGTGACGGAGGACATTTCTTTCATTTGTATACATTTTTATTTTGTTAGATTCCAGTTATTTCTCTAGCATAGGGGTTTTCATTTTTTTCATTAACCTGAACTGTGCCACATTTGGTCGATCCATTTTGCCCTCCTGTTACTTACAGCTCTGGACCCCTGTGACTGCGTCTGCCAGTCAGGGATATCAATAGGGGAGAGACAGAGTGGAAACTGTGTTCCCTGACATGGCAGCCAGAGGTCTGAGTAAAAAATCCATACTGCCATGTACAGTGGTCAATACTTGAAATGTTTAAAGGACTTAATAGAAGTTGTTTTACATTACGTTGAGCGGTTGTAGTTTATATAGGGGTGATTTATTGGGTTTTACTATTATTTAGGTCTTTCCAACAGTATTTGAAAGCTTTTTTGTTCCTAAAGGAGGCTTAAAACGTTTAGCTGCCAAATTTTTTTTTCTAAATTTCATTTACAAAATCGCCAAAACTCACAAAATCTAGAAAAATGAGCACGATTAAAATATAATTCTGACAAACTAAATCATGGAATGTCTGCTTTATCAAGCTTTGGGTAGTTGAAATGTTATACGAGTTAACCCTGAAAATTTAAAAAAACATTTCAAATGAAAACACAAAACTTAACACTTAAATTTTACAGTTAAAATGAAGTCCAATGGGTCTCAAGAAGCTCAAAAATCATCCTGGATATGTTAAATCATTCCAAAGTTTATAACCAATTATCACCGTCAGATTCGTAAAAATCAGAGTATGGTCACTAAGATGAAAACAGGAGTTGTCGATATGGGGTTAAATTGAGCTAAAGTAGTAAAATATGAGAAACCTGTACATGTTGGCGTTTGTCCTTTTATATTAACTAACCTACAGAATAGTTGTGTCATGCTTTATTATATTCCCGTTTTAATTAAACTCCCTTTAAGCAAAACTTTTTGTTTTAGCAGGGCTTAAGTGTACTCATCACCTCCTGCACTCTGATGTCCCATGCTGCGGCTGTCTGAACCATACCCGTTTTTAGAAAGGGCACAGAAGCCTCACACAAGAAGCTTTTCTGGCCGAGGTGGCCAGCCCACTCCATCAACCCCAAGTTTAAAAAAAAAAACAAAAAAATCAAAAAAACCCCCCACATATTTGCATCGCCACATCAACTTGTGCAATAACTCAACAGCTTGGGAGCGCCGTAAAAACAAAAACCCGAAAAACTCTGCATTCGCAAAATGATCAAAAAAAAAAGTGATAAAAAAAAGTTATGTGCGCCAAATGGTATCACTGACAAAGGACAACTCAAATGCAAAGGGAAAAATAAGCCCTAAACAACTAAAAAAAATATTGTTATGGTCTACAAAAGAGGCGATGAGGATTTTCTTGACTAGTTTTCTTCATTAAAATGTAAATAAAATATCAGACCGTCCCTACTTTAAAAACACTCGACTTACATACACCCCTAGTTAACAACGGCCTCTGGATATTGGCAAGTATTGTACTTAGTCCTTGGCTACAATGACAGCTATAACAGTTATCATGTGTCTTGTAATGAGCTTCGTATTAATCTTAATTCTTATGACAACTTAACGTTTTTAAAATTCAATTTTCCAAAAAGTTCTGGCTGGAATACACTCTGATAATATATACAGTTCTGCACTTGCATACTGTTACTGACTTGCATGACTGGCAACTAAGAACAAACTACAGACCCTATATTGTATGTACCCGGGGACTGCTGTATACATAATCGTAGTGATCTAAGAACAAAGATAATGTTATTTTATGGAACGGTTGGACGGCCCTAAAAAATACATAAAGCAACAAAACAAATTGATTACTTTTTTCCTAAATACATTTAAAAGTTAATAATCAATGAGCCAATGACCAACTTAAAATGAAGTATTTGTAAAGTGCCTCTAAATCGGCAAAAAAAATAAGCCGTATTGTCCTAATTTAAAAAATAAAAGATTGCATAGCCAAACCAAAGGGCAAAGCATATTCTTGAATGAGTGCAGCTTCCCTTCAATGCCTGGGGAGTGTGCCCCATACAGCAGGGTTACCAAACACCATGGGGCAGGTTACACTCAGACAAATGGGGTATCAAAGTTGGTGGAGTGTTTTGGTATTTGATACAATGAGTAATTTGTTTACATTTCTGAAAAAAGGCATTTGTCATTTTAGCAAAAAATTCAAATTGCATTCAGATTTTGTTTTATCCCCTGTAAAACATTAAAGGTTTTAAACTTAATTAAAGTTCCCTTACATACATAAGGGGGTGTTTGTTGTAGTTTCTATAATGGGTTATTTCATGGGTGTTTTACTTTTAATTAGGCCTCTGTAAAGGGACTGGAAATCTGAGCACGGTGTGCGCAAAAGCAGGGTTCCTGTTTATTTGTGAAAATTGTGGAATCGCACCTAAAGTTAAAGTCCCATAACAATTACAAAAATGAGAGAATGCATTAAAAAAAAAAAAAAAAAAAAAAAAATAAACAAACCACAGAGAGACATTCGGTCATATCAAGCTTTTTTGCGGTTATGGATATGTCTGGAAAAAGTAAAACATTTCTTAAGTTAAAAAACTAGACTTTTCCCAGTTTAATAAATAAACGCAACACTACCACCAGGATTGAGTGTCACGAGAAAATTTCAAAGACTGGGATGTGTTATTGCGTTCCGAAGTTATAACCACTTATAGTGACACAAAGCAGATTTTAAAAAAGGGCCGGTGTCAGGAGGTGACAGTGAAAAGTGGCTGACGTTAAGGGGTGAGTTAAAATCCGTCCAGGCCTGGCCTCAAGTTATGTTGATCTCGATAACCTCTTTAAAAACTTAACGGCAAAAACAGGTGTTTATTAGGGTCCGCAGCAGGAAGTTAATAAATTGAATCATGGCATTTTACCATGGAAAAGAAAACAACATGGAAAGAATGAATTGGTTACTCACCGGAATTCAAATTTCAATAGTCCACCATGATGCCCACCTGGAGGTGCCTTGAACTTCAGCAAGGACAGGAAAAAGATAGGTTTAAAAGGACCCTTCTCGCAATCTCCTGCCCGTGACTACAAAATAGCCATACCGAGGATTTACTTAATAGGTTTCAATAAATACAAAATGTTACCAGTGTCAATACAAGTAAAGAAAAATAAAAGTTTTTAGGTGAAAATACCTGTCTTCCCCAAAATTAAGAATCCCCCCCGAAAAATAAGACCTAGTACATTTTTGTTCAGGTAAGAAAATAAGGCCTCGCCCTCTGAAAATAAAACAGGGACCTAGCGGCAGTAATTGCAGCAGTTCGCCCCCAAGCGTGACATACCTATTAGGAAATCCTATAAATGCTACCAGGATAAGAAGGGTTCTTTATGAAAGGTGAAAGTGAGACGGGGGCCAATGATTACTAATAGAAATGGAGTCACACGAAAATACAGCATGAAATTTAGAGTTGGAGAGTCAATAAGGAGGTTAGACGAAGTTGATGTTTTTTTTCAATACTAAATGGTAAATTCTTGATCATGGAAAAATAAGACATCCCCTAAAAATAAAGACATAGTGCCGCTTTAGGCAGCAAAATTAATATAAGACACTGTCTATTTCGGGGGGGATGGCGAAACAGGGGTATATGGGCTGTCATGGTGGATAATGGAAATGGAATTATGGTGAGTAATTCATTCTTTCCATTCACCCCCGTGACGCCCCTTGGAGACTTACAATATAAGGAGTCCCTATTTTAGGGAGCGATTACAGCCGAAATTTCTTCCAAGGGGTCAATCCAAATGAAAGAGCAAGTCCAGATGATAGTGTTTAGAGATGAGAGGGGCAGCCAAGTCGCTGCTCAGATTTGTTTCCAGTGAAGCTCCTCTTTTCTGCCCACGATGGGGACATAGCCCAAGAAAGTGTGCTCTTAGCCCTGAAGGGACTGAAGTCTTTGGATATCATAACCAGAAGGAGAATTACCATTTTCAACCATCTTGGCTACAGTTGCCTTGGACACTTCACCCTTGTTTTTCTGTGAAGTGATAAGGAGATTAGAGTCCATACGCCAGGATTCAGCACCTTAATATCTCATAATGTGCGCCGTACATTCACAAGTGCCATTCTTGCTCCTTCTCATAAGATGATTCTCGGAGAAGGAGGGGCATATGATCTCTTGATTCAGTGGGAGTCAGACCGCATTTGACACAAAAATTTGGGTGTACATAGAACAATTCGTCATAACGAATTAGCAGTAAGGCTTTTTATGGATTATGGCAGGTAGATCACCCCGTCTCTGGCTAAGGTGAGGCGACAAAAAAAAAAAGTTTTGGAAAGTTAAATTTGAATACGGAGTTTAAAGGTTCAGACAGCTCATTTACTAGAGTGTTAGAACCAATGACAGATCCATGAGGGGCCATTTAAGAACGAGGTCTTAACCTAGAGGTTGCTTAATAAATCTTTGGACCCACCTGTGCTCAATGAGAGGCGGATCGAGAGACAGAGCAAGAACTGGACCTTCAGGTGCTGGTGGAAAGTCAAGTCTAGATTTCCTTGAAGGAAATCAAGAACCTGTAAAATATTTGTTGCAGATTAACACTGAGGTTTATCTGTACAAAAAAGTAAACTTGCATATTTTTATGATATCATTGCAAATGTGACCGGTTTTTCTTGCCTCGTGGTTGTTTGAGGACATTAGAAGAGAGGCCTTGCATTTTAGTAATCAGAGTCAGGCTGATTAGAGGAGTTTTCCTGGGTTTGTGTTATGATCGGACCTTGCACAGAAGTCTATTGATGGCATAGTCACTTGTGGCAAATAAGTTGGGTTGTGCCCTAAAGGAGATGTTGGGTCGTGAAAGGTTTTCCAACTTGGGCACCAATTAGCTTTCAAAGTATTACCTTGACAATTGAGAGAAAATATGCCCTCTTCTTTTCTGTGCTTTTAATGGGTGGTTGAGATTGATGGAAAGAATATTCTGCCCAAGAAATGGTGTCCAGGCTCGGGTCAAAAAATACTTTTCGATTTGGCGAGTCTAGCTTCACTGGTTTAACCACAGAGTGCTCTCTTGAGCGTTCGTTAAGGCCCTGTAGTGAGAAACGAATGCCCACTGTCGCAGCATCTGCTAGAAAAGCTGTAGCGATTTTAGCAATGAGAAGTTTCGAGTATGGTTACACCTTGAATTACTTCTTGATATGGGATTCCATTTCACCCAACTAATAGCAGATTTCTTTGCACAAATGCGGCTGCTCAGATTTGATTTTAAACTTAAAGAGACCTGTCACCCCGGAAAAAACACCCCCAAACAAATTAGAGCCCCCTCATCCTGTCCCCAGCCCTATATATATGAATTTTTTAAATTTGTGTTGTTATACTTCGTTTTAAAACGATCCGACCTCTTATCCATTAAGAGTTCGGATCGTCTTACAAGTTCCAAGCAGTCGGCCGTATTCGTGAGGGGGCCAGCCGACACACCCCATTAACACCCCTGTCAATCAGGGACCTGCTAAAAAAACGACGGCAGTAGTAGCGCATGTAGTGGGCAATCACTGCCGGATCTAGGAGATTGAGGCATGTGACAGCGACCTGCAGAGGGGTTTATTCACAGCGCTGGTTTAATGTTCGCCCAGCGGTATGTGGAATAAACCCTTTGAAGCCCTGTCAGCGCGCCGCATCGCATACAGCCGGCGGCGATTGCGCAAACATGCACGGCTGCTGGCGATTCTTACAGGTCCAGACTGACCAGGGGCGTGAGGGGGTGTGTTGGCCGGCCCCCTCATGAATACCAGCCGACTACTAGGGAACTTGTGCGAACGATCCAACCTTTATTTGATAAAGAGGTCGGGTCGTTTAAAACCAATTATAAAAACACAAATTTAATAAAAATTTCGAAAATATAAAGGCTGGGGACAGGATGAAGGGGAGCAATTTGTTGGTGTTTTTACCGTGGTGACAAGTCCTCTTTAACATAGAGTTTACCAAGTTTTTTTCAGTTAGAGAGTCCCAATTCCTGTCCATTGGGTCTTTTAATTGTGCTGCGTCTTCAAATGGGAAAGTGTCTGTGTCTTGTGACCTGCACTTCCCACTTTTGACAGGACAAGGATTCTTCAGGTGCAAATATTAGCCTTAAAAGTTCTTAGATATAAGAATAATTTTTCGTTTATTTCCACCTCTTCGATACTAGCTATTTTAGGGTGTCATTAAAAGAAGGACAAGATTTTTGCCTTGGCTTTCAGCCCCAAAGAATTGTCTTCCTTGGAGGGATAGAGGACATGTATACCACAAAAAATCCAAGGTCTGGTTATAGCTTTTAGTCGACTATCAAGCTCCCCAATTGAAATAGCTGCCTTGTACGCATGTAGAGCGGCATGTATGCGGCATATATATAGTTAAGTGCCTTAACAGAATCTTGAGAAACCGTTAGGATCCTCACCCTCCACCATGGAGCATGATGGCGTTTCAGAGTAATTTTTCTCATCTGATAATGGGGATTCTAGATCTAAATCTAGGTTTTTTTTTTGATCGGGGGCGCTTAAATGTGGCAGCCCATAGAGAAGACAACTTTCTATTCTATTAATCCTCTCAATCATCCCAAGAATGAAGTGAGTAATAATGCATTGCGCCCCTCTCCGAGCACTTCCGGTAGCAACGGAAGTAGTCATCTGACCTCGTGAACACAGGATATGTAGTTGTCTTCAGCCGCCCGCCCATTCTTCAGACGCTTGGGTGACCAGGAAGAGAACCAGACTGGAGGATGGCTGCAGGGAGGCCTGGAGCCGACGCGAGCCCCAACCTGCCAGGATTTTTGTCTCCGTAAACTGGCCTAATCTGTGAGTTTCTTCATTACCCCCACTCTTTCCCCCCCCCCCCAGAGGAAGAGGGACTCTCTAGTCCGACCTCAGTAGGCGGACGGGAAAAAACACTGGCATTGAGATGGGAGGGGTACTTTTAAGCTCTTGTTCTGTCCCTGCAGAGTCAAGGGGCAGCCTCCAGGTGGCTGTCAAAGGGGAACAATGCGAAAATAGAAATCTTAACGCCCAAAAAAAAAACAACTCAAACCCAATGTCAGTGTCTGATAAAAAATAAAAAAGAAATTTGAGCAAAGAAACAAGGGGCAGTGTCCGTACCCCCCTTAAGGATGCAGCCATTTGTAGCTTAAGGCTCAGCCCCATTTTTGTATTCTGAATTGAGTACGTATGTGGTTATAATTTTGAAAAACTTGCTTATTCAAAACGATTATGAGATTGTTTTTCTCACATTACTAATTTGGGGATACGTATTGTTTTGAATAAACTTTACATTTTAACACCAAAAAAAACCTCTTAAATTTGTCAGATATATGTTCATTTAGCCCTTATCTAACAATACACACATTCAAATTGGAAAAAAAAAAAAAAAAAACACTATTACAAATATGCAATTTATCCCAAGACAGGGACCCCCCACACCGTGGCCGGTACTTGTTCATTGTTTTTTTAGCGCACAGAGACGCAGAAGGGCAGGAGGGACCTGCAGCTGCCAGGATTTTAGTTCATTGGCCCCGGAATATAGGCTACAAAATTTTAGCTTTCTGTTATTGGAGCCATGGGCATTCTTTTTGTGGGATGAGATGCTTTTCCAGTTTTTTACCATTTTGAGAGTTGTATCCCCCATTGTTGAACAAATTTAGATGTGTTTTAAGAGGGCCAGGGTAGAAAAGCTTCAATTCATATACTAGATATTTTAATTTGAGGGTGTGGGGGGGGCAGTTGTCACCGCAAAGACGATAATCATGTGATCTTTATTCTATGGGTCAATACGATTAGAGAAATGTACCATACATGAATATATTTATAGCTTTACTAAATTTGCCAAAATAAAACCCTTATGTGCAATGTGGCTTGGGGGAATTCGAAGCCCGGACCCAGCGCGCAAAGGCAGGAAGTGCTACTCACTTGCACATGCCGTGCATGACATTTTTGGCTATGGAGCTGGTTGATGATTGTTTTTTTGCGGGATTGTTGAACTTTGCTAAAGTTTCAGTACATCTGTTTTTTGATGCTCTTCCATTAAATTTTTTGTGGGAAGTCAAAGGGTAAAATAATTTTTGGCGGCCATGCTTTCTTGGAATCTCCCTTCATTCAAGTCCCGGAACGGCCTCTACAAATCATTGAAATTGAAGACGCCTTCCCCTTTGGCAAAAAAAATTTCTAACTGCCATGTCTAACGGACTGGATTTTGTCCTGACTGATAAATCCCCATCGAATTTGTCTACAACACTTGTACGTTTAAATCCTTGAAACCGTCCCCCTTCCTCGTTGAGACCATGGGACGCTTAATTCTCCGTGGATCTCCACAATTCACTCTTCCATGAAACTCTTCATTACCATAAAGGAGTTTAGGAATATAGGAAATACCTTAGTCTTTTATTTATATTGATGCATAGACGGTTTCTCTACACTATGACATATATAAACCGTAGATACGCCTGAGTTATGAAGCACCATCCGGTTGGGCCCCCTGCGCAGCGACTGCTACCTGATGTCAGCGAGGGTTGGTCCTCTGTCTTCTATCTCTGCGGTTTCTGGCAGGCGCCGCCAAGTTCTTCCCAAGCCGTCGCATAGAATGACGTCAGCAGACGGCCGAGTCATTACTATGCGCTGCAGGGCCGGGAAGAACATGGCGGCGCCCCAGGCTGGGCTGCATGCTACTGGGGGGGGCAGGCTGGGCGTATGGCTAAACAATACTGTTTAATATTAATATTTCCATACATTTCTTCTTATATATTCCTTTGTGGGAGGATAGGTATATCTTTCGTCTGATATCTGTACCAGTATACAAAGTACTTCGGAAGTTTGATAAAGATTTAGGAATTAATATGTATATATCGAGTATAAGCGACACGATGTATAAGCTGAGACCCCTCATTTTACCACCAAAAATGGGAAAACCAATTGACTCGATATAGCCGAGGGTGTTGTAGTAGACAGCTAGCAAAGAGAAAAAAAATTAAAAAACTTACTCACCTCCAGTGTCCAGATCGTTGGTCGCGGGTCGATCTCAACACGAGGCTCCTGATTCTCAGCGCAGTCAGTTCAGTACCAGGCGGTGGATCCTCTTCTTTCTTCTGTAGACGGAGATTGCGTCCATTGGATCTGCCGGCGAGCACGCACTATGAACCGCGGTGTCGCGGCTGATGACGTCATTCAGCCGCGACACCGATGCATATTATTATCAGAAATCGACGGGGCTAAACAAACGGAATTGCCGGTTCGGACCCTAAGAAACGAGCCCCTATGTCTCTGGAACATTCAGCATTGATTACAAATATCCTAACCTTTTAGGGAGGTTGAAGGTGGTTAATATGAATAGCCTTGTTGCAGGCTGAAACAGGTACCCAGGTCACTTCTATTGGCCAACATCTAATGCATTACTTATGTAGTGTCATTCACTAGGAGTCTGTATACGCAGATCCGGTGCATTTTTAAGTGTTTTATCTTCATTTTGTTAATAAGTAATACTTATTGCTGTGTAACTTGTGCCTTATGACAACGTCATAGACGCCATCTTAATGCACATGGCTACAGGCGCCATGGGATCTTGATTGCGACCTGGGACTGCTAAGCGGGGCATCACGATCATGGGGAAATACACACCCCCCACACCAGGCAGTTTTAACATCCTGCCGAACCACGAGTGTTTACACTGGGATGTCAGTACTGGCGCAGCTGACATCCAGTGGCATCCCGATGCTGGTCTGCTAGACTCAAGCTGGGCTGCATCTGCTCCGACATATCGGACACAGAGCGGGAGGGGGTGTTAAAGGGGCAAGATCATAAATAGACTCAGACAATGCTGTCAAAGTTATCTGTATCAATAAAACTACAGCATTTCACATATACAATTCCAAACTGGTCCTATCAGTCATGTGTGTACAATTTGTGGACATCAGGTAACAACAATTTTACCGTGTGTATGACATTCTCATTGTCTATAGATCAATTCAGAGCCTCAATTCAGAACTGCCAAGACTCCTTTTAACTGCCTATAAATTAATATAGATTTCCATGGAATTTCTCATTTATCTCATTAAAGCTGCAGGAATTTATGATAGAATGAAGCCATCTCATGAGGGGAATTATGTGTACAAGGAACATAAAGGGGGGTCATTCCTAAGGGTCCGACCGAGTGGCACATTTTCGTAGCGGTTCCCGTATTATTCCAATTGCTCGAAAATTCCGGGTGGGTGGCCGTGGCCGTCGAAAACCCGACGGATTCGCAAAAACCACGAAAAAAAAAAAAACACAGGTTCGCTTGACAACTTGCTTACCTGCCACCAGGATAAGATCGGAAACTCCAACAGACCTTGGCGCAGCAGCGACACCTGGTGGCATTGAGGTTGCACTACCTTAGTGAATCGCCGGAAAAGACCCGAATCCTCGACAGAATGCATGTGGACCGGCTAAGTAAACCTGCCCGATGTTCGAAAGAAATTACGGTTGGGTTTGATCATTATGCACAGCTTCATAACTTTGGAATAATCTTTTCATAACATTTTAGTATAATGACATATGACTAGCAAGTCATGACTTATGAATCTTTAAAGGGAATTCTGTCACAGGGACCTCATTTGCACTAAAGAGATTGAAAAAGCACATGACCGCAGAGCCAAAAAAACTCTCTGCCTTTATAAGCATTGGCATTACAATACCAAATTGTGTGTTATAAACTTCATCTTGCATCCTGACAACCCTGGGGTAGTCACAGGGGCTGGGCTTTGGTTTGGATGCATTTCAAAAACAACGTGTGACTTGTTGAGCTGCAGGCTGCCGTCCACTTTGTGCTACTAACAGCTCTGTCCCTCCCCCACTGATGTCAGGCTGAGCAGGCTTGTGACTCTGAAAGGAGCAGGATGTGGGTCTGTGCCCTAAGGTGGGGCTTAGATCTGAGGAGGGATAAAACATGACAGCCCCATTTTTGTTTAAATGCATCCAAACCAAAGTACAGCCCTGTACAACTACCCCAGGATTTTGTCAGGATGAAAGAGAAGTTATAAACATACAATTATATTGTAATGCAAATGCTTACAAAGGCAAAAAGGCATAATTGCACGGCGGGTGTAATAGGCTTCTGCAACCTGTCTTCAGTGATAAATTAGGTCATGGGTGACAGGTTTTTGCTTATTGAACTGCAAAAAACAAGGTTATAGCTGAATTCCAAGGGGGCATTTTATAGGGGAGTAATCAGGTTTGCCTTTAGCAGAGTGAGGCATGCTGCTCGATCTTTTTACAAATATGCCCCAGTCCACAAGACATAATCAAAATGAGAAAAACACCAATACTCTTATGCATATGCAAGGTAGGCATTAGAGACTAGTCAATCAGATTTCATTGTAGTATTTCGTTCCCAGCATATTTTGCCACAGGCTGTATTTGGACAAAGAAGAAAAAAAGAAAAGAAAAATAGACTATTTCGTTTTTTAAGATTTAAAAGAGAAAAAAATAAATTCTGGCTTAGATTTTTTTTTGCACATCCTACCATTTTACATGAGACTCATTTGTCATCATGTAGGGGCTGCTACAAGATTCAAGGGGCAACTTACAATTTTCCTTCTAGCCCCACGGTTTGCAGAGATATCATTCAGTTGTTGACCATTTAACGGTTGGTAAGGAGAGGAAGGATGTTGAGTTTTTTCTATGTTCAGTAATGGCTGTGTATCACACACTTCCGCCCAATATTGTGCCAGCAGTGCCCTCACGCGGCATTCACCATCATGCCCATATCACCCTCACACCCACCACCCGCAATTATGTCATGTTTACAGTTATGCTAAGTTTGCATTATGGTTCATTGGTCGGCGCCTTTTGCTCCAAGGGTATGTTACACTGCATTGCGTCAAACTTCACCTAGGTGTCGTTTGCGCTCACATTTATGTATGCATATTTGCGGGGCGTTTACGTGTATGCAGATTTCCATTTATGTTGAATTGGCGTCGTGTTTAACCCCGTAAGGACGGAGGGGTTTTTTTTTTTTCCCGCTCATTTCTCGCTCCCAACTTGCAAAATCATAACTTTTCATTGTTTCCGCTGTACAGATGTGTGAGGGCTTATTTCGTGCGTAACAAATTTTACATTCCACATAATGTTATTTATTTTAACATGCCGTGTACTGCGAAGCTGAAAAAAAATTCCCAAATGTGGAAAAATTGAAAAAAAAAAAAAAAACCCGTTCTTGTGGGCTCAGTTTTTACGACTTTCACTCTCGACGCTCCAAATAACATGCCTACTTTATTCTTGGTTCGGTTGCGATCGCGGGATACCAAATTTATATAGGTTTATTGTGTGTATACATTTTCAAAAAATTAACAAATTGTGTAAAAAAAAGAAAAAAAATTTGTTGCCATCTTGACGCTAATAACTGTTTCATACTTTGGCGCACGGAGGTGTGTGAGGGGGTCATTTTTGCCAAAATTTTGATCATTTTTTATTTCATTTAGGTTATGAAAAAGTTTGTAAAAGTCGCATTTCGGGACATTTGGGCCGCCATTTCCCGACTCGGAGGTCAACGCCGCCCGTAACAGTTTTTCTATTTGGATAGATCGGGCATTTTGGGCGCGGCGTACCGAATATGCATTGTGATTTTTACTGTTATTATGTTATAGTTCTAGGAAAGGGGGGTGATTTGAACTTTTAATATATTATTAATTTTTTATTTTTAAAAAATTTGTTTGTCCTTTTTTTTTCACATCTTTAGACCATCTAGGGTACATTAACCCTAGAGGTCAGATCGCTGCTACATAAACTGCAATACTTCTGTATTGCAATATTGGCTCTTTGGCAGCACATCATACAATGAGCCCTCGGCTCATTGGAACGAATCTGCAGCTGCCAGTAGCCTCGTGTCAAAAGAAGACACGAGGCTACCATGGCACCGATCGCGCCCGATGACGTTCGGGGGCGTGGTGATTGAAAAAATGATGGCGGCGGCCCGTGACGCCGCCGTCTTTAAATGCGCCGGGCGACTTGCCGGCGGCAAACGGGGGGGGATAATATCCGCAAGCACCGACAGTTTGTATGAGAGGCTCAGCCCGTGAGCCATCTTCATACTCCCTTAACCTCTGCGCGTAGAGCAACGGAAGCAGAGCGTTACGCGGGGTTAAGCTTATGTTGTATTTGCCTTTATTCATGTTTATGCGGATATAGCATGGGCATTTTGTTGAGTTGTGTTTTTGCTTATGTAAAATAGCGCTTGGGCATTTATGGCACATTTAAACTTTGCCCATCACGTTTGTGTTTACACTTACATGCTATTTGCAGGGTCTTGTTTGCATTGCGTTTACCCTTATGTGGTGGATGCATTGAAAGTCTCGTTTTGCACGTACGTCTACATAGTGTATGCGCTTCCGTTTACGTTGCCTGCATCATTGTATTTTTGTAAACGTGGTGTAACCCATGTCAACAGAATATTAGAAAGTGTGTGAACATGGCCTTTAGATGCACAGAAATACAATCTCAATGCTGACAGTATTAGAGAAGATTCGAATAACACACGCCCCCAGCTCATCCTCTGACCAAACAGAATTACAATGGTCAGAAAATGGGAATGAGATCATCACTACCGCAAGGGGCTATCTACCTGTTTCCCCGAAAAAAGACAGTGTCATATTCATTTTTGCTCCCTAAAGGAGGCACTGGTCTTATGTCAGGGGATGTCTTATTTTTCCGCATGAACATAGAATTACATATGTTTAGTTAGGTGAAAAAAACAAACTTCCTAACTTCTTTATAATCTCCAAACTTGAAAAAAAATTTCCTGCTGTATTTCTTGTGAGTTCCATTTCTATTAGAATCATTGGCCCAGTGTCTTTCTGATGTTTAGAAAACAATTTCCAGCAATGACCCTTCCTATCATGGTGGCTGCTGTTATCACAATTTGCCAGCAACAAGAAGCCGGTGATTTAATTCATGAATTTCTTCCAATGTCAAACCTCTGCCCAGCATCTAAAAGATTTACTAATGACTATGTATGGGTGGGGGGAGCAGGATGCAATGACTGCCGCTAGGTCTTATTCAGGGGAGGCCTTATATTTCTAATCCTAAACAAAATTGTACTAGGTCGTATTTTCGTGGGGAGTCTTATTTTAGGGGAAACAGGGTACCGAATCCATGTAGCAGCCCCTACGAAAGGTTATGCCTAATCCTCATATAAGTGAGGTAGTGAACGGTCCTCTTAATCAAGCTTCTCTACTATATAGTTATAAGTCTTCAATTATACCACCATAGAGTGCACACATAACACCTTAACTGCCAATATAATACCCTGTTTCCCCTAAAATAAGACCTCCCCCGAAAATAAGACCTAGTACAATTTTGTTTAGGATTAGAAATATAAGGCCTCCCCTGAAAATAAGACCTAGCGGCAGTCATTGCAGCTGCTCCCCCCACACCATACATTAGTATTAGTAAATCTTTTAGATGCTGCAGAAGGTTGTGACATGGGGAAGAATTCATGGAATTAAATCACAGGCTCTTGTGCTGCAAATTTGATAACAGCAGCCACCAGGATAGGAAGGGTCATTGATGGAAAGTGATTTTACTAAACATAAGAGACTGGGGCCAATGATTCTAATAGAAATGGAATCACAAGAAATACAGCAGGAAATTCAGAGTTTGGAGAGTTATAAAGAAGTTAGAGAAGTTGTTTTTTGTTCAACGATAAATGTAAATTCTTGTTCATGGAAAAATAAGACATCCCCTGAAAATAAGACCTAGTGCTTCTTTAGGAGCAAAAAGGAATATAAGACACTGTCTTATTTTCGGGGAAACAGGGTAGTAGCCCCTGCGGTAGTGATGATCTCATTCCCAGTTTCTGACCATTTGTAATCTGTTTGGTCAGAGGAGGAGCTGGGGGCGTGTGTTATGCTAATCTTCTCTATTACTGTCAGCAGTGAGATGTAATTTCTGTGCATCTAAAGGCCATGTTCACACACTTTCTAATATTCTGTTGACATTGGGTTTACACCACGTTTACAAAAATACAATGATGCATGCAATGTAAACGGAAGCGCATACACTATGTAGACGTAAGTGCAAACGAGACTTCAATGCATCCACCACATAAGGGTAAACGCAATGCAAACAAGACATGCAAATAGCATGTAAGTGTAAACACAAACGTGATGGCAAAGTTTAAATGTGCCAGCGCTATTTACATAAGCAAAAACACAACTCAACATAAATGCAAATGCTATATAAGCATAAACATGAAGTAAAGGCAAATACCACATAAGCTTAACCCCTTAACGCTCTGCGCCGTAGCTCTACGGCGCAGAGGTATAAGGGATGTATGAAGAGGGCTCACGGGCTGAGTCCTCTTCATACAAATCCTGGCGACCAGATTGGAATGCGGTCATATCTTCACTGACCCATCATGATTAGGTCTGCTGTGCCATATCCCAGAGGTTTTTCTTGCAATGACTACTCAACACCACCAAAATTATATGGGGGAACTGAAGGGTCACTAAATGGCCAGAGGATACTCGGAGAGGCTATCTGTGAAGGCGTATGATAAAGTTTGGCCACCATCTAAGGCAGGATTTATATGTGGCCAAAAAAGTAAAAAACAAGACAGGAAAGTACTCAGGACAAAGACTCGAGAGAAACGTTCCCCTACAATTAGAAATTGCCCTGGTTAAAAGTAGATTCAATACCCCCCCCTCCCCAGGCCACATCGGTTGGAGAAAGGAACCCCGGTATGCAAATTCAAAATGTGGTGGTGTAGTTAGTAGTTAGTTATAGCTTTAACAGCCAACCAAAATGGATTAAGTTTGGGGGACATTACACAAGTCTCTCTTTCATTTCCTGAGTTCTACTTATGGTGTATATATAATTTTATGGCCCATGCAAACTTTTTTTAATTGGTTTAAAACCAATGCAAGCTAATGCAACGATTTAAAGAACATCAGAGGTCAATTGAACAGTGGCTGCAGGCCCATTAGAAGGCAATAGAAAAATCTAATCAACGCAAAAGGAAATATATTAGATTGAAAGCCTGGGGGCGTTGGAGATGAACTGACAGGAACAACTTTGTGTATCCTGTAACAGGTATTAGATACTTACCTCCATTGTCAGATTAATCTGCATAATAATATGTTGCTCAGGTTATCCCTTCAATTTCTACAGTGATTTGTAACTAGGCAATCTATTCTAGCTGTATTAGATATATTTCAAATGTTCTATGGATTGTTAAAACACACTTGGTTACTATCGCCGTCTGTTTACGCTTGACTCCCTGGCAACCATCCGCGTGTGTGTGTGACGAATAAAACTCCGGGGTCGTAGGGAAATGACGTCAACGGCTTGAACATCTGATTGAAGATGCGCTAGAGAGAGTGATGAAACGGCTCGTCGCCGTCAGGCTCCAGTGTTCCCCTGTTATTGCAAAACTTGGTTTTTTGAATAAAGCAGAGTCCAGATTACGAATCCACACTACCCATCCACAGGTTAGCCATTAATAAAGTCTGGAAAGGGCAAGACACACCTTACACAATTTACTGACACCATAGGCGCAATGGCTTTATCGGGGGGAACTCTGCGCTAACACATATAACACTCTGGAAAATAGAGGGGTGGAGACAAAGAAGGGAATACAAACTTAGCGAGACTTATACACTGATGGGTGCGGCTTCTCAGTCTTTGAAAACAAAAATTGATCTGGACCAGAGAAGGTTTTACAGGTCCTTAACTCAGAAACCACCCGGAATCACAATTACAAACAGGGGCCACCACCCATACTTAAATAAAACACTCATAGGGAGAAAAATACAGAACTCAATGTCCACAAAGTTTGTGTCGGCGCTAAAAGCCATCTATAAACGGCGGAGCATTGCCTACTGTCGCACTTTGCAATAGATGGAAAATAACTCATGCAATCACTCGGAGAATGACCGAATCCGACTTATCTTCTCACACCAAAGTGTAAAATTACACAATTCCTATATTTTACCATCAGGCATACCCCACTCTGGTCCGCATGCATAAAATGTATCGTGTACATTCCATGCCTTGTCCTACAGGGGATCCTTGAAATCAGGACTTCAGCATATGATATGCGTAATGTACCACAATAGCAAGATTCTGGAACTAAAATATAAAGCAGATTTCTCATCTAGATTTATACCCTGATGGTCCCATGTGTACCAGGAGTTGTGCCTCCGGGGGGTCTTAGCAAAAGAAACAACTGAACTCATTACACAGCATTTTCCTGCGTGAAACATTCCTTAGCAGAAAATGTATAGCGTTCCAGTGGTATGACCCCAACACGCGGACAATAAGAATGTGGAAAGAACAAAATCAATCAAAGGCTTCCCTATGATGGCATCTTACACACAGGAGGAATTGTCGATAGTTCGGACGCTCTGGGGGCACTTGTTGCGACTCGGGGTGAGTTGAGATTTGAGACACACTATCACCGAATAGACTCACAGAAATATCCCTTCACTGTAAGTTACTGGGCATGGAGCGGACCCCGGACCCTGGGGAATAGATCAGGGGCACTCAGACTAGGCCTTACTGAAGGAGGCTCAAAACTTATAACTAAACGTCCCATAAGAGAAGGATATTTTAACGGCCACCTACAGTCAGAGTTACGGGAATCACCCGCAAAGTAAGTTTTTGTTTGCATTGTAATGTCATCTGGTACATTGTTACTATGACATGACGTTATATGGCTATGATACCAACTGTAAAACAAGAGAAGACGGCCGTGGCACGGTGGACCATCGGCAGCGCCAGAAGAGGCAAGTACAGTTTAGTGTGTGTAACACCAGCCTCCCAAGCGGGCCATAGAATTTTTTAAACCCGGAAAACACCTTTAAAACTTCTTAAAATTCAAGCAACCCCCTTCCCTAGAACTGATACAATATACAGTCAAAACAAACAACGTTATGTATCACCGCCGTCCGAAAACGCCCACCCAAATTTCACTGCGTTTAACCCGGGGTGGGTAACGGAAAAAGCGCCCGAATTTTTGAAAAGGTCACTTTTAGATGCGTTTTGAAAAAGGCTCAGGAGAGCCGAAACGTGTCCATAATATCAAAAGGATGCTATATTGACAAATGTTACCTACCATAAAAAGAAGTTTGAAAGCCACCTCGAAGTGACGGAGGACATTTCTTTCATTTGTATACATTTTTATTTTGTTAGATTCCAGTTATTTCTCTAGCATAGGGGTTTTCATTTTTTTCATTAACCTGAACTGTGCCACATTTGGTCGATCCATTTTGCCCTCCTGTTACTTACAGCTCTGGACCCCTGTGACTGCGTCTGCCAGTCAGGGATATCAATAGGGGAGAGACAGAGTGGAAACTGTGTTCCCTGACATGGCAGCCAGAGGTCTGAGTAAAAAATCCATACTGCCATGTACAGTGGTCAATACTTGAAATGTTTAAAGGACTTAATAGAAGTTGTTTTACATTACGTTGAGCGGTTGTAGTTTATATAGGGGTGATTTATTGGGTTTTACTATTATTTAGGTCTTTCCAACAGTATTTGAAAGCTTTTTTGTTCCTAAAGGAGGCTTAAAACGTTTAGCTGCCAAATTTTTTTTTCTAAATTTCATTTACAAAATCGCCAAAACTCACAAAATCTAGAAAAATGAGCACGATTAAAATATAATTCTGACAAACTAAATCATGGAATGTCTGCTTTATCAAGCTTTGGGTAGTTGAAATGTTATACGAGTTAACCCTGAAAATTTAAAAAAACATTTCAAATGAAAACACAAAACTTAACACTTAAATTTTACAGTTAAAATGAAGTCCAATGGGTCTCAAGAAGCTCAAAAATCATCCTGGATATGTTAAATCATTCCAAAGTTTATAACCAATTATCACCGTCAGATTCGTAAAAATCAGAGTATGGTCACTAAGATGAAAACAGGAGTTGTCGATATGGGGTTAAATTGAGCTAAAGTAGTAAAATATGAGAAACCTGTACATGTTGGCGTTTGTCCTTTTATATTAACTAACCTACAGAATAGTTGTGTCATGCTTTATTATATTCCCGTTTTAATTAAACTCCCTTTAAGCAAAACTTTTTGTTTTAGCAGGGCTTAAGTGTACTCATCACCTCCTGCACTCTGATGTCCCATGCTGCGGCTGTCTGAACCATACCCGTTTTTAGAAAGGGCACAGAAGCCTCACACAAGAAGCTTTTCTGGCCGAGGTGGCCAGCCCACTCCATCAACCCCAAGTTTAAAAAAAAAAACAAAAAAATCAAAAAAACCCCCCACATATTTGCATCGCCACATCAACTTGTGCAATAACTCAACAGCTTGGGAGCGCCGTAAAAACAAAAACCCGAAAAACTCTGCATTCGCAAAATGATCAAAAAAAAAAGTGATAAAAAAAAGTTATGTGCGCCAAATGGTATCACTGACAAAGGACAACTCAAATGCAAAGGGAAAAATAAGCCCTAAACAACTAAAAAAAATATTGTTATGGTCTACAAAAGAGGCGATGAGGATTTTCTTGACTAGTTTTCTTCATTAAAATGTAAATAAAATATCAGACCGTCCCTACTTTAAAAACACTCGACTTACATACACCCCTAGTTAACAACGGCCTCTGGATATTGGCAAGTATTGTACTTAGTCCTTGGCTACAATGACAGCTATAACAGTTATCATGTGTCTTGTAATGAGCTTCGTATTAATCTTAATTCTTATGACAACTTAACGTTTTTAAAATTCAATTTTCCAAAAAGTTCTGGCTGGAATACACTCTGATAATATATACAGTTCTGCACTTGCATACTGTTACTGACTTGCATGACTGGCAACTAAGAACAAACTACAGACCCTATATTGTATGTACCCGGGGACTGCTGTATACATAATCGTAGTGATCTAAGAACAAAGATAATGTTATTTTATGGAACGGTTGGACGGCCCTAAAAAATACATAAAGCAACAAAACAAATTGATTACTTTTTTCCTAAATACATTTAAAAGTTAATAATCAATGAGCCAATGACCAACTTAAAATGAAGTATTTGTAAAGTGCCTCTAAATCGGCAAAAAAAATAAGCCGTATTGTCCTAATTTAAAAAATAAAAGATTGCATAGCCAAACCAAAGGGCAAAGCATATTCTTGAATGAGTGCAGCTTCCCTTCAATGCCTGGGGAGTGTGCCCCATACAGCAGGGTTACCAAACACCATGGGGCAGGTTACACTCAGACAAATGGGGTATCAAAGTTGGTGGAGTGTTTTGGTATTTGATACAATGAGTAATTTGTTTACATTTCTGAAAAAAGGCATTTGTCATTTTAGCAAAAAATTCAAATTGCATTCAGATTTTGTTTTATCCCCTGTAAAACATTAAAGGTTTTAAACTTAATTAAAGTTCCCTTACATACATAAGGGGGTGTTTGTTGTAGTTTCTATAATGGGTTATTTCATGGGTGTTTTACTTTTAATTAGGCCTCTGTAAAGGGACTGGAAATCTGAGCACGGTGTGCGCAAAAGCAGGGTTCCTGTTTATTTGTGAAAATTGTGGAATCGCACCTAAAGTTAAAGTCCCATAACAATTACAAAAATGAGAGAATGCATTAAAAAAAAAAAAAAAAAAAAAAAAATAAACAAACCACAGAGAGACATTCGGTCATATCAAGCTTTTTTGCGGTTATGGATATGTCTGGAAAAAGTAAAACATTTCTTAAGTTAAAAAACTAGACTTTTCCCAGTTTAATAAATAAACGCAACACTACCACCAGGATTGAGTGTCACGAGAAAATTTCAAAGACTGGGATGTGTTATTGCGTTCCGAAGTTATAACCACTTATAGTGACACAAAGCAGATTTTAAAAAAGGGCCGGTGTCAGGAGGTGACAGTGAAAAGTGGCTGACGTTAAGGGGTGAGTTAAAATCCGTCCAGGCCTGGCCTCAAGTTATGTTGATCTCGATAACCTCTTTAAAAACTTAACGGCAAAAACAGGTGTTTATTAGGGTCCGCAGCAGGAAGTTAATAAATTGAATCATGGCATTTTACCATGGAAAAGAAAACAACATGGAAAGAATGAATTGGTTACTCACCGGAATTCAAATTTCAATAGTCCACCATGATGCCCACCTGGAGGTGCCTTGAACTTCAGCAAGGACAGGAAAAAGATAGGTTTAAAAGGACCCTTCTCGCAATCTCCTGCCCGTGACTACAAAATAGCCATACCGAGGATTTACTTAATAGGTTTCAATAAATACAAAATGTTACCAGTGTCAATACAAGTAAAGAAAAATAAAAGTTTTTAGGTGAAAATACCTGTCTTCCCCAAAATTAAGAATCCCCCCCGAAAAATAAGACCTAGTACATTTTTGTTCAGGTAAGAAAATAAGGCCTCGCCCTCTGAAAATAAAACAGGGACCTAGCGGCAGTAATTGCAGCAGTTCGCCCCCAAGCGTGACATACCTATTAGGAAATCCTATAAATGCTACCAGGATAAGAAGGGTTCTTTATGAAAGGTGAAAGTGAGACGGGGGCCAATGATTACTAATAGAAATGGAGTCACACGAAAATACAGCATGAAATTTAGAGTTGGAGAGTCAATAAGGAGGTTAGACGAAGTTGATGTTTTTTTTCAATACTAAATGGTAAATTCTTGATCATGGAAAAATAAGACATC
This sequence comes from Engystomops pustulosus, assembly GCA_019512145.1. Lineage (NCBI taxonomy): Eukaryota > Metazoa > Chordata > Amphibia > Anura > Leptodactylidae > Engystomops > Engystomops pustulosus. The sequence continues at coordinate 120,201,844 of CM033647.1, forward strand.
CCCTAAAAATAAAGACATAGTGCCGCTTTAGGCAGCAAAATTAATATAAGACACTGTCTATTTCGGGGGGGATGGCGAAACAGGGGTATATGGGCTGTCATGGTGGATAATGGAAATGGAATTATGGTGAGTAATTCATTCTTTCCATTCACCCCCGTGACGCCCCTTGGAGACTTACAATATAAGGAGTCCCTATTTTAGGGAGCGATTACAGCCGAAATTTCTTCCAAGGGGTCAATCCAAATGAAAGAGCAAGTCCAGATGATAGTGTTTAGAGATGAGAGGGGCAGCCAAGTCGCTGCTCAGATTTGTTTCCAGTGAAGCTCCTCTTTTCTGCCCACGATGGGGACATAGCCCAAGAAAGTGTGCTCTTAGCCCTGAAGGGACTGAAGTCTTTGGATATCATAACCAGAAGGAGAATTACCATTTTCAACCATCTTGGCTACAGTTGCCTTGGACACTTCACCCTTGTTTTTCTGTGAAGTGATAAGGAGATTAGAGTCCATACGCCAGGATTCAGCACCTTAATATCTCATAATGTGCGCCGTACATTCACAAGTGCCATTCTTGCTCCTTCTCATAAGATGATTCTCGGAGAAGGAGGGGCATATGATCTCTTGATTCAGTGGGAGTCAGACCGCATTTGACACAAAAATTTGGGTGTACATAGAACAATTCGTCATAACGAATTAGCAGTAAGGCTTTTTATGGATTATGGCAGGTAGATCACCCCGTCTCTGGCTAAGGTGAGGCGACAAAAAAAAAAAGTTTTGGAAAGTTAAATTTGAATACGGAGTTTAAAGGTTCAGACAGCTCATTTACTAGAGTGTTAGAACCAATGACAGATCCATGAGGGGCCATTTAAGAACGAGGTCTTAACCTAGAGGTTGCTTAATAAATCTTTGGACCCACCTGTGCTCAATGAGAGGCGGATCGAGAGACAGAGCAAGAACTGGACCTTCAGGTGCTGGTGGAAAGTCAAGTCTAGATTTCCTTGAAGGAAATCAAGAACCTGTAAAATATTTGTTGCAGATTAACACTGAGGTTTATCTGTACAAAAAAGTAAACTTGCATATTTTTATGATATCATTGCAAATGTGACCGGTTTTTCTTGCCTCGTGGTTGTTTGAGGACATTAGAAGAGAGGCCTTGCATTTTAGTAATCAGAGTCAGGCTGATTAGAGGAGTTTTCCTGGGTTTGTGTTATGATCGGACCTTGCACAGAAGTCTATTGATGGCATAGTCACTTGTGGCAAATAAGTTGGGTTGTGCCCTAAAGGAGATGTTGGGTCGTGAAAGGTTTTCCAACTTGGGCACCAATTAGCTTTCAAAGTATTACCTTGACAATTGAGAGAAAATATGCCCTCTTCTTTTCTGTGCTTTTAATGGGTGGTTGAGATTGATGGAAAGAATATTCTGCCCAAGAAATGGTGTCCAGGCTCGGGTCAAAAAATACTTTTCGATTTGGCGAGTCTAGCTTCACTGGTTTAACCACAGAGTGCTCTCTTGAGCGTTCGTTAAGGCCCTGTAGTGAGAAACGAATGCCCACTGTCGCAGCATCTGCTAGAAAAGCTGTAGCGATTTTAGCAATGAGAAGTTTCGAGTATGGTTACACCTTGAATTACTTCTTGATATGGGATTCCATTTCACCCAACTAATAGCAGATTTCTTTGCACAAATGCGGCTGCTCAGATTTGATTTTAAACTTAAAGAGACCTGTCACCCCGGAAAAAACACCCCCAAACAAATTAGAGCCCCCTCATCCTGTCCCCAGCCCTATATATATGAATTTTTTAAATTTGTGTTGTTATACTTCGTTTTAAAACGATCCGACCTCTTATCCATTAAGAGTTCGGATCGTCTTACAAGTTCCAAGCAGTCGGCCGTATTCGTGAGGGGGCCAGCCGACACACCCCATTAACACCCCTGTCAATCAGGGACCTGCTAAAAAAACGACGGCAGTAGTAGCGCATGTAGTGGGCAATCACTGCCGGATCTAGGAGATTGAGGCATGTGACAGCGACCTGCAGAGGGGTTTATTCACAGCGCTGGTTTAATGTTCGCCCAGCGGTATGTGGAATAAACCCTTTGAAGCCCTGTCAGCGCGCCGCATCGCATACAGCCGGCGGCGATTGCGCAAACATGCACGGCTGCTGGCGATTCTTACAGGTCCAGACTGACCAGGGGCGTGAGGGGGTGTGTTGGCCGGCCCCCTCATGAATACCAGCCGACTACTAGGGAACTTGTGCGAACGATCCAACCTTTATTTGATAAAGAGGTCGGGTCGTTTAAAACCAATTATAAAAACACAAATTTAATAAAAATTTCGAAAATATAAAGGCTGGGGACAGGATGAAGGGGAGCAATTTGTTGGTGTTTTTACCGTGGTGACAAGTCCTCTTTAACATAGAGTTTACCAAGTTTTTTTCAGTTAGAGAGTCCCAATTCCTGTCCATTGGGTCTTTTAATTGTGCTGCGTCTTCAAATGGGAAAGTGTCTGTGTCTTGTGACCTGCACTTCCCACTTTTGACAGGACAAGGATTCTTCAGGTGCAAATATTAGCCTTAAAAGTTCTTAGATATAAGAATAATTTTTCGTTTATTTCCACCTCTTCGATACTAGCTATTTTAGGGTGTCATTAAAAGAAGGACAAGATTTTTGCCTTGGCTTTCAGCCCCAAAGAATTGTCTTCCTTGGAGGGATAGAGGACATGTATACCACAAAAAATCCAAGGTCTGGTTATAGCTTTTAGTCGACTATCAAGCTCCCCAATTGAAATAGCTGCCTTGTACGCATGTAGAGCGGCATGTATGCGGCATATATATAGTTAAGTGCCTTAACAGAATCTTGAGAAACCGTTAGGATCCTCACCCTCCACCATGGAGCATGATGGCGTTTCAGAGTAATTTTTCTCATCTGATAATGGGGATTCTAGATCTAAATCTAGGTTTTTTTTTTGATCGGGGGCGCTTAAATGTGGCAGCCCATAGAGAAGACAACTTTCTATTCTATTAATCCTCTCAATCATCCCAAGAATGAAGTGAGTAATAATGCATTGCGCCCCTCTCCGAGCACTTCCGGTAGCAACGGAAGTAGTCATCTGACCTCGTGAACACAGGATATGTAGTTGTCTTCAGCCGCCCGCCCATTCTTCAGACGCTTGGGTGACCAGGAAGAGAACCAGACTGGAGGATGGCTGCAGGGAGGCCTGGAGCCGACGCGAGCCCCAACCTGCCAGGATTTTTGTCTCCGTAAACTGGCCTAATCTGTGAGTTTCTTCATTACCCCCACTCTTTCCCCCCCCCCCCAGAGGAAGAGGGACTCTCTAGTCCGACCTCAGTAGGCGGACGGGAAAAAACACTGGCATTGAGATGGGAGGGGTACTTTTAAGCTCTTGTTCTGTCCCTGCAGAGTCAAGGGGCAGCCTCCAGGTGGCTGTCAAAGGGGAACAATGCGAAAATAGAAATCTTAACGCCCAAAAAAAAAACAACTCAAACCCAATGTCAGTGTCTGATAAAAAATAAAAAAGAAATTTGAGCAAAGAAACAAGGGGCAGTGTCCGTACCCCCCTTAAGGATGCAGCCATTTGTAGCTTAAGGCTCAGCCCCATTTTTGTATTCTGAATTGAGTACGTATGTGGTTATAATTTTGAAAAACTTGCTTATTCAAAACGATTATGAGATTGTTTTTCTCACATTACTAATTTGGGGATACGTATTGTTTTGAATAAACTTTACATTTTAACACCAAAAAAAACCTCTTAAATTTGTCAGATATATGTTCATTTAGCCCTTATCTAACAATACACACATTCAAATTGGAAAAAAAAAAAAAAAAAACACTATTACAAATATGCAATTTATCCCAAGACAGGGACCCCCCACACCGTGGCCGGTACTTGTTCATTGTTTTTTTAGCGCACAGAGACGCAGAAGGGCAGGAGGGACCTGCAGCTGCCAGGATTTTAGTTCATTGGCCCCGGAATATAGGCTACAAAATTTTAGCTTTCTGTTATTGGAGCCATGGGCATTCTTTTTGTGGGATGAGATGCTTTTCCAGTTTTTTACCATTTTGAGAGTTGTATCCCCCATTGTTGAACAAATTTAGATGTGTTTTAAGAGGGCCAGGGTAGAAAAGCTTCAATTCATATACTAGATATTTTAATTTGAGGGTGTGGGGGGGGCAGTTGTCACCGCAAAGACGATAATCATGTGATCTTTATTCTATGGGTCAATACGATTAGAGAAATGTACCATACATGAATATATTTATAGCTTTACTAAATTTGCCAAAATAAAACCCTTATGTGCAATGTGGCTTGGGGGAATTCGAAGCCCGGACCCAGCGCGCAAAGGCAGGAAGTGCTACTCACTTGCACATGCCGTGCATGACATTTTTGGCTATGGAGCTGGTTGATGATTGTTTTTTTGCGGGATTGTTGAACTTTGCTAAAGTTTCAGTACATCTGTTTTTTGATGCTCTTCCATTAAATTTTTTGTGGGAAGTCAAAGGGTAAAATAATTTTTGGCGGCCATGCTTTCTTGGAATCTCCCTTCATTCAAGTCCCGGAACGGCCTCTACAAATCATTGAAATTGAAGACGCCTTCCCCTTTGGCAAAAAAAATTTCTAACTGCCATGTCTAACGGACTGGATTTTGTCCTGACTGATAAATCCCCATCGAATTTGTCTACAACACTTGTACGTTTAAATCCTTGAAACCGTCCCCCTTCCTCGTTGAGACCATGGGACGCTTAATTCTCCGTGGATCTCCACAATTCACTCTTCCATGAAACTCTTCATTACCATAAAGGAGTTTAGGAATATAGGAAATACCTTAGTCTTTTATTTATATTGATGCATAGACGGTTTCTCTACACTATGACATATATAAACCGTAGATACGCCTGAGTTATGAAGCACCATCCGGTTGGGCCCCCTGCGCAGCGACTGCTACCTGATGTCAGCGAGGGTTGGTCCTCTGTCTTCTATCTCTGCGGTTTCTGGCAGGCGCCGCCAAGTTCTTCCCAAGCCGTCGCATAGAATGACGTCAGCAGACGGCCGAGTCATTACTATGCGCTGCAGGGCCGGGAAGAACATGGCGGCGCCCCAGGCTGGGCTGCATGCTACTGGGGGGGGCAGGCTGGGCGTATGGCTAAACAATACTGTTTAATATTAATATTTCCATACATTTCTTCTTATATATTCCTTTGTGGGAGGATAGGTATATCTTTCGTCTGATATCTGTACCAGTATACAAAGTACTTCGGAAGTTTGATAAAGATTTAGGAATTAATATGTATATATCGAGTATAAGCGACACGATGTATAAGCTGAGACCCCTCATTTTACCACCAAAAATGGGAAAACCAATTGACTCGATATAGCCGAGGGTGTTGTAGTAGACAGCTAGCAAAGAGAAAAAAAATTAAAAAACTTACTCACCTCCAGTGTCCAGATCGTTGGTCGCGGGTCGATCTCAACACGAGGCTCCTGATTCTCAGCGCAGTCAGTTCAGTACCAGGCGGTGGATCCTCTTCTTTCTTCTGTAGACGGAGATTGCGTCCATTGGATCTGCCGGCGAGCACGCACTATGAACCGCGGTGTCGCGGCTGATGACGTCATTCAGCCGCGACACCGATGCATATTATTATCAGAAATCGACGGGGCTAAACAAACGGAATTGCCGGTTCGGACCCTAAGAAACGAGCCCCTATGTCTCTGGAACATTCAGCATTGATTACAAATATCCTAACCTTTTAGGGAGGTTGAAGGTGGTTAATATGAATAGCCTTGTTGCAGGCTGAAACAGGTACCCAGGTCACTTCTATTGGCCAACATCTAATGCATTACTTATGTAGTGTCATTCACTAGGAGTCTGTATACGCAGATCCGGTGCATTTTTAAGTGTTTTATCTTCATTTTGTTAATAAGTAATACTTATTGCTGTGTAACTTGTGCCTTATGACAACGTCATAGACGCCATCTTAATGCACATGGCTACAGGCGCCATGGGATCTTGATTGCGACCTGGGACTGCTAAGCGGGGCATCACGATCATGGGGAAATACACACCCCCCACACCAGGCAGTTTTAACATCCTGCCGAACCACGAGTGTTTACACTGGGATGTCAGTACTGGCGCAGCTGACATCCAGTGGCATCCCGATGCTGGTCTGCTAGACTCAAGCTGGGCTGCATCTGCTCCGACATATCGGACACAGAGCGGGAGGGGGTGTTAAAGGGGCAAGATCATAAATAGACTCAGACAATGCTGTCAAAGTTATCTGTATCAATAAAACTACAGCATTTCACATATACAATTCCAAACTGGTCCTATCAGTCATGTGTGTACAATTTGTGGACATCAGGTAACAACAATTTTACCGTGTGTATGACATTCTCATTGTCTATAGATCAATTCAGAGCCTCAATTCAGAACTGCCAAGACTCCTTTTAACTGCCTATAAATTAATATAGATTTCCATGGAATTTCTCATTTATCTCATTAAAGCTGCAGGAATTTATGATAGAATGAAGCCATCTCATGAGGGGAATTATGTGTACAAGGAACATAAAGGGGGGTCATTCCTAAGGGTCCGACCGAGTGGCACATTTTCGTAGCGGTTCCCGTATTATTCCAATTGCTCGAAAATTCCGGGTGGGTGGCCGTGGCCGTCGAAAACCCGACGGATTCGCAAAAACCACGAAAAAAAAAAAAACACAGGTTCGCTTGACAACTTGCTTACCTGCCACCAGGATAAGATCGGAAACTCCAACAGACCTTGGCGCAGCAGCGACACCTGGTGGCATTGAGGTTGCACTACCTTAGTGAATCGCCGGAAAAGACCCGAATCCTCGACAGAATGCATGTGGACCGGCTAAGTAAACCTGCCCGATGTTCGAAAGAAATTACGGTTGGGTTTGATCATTATGCACAGCTTCATAACTTTGGAATAATCTTTTCATAACATTTTAGTATAATGACATATGACTAGCAAGTCATGACTTATGAATCTTTAAAGGGAATTCTGTCACAGGGACCTCATTTGCACTAAAGAGATTGAAAAAGCACATGACCGCAGAGCCAAAAAAACTCTCTGCCTTTATAAGCATTGGCATTACAATACCAAATTGTGTGTTATAAACTTCATCTTGCATCCTGACAACCCTGGGGTAGTCACAGGGGCTGGGCTTTGGTTTGGATGCATTTCAAAAACAACGTGTGACTTGTTGAGCTGCAGGCTGCCGTCCACTTTGTGCTACTAACAGCTCTGTCCCTCCCCCACTGATGTCAGGCTGAGCAGGCTTGTGACTCTGAAAGGAGCAGGATGTGGGTCTGTGCCCTAAGGTGGGGCTTAGATCTGAGGAGGGATAAAACATGACAGCCCCATTTTTGTTTAAATGCATCCAAACCAAAGTACAGCCCTGTACAACTACCCCAGGATTTTGTCAGGATGAAAGAGAAGTTATAAACATACAATTATATTGTAATGCAAATGCTTACAAAGGCAAAAAGGCATAATTGCACGGCGGGTGTAATAGGCTTCTGCAACCTGTCTTCAGTGATAAATTAGGTCATGGGTGACAGGTTTTTGCTTATTGAACTGCAAAAAACAAGGTTATAGCTGAATTCCAAGGGGGCATTTTATAGGGGAGTAATCAGGTTTGCCTTTAGCAGAGTGAGGCATGCTGCTCGATCTTTTTACAAATATGCCCCAGTCCACAAGACATAATCAAAATGAGAAAAACACCAATACTCTTATGCATATGCAAGGTAGGCATTAGAGACTAGTCAATCAGATTTCATTGTAGTATTTCGTTCCCAGCATATTTTGCCACAGGCTGTATTTGGACAAAGAAGAAAAAAAGAAAAGAAAAATAGACTATTTCGTTTTTTAAGATTTAAAAGAGAAAAAAATAAATTCTGGCTTAGATTTTTTTTTGCACATCCTACCATTTTACATGAGACTCATTTGTCATCATGTAGGGGCTGCTACAAGATTCAAGGGGCAACTTACAATTTTCCTTCTAGCCCCACGGTTTGCAGAGATATCATTCAGTTGTTGACCATTTAACGGTTGGTAAGGAGAGGAAGGATGTTGAGTTTTTTCTATGTTCAGTAATGGCTGTGTATCACACACTTCCGCCCAATATTGTGCCAGCAGTGCCCTCACGCGGCATTCACCATCATGCCCATATCACCCTCACACCCACCACCCGCAATTATGTCATGTTTACAGTTATGCTAAGTTTGCATTATGGTTCATTGGTCGGCGCCTTTTGCTCCAAGGGTATGTTACACTGCATTGCGTCAAACTTCACCTAGGTGTCGTTTGCGCTCACATTTATGTATGCATATTTGCGGGGCGTTTACGTGTATGCAGATTTCCATTTATGTTGAATTGGCGTCGTGTTTAACCCCGTAAGGACGGAGGGGTTTTTTTTTTTTCCCGCTCATTTCTCGCTCCCAACTTGCAAAATCATAACTTTTCATTGTTTCCGCTGTACAGATGTGTGAGGGCTTATTTCGTGCGTAACAAATTTTACATTCCACATAATGTTATTTATTTTAACATGCCGTGTACTGCGAAGCTGAAAAAAAATTCCCAAATGTGGAAAAATTGAAAAAAAAAAAAAAAACCCGTTCTTGTGGGCTCAGTTTTTACGACTTTCACTCTCGACGCTCCAAATAACATGCCTACTTTATTCTTGGTTCGGTTGCGATCGCGGGATACCAAATTTATATAGGTTTATTGTGTGTATACATTTTCAAAAAATTAACAAATTGTGTAAAAAAAAGAAAAAAAATTTGTTGCCATCTTGACGCTAATAACTGTTTCATACTTTGGCGCACGGAGGTGTGTGAGGGGGTCATTTTTGCCAAAATTTTGATCATTTTTTATTTCATTTAGGTTATGAAAAAGTTTGTAAAAGTCGCATTTCGGGACATTTGGGCCGCCATTTCCCGACTCGGAGGTCAACGCCGCCCGTAACAGTTTTTCTATTTGGATAGATCGGGCATTTTGGGCGCGGCGTACCGAATATGCATTGTGATTTTTACTGTTATTATGTTATAGTTCTAGGAAAGGGGGGTGATTTGAACTTTTAATATATTATTAATTTTTTATTTTTAAAAAATTTGTTTGTCCTTTTTTTTTCACATCTTTAGACCATCTAGGGTACATTAACCCTAGAGGTCAGATCGCTGCTACATAAACTGCAATACTTCTGTATTGCAATATTGGCTCTTTGGCAGCACATCATACAATGAGCCCTCGGCTCATTGGAACGAATCTGCAGCTGCCAGTAGCCTCGTGTCAAAAGAAGACACGAGGCTACCATGGCACCGATCGCGCCCGATGACGTTCGGGGGCGTGGTGATTGAAAAAATGATGGCGGCGGCCCGTGACGCCGCCGTCTTTAAATGCGCCGGGCGACTTGCCGGCGGCAAACGGGGGGGGATAATATCCGCAAGCACCGACAGAAGGGATGTATGAAGAGGGCTCACGGGCTGAGTCCTCTTCATACAAAGGTGGGGGTTTTTGCATAATGCATAAAACCCCCACCGCTAATAACCACGGTCGGTGCTTGCGGATATTATCCCCCCCCTGGTTGCCGCCGGCAAAGTCGCCGGCGGCATTTAAAAGATGGCGGCGTGCGGGCGCCGCCATCTTTTTTTCTGTCTTAAAAGTAAAAAGCCGCAACTTCCTCCCCCCCCCCACATTTTTTTACGAATGCGGCAATACCACTCTGTACAATAATCCCGAAACATTATGGACCTGCTCGTGTAGCGCTGTAAAACACAACCTTTTGCAAAAATTTTAGATTTTCATCAAATCCACTTCACAAAAATGTTCTGGAAAGTGATAAGTTTATGTGGGCGACAAAATGGTACCACTGTAAAGGACAACTTAATATATTAAAATAGAATCCCTAACCCTGATCACCCATAAGTAAAAATATATAACCCCTTAAGGAGCAGGGTTTTTCCGGCTCATTTCTCCTCTCCCAACTCACAATCCATAACGTTTTTTCTTTTTTATGTGTACAGACCCGTGTGAGGGTTATTTTCTGCGGGTAACCAATTTTTACTTCACATACATGTTATTTTTTTACATGCCGTGTACTCTGCAAGCTGACAAAAAACTCCATATGTGCAATTTTTTTTTTTTTTAAAAACGTCCACGTGCGTCAACGTTCCTTGTGGGCTCATTTTAACGACTTTCATCAACACTCTTCGCTCCAGATAACAGCCTACTTTATTCTTTGGTTCGGTGCGATCGCGGTGATACCAAAAAAAGAAAAAACAGTTTTTGTCCATCTTCTGATGCTAATAACTTTTTCTACTTTGGCGCACGGAGCTGTTGTGAGGTGTCATTTTTTGCGAAAATGAGCCGACTTTTTTCATTGTCTAACCATTTTGAGGTCTGTCCGACATTTTTTATAATTTTTTATTTCAATTCATTTTTTTATGTGATGTAAAAAGGTGGCTAAAAGTCGCATTTCGGATCTTTGGGGTGGGCGCCATTTCCTTCCCGTCTCGGAGGTTCCCCACCGGCTGTCACCTTTTTTATAACTTTTGTAGATCGGGGCATTTTTGGACCGCGGCGGATACCTAATGTTTTGATTTTCTTAAAACCCTAGATGGTCAGAAGCCATCGCTCCCTACCTAAATACTGGCAATACTTCTTTATTGCAATATATGAGGCATTTTTGCAGGTCATCATTGTAACGAATCTTTCAGAAGCATGTAGCCTCTTGTCAAAAGAAGACCCAGGCGGCGCGGCGTTGATAGGGTTAATAGCCGCGATCGGTGTCAAGCACCGACCGCGGTTATTATCGGTGGGGGTTTTCTGCAATGCAAAAAACCCCACCTTTGTATGAAGAGGATCAGCCGTGGCCCTCTCATCACACTCCTTATACCCTCTGCGCTGTAGAGCTACGGCGCAGAGCGTTTAAGGGTAAAACTATATTTTAAATGAGGTTATCACCGTAATCATAGTGATCTCTATAACAAAGATAATTTTTTTATTGTAAGTTGGTACGGCCCCCCAAAAAAGGCACTAAATTTTAAAACGATTTATTTTTCCTACTAAATTTTGATTTAATAAAATCTTGTTAAGTGGCTCTAATGTCAGAGCAAAATGACCCCCCTTATTTTATACATATTTCCAAAAATAGCTTTATAGCAAAAGAGGGACCAGCATAATCTGCTCTGATGGCGCAGCTTCTCTGCCCTGGTGTGCCCCTACAGCAGTTACCACCACATATGGGGTATTGTTTTCTAATGTTTTGGTATAAAACCCTGGTGGAGCGTTTATTATTTTTTATCCACTGAGATTTGTACATTTTTTCTTGAAAACATTCATTTCAGCCAAAGAAAATGAACATTTTCAAAATTTCATGCGATTTTTGTTATAACCCCCTGTAAAACAATTAAAGGGTTAACAGACTTCAATTTTAATTTGCCTTGCATACATTAAGGGGTGTATTTTCTTAAATGGGGTACTTCATGGGGTTTTAACTTTTAATTTAGGCCTCTTAAAGTGACTTGAAATCTGAGCGGGTCCCGCAAAAGCAACGATTTTCTGTTTTATGAAACTTTGTGATTCGACACTAGTCAAAGTGCCTATAACAATTTACAAAAATGAGAGCATGCACTAAAACCTGGAGACAAAGCAGACATTTCGGTTAATGTTATCAATTTTTTTTGCTGTTTATGACTGTTTGAACAAGTAGAACATTTTCAGTTCAAAAAACTAACTTTTTCATAAATAAACCACACATGCCAACAAAAATTTTTTCAACTAACATGAGTACTGGTGTCACGAGAAAACCATTTCAATTTTGTGCCTTAACTGCATTAAATACTTACTGAACGTTCCATCAAGTGATTCCAGTCAGCTTTCATGTTGTTGATGCTGTCAGCAGACTGGATTGTGGGCACCCTGATGAGTAGTATGTGTACTGCAGCAGTAGTTATAACTCATCCTGCCTCCACGAATTCTAAAGAGCTTGGACTTCCTGTCACTAAGTGTGGTGATGTGAAGTCCAGTAAGTCAGTGGAGTCTACAAGACCAGCTTCACTATAACGAGTGGTATTGTTCTGGCTCTTGACTTCTCCCTATGTAATTACATAATTATTTTGTTTTCCTGCATTCATCCCCAATCCCCACTCTGCTTGTTTATAAAAACCCAAGATGTTGGGTTAAAGGGTTTGTCGCACCACAAATATCACGCTATCCTTATTCATGACTTGGGCTAGGTGGAGTGCCGACTTCTGTTTGTTGACCAATAAACAGCCTCTTCCACGCGACTCATTCGTAAACGACGCCATCACTAAATTTCTTATCTCTTTCCTCATTGTCAAACACAGGAGAGTAATCAGTGGAGACACCATGAGGATGGGTTGGAGCATGAAGAAGGTGTGTAATTATTCCAGATGGCAGCTTGGTTAGAAAATGGAAAGGCTGAAGCTCTCAAAGGTGGCAAAGCTACAGACAGGTACATAACATGCAGACATCTCTAGTGGAAACACATTTATTGAAAAATAGCCCAACTTTCTTTTAATCTTCTATTCATGAATACTGTCATACGGTCCTGAAGGGCAATTACTTATAACAGGATCAATTTCACATGAACTCTATCTGCAGCCATTTTATGGACCTGGAGTGGATGGCTGATGAGGTAAACGATGGGAGGCTGCACCTCACGTTCACGAAAATTAGCTTGAAATACCACATGTTCAAACTTTTAACTTTTTTTTTTTTTATTCCCTTTAGTGCCTTTCGGGAGATGACTCTTCACTTGCATGAGATAAGTGAAAAGATTAGAAAAGAAAAAAGGTAGAAATTGTAGCCAGTCGTGATTCCAATATATGCAGCAAGCAAGAGGAAGTAAAACACGGTACGTGTTTTAACATGTGTATGCGCGCTGTGGACTTTAAAGTATTATAGCGTTTTTTTGTGGTTTTTTTTATTTTGTGAAGGGGGGTGTGTTGTGTGAAAATGTGAGAACATTTTGTCATAAACTTGCTTGGTGTAACATAATCAAGCTACTCCCTTTCTATAGAGCTCTGTATTCAAGCCTATTAGTGGGTGGTTTTTTGCAACAAACACCCATCGGTTCCCAACTTCGATCTTTGCTAGTGGTGCGGCAAGTAAAAATCCCCATATTCTGCCAGTTTGGGTTTTCGTCTGACAATTTTGGGGTAAAGTACCCTATGGAGTCCTAAAAAAAATATTCAAAAACAAAAAAACAAATTTAATAAACCGAAATATTCACTCCCCCCTTTCCCTCGTACAACATAAAAATAACTGTGAAAATCATAAACATGTTGGGTATTGCTGCTCCCCAAATGTCCAAAAATATGATTTCTTCCTGCGTTTTTATGTCCATAACGGAAAAAGGGCTCAAATGTCCGAAATCCTCTCCCCCCCCCCCCCCCCCAGTGCCGACACACGGCACCAAGGAGGATTCCTCACCCCCTGGGGCATTAAACAAAGGCTTGAAGCATTTCAGTATAAACCCTCCTAGCCATGTGTGTGTATGTATATGTATATATGTATGTACAGTACCGTAGTATTGGTTGGACCCTCTTTTTGCCTTCATAACTGCCTCAATTCTTCGTGGCATAATTCGACAAGGTGCTGGAAGCATTCCTCAGATTTGGGTCCATATTGCATGATGGCAAATCACACAGTTTGCCGCACATTTGGTCGGCTGCACATCCATGATGGCGATCTCCCGTTCCACCACTGTCCAAAAGATGCGCTAATTGGATTGAGATCTGGTGACTGTGGGGGCCTTTTGAGTACATTGAACTCATTGTCATGTTCAGAAACCATGTGGGTGCTGCGGGTTTTGACTGGTTTTTTTTTTTAAGGGTTATATATATCCCCCTACTCTTCCTTAAAAAAAAAAAAGTCACAAACCCCAGCACACAATGAAACTCTGCATGCCTGCAAAATAGGTTAAACCCTACGACACATTCGAACTTAAACTCCCCCTGCGGACTATGGTCTGACACCACGGACTGAGCAAGATATCTGTACTTACGAGTGTAATCTGTTATTCTGTGAAATAATTTGGTTTTATTGTCATGCTAAGCGTAAATCCTTTTATCCAATGAATATATTTCATGTTCAATTTTTATCAAAGTAATTGGATATTCATATGTATTCTGTGTATTATGTACTACTAATATGACTATTACCTCTATTTTATCTCCATAATTAACTGATTGTTAAGGGGTCGCACTGGTTTCGGACGCCATCTTGACTATACTGTCCGCCATCTTAGATACAGCGGCCATTTTCCCTGACCAGTTGTCAAGTTAATGTCATGAATTCAAAACTTCATTTATGTACTGTTTTGCTCGTCCTGTCAGCCTAATACCCCTTTGACATTTAATGAGAAGCCATCTGTCCTCGAACTGCATAATAATATGATCTGGAGCCACTTATCATCTTCTTTCTCAGCATTAGTATAAACAATATCTGTGTACAAGGTCTCTGAGAACTGAGCACACTTAATCTCTTTTTTCCCCAGAATGTGCGATGACCAATAGGTTTGAGTATACTATTCACGCCCCTTGATGAACTCTGTTTCTGTTATATATTTGGCTTTTCATTATTTAAAGGGGAGAAGATCCCTTGACTAAGAAATGCTGTGGTGGCTTAGTCTTTATGTTCAATCATGAAGGGTTAATTAGGACTCTCCTTACAAAAGTCAAGAGGGCGGGTTTGGGGCCCATGCATAAAAATCCTAACATGATTTTGTACTATCTATTTTTTTAGTCTCTCTCCTCTCCTCGCCTTTGAACGTGGCATGGTTGTTGGTGACAGAAGGGCTGGTCTGGTGAGTATTTCAGAAACTGGCTGATCATACTGGGTTTTCACACGCACAACCATGCTCGAGGGTTTACAGAGAATGGTCCGAAAAGAAAAACATCCCGTGAGCGGCAGTTCTGTGGGCGGAATGCCTTGTTGATGCCAGAGGTCAGAGAGAATGGGCATACTGGTTGAGCTGATAGAAAGGCAACGTGACTCAAATCGCCACCCGTTGACCACCAAGTAGGCAAATAGCATCTCTGCACGCACAGTACGTCGAACTTTTTGAGGCAGATGGGCTACACTAGGCAGAAGACCCACACTGGTGCGCACCCTTTTCAGCTAAGAACAGGAAACTGGAGGCTACAATTTTGCACACTCATCGAAATTGGACGTAGGAAGCTTGGAAAACTTTGCCTGTCTATGCGTCTCGATTCTGCCTGCGACATTCGGAGTAGGTTCAGAATTTGGCGTCACACTGAAAGCTGGCTCCATCCTGCCTTGTATCAAACTGTTCAGGCGGTGTGTCATGGTGTGGGGAATATTTTCCTTGGCACTCTTTGGGCCCTTTGTACCAATTGAGCATCGTTTGCATACCAAAGCTCCCTTAGTAATTGTTGACTTACCATGTCCCTCCCTTTATGACCACAATGTACCCCAACATCGATGGCTACTACTTTCAGAGCAGGCTAACTGCGCCATGTCAATAAGCTGGCATCATCTCGTACTGGTTTCTTGAAACTGACATGATTTTCAACTGTCTCAAATGGCATCCACATTTCACCCGATCTCAATTCCAATAGAGCATCTTTGGGACTGGTGGACGTGAGACTTCGCATCATGATGGTGCAGTCGACAAAATCTCGCAACGTGTGATGCCGATCCATGTCAATATGGACAAAATCTTATGCGAATGCTTCCAGCACCTTGTTGAATCGATGCATGAGAATTGAGGCAGTTCTGAGGCAAAAGGGGTCCAACCCGTTACTAGCCTGGTGTACGCCTAAAAAATGGTCGGTGGAGTGTGTGTATGTTGTATGTATATATAAATATATGAGTATATTTTTTTCCTTTCACTTTCCTTTCATGAAGCCTTAATTAAGATCTAAAAAGACCCAGATAAGCACACGGAGCAATCAAAAATGTTCAAGTGGGTGCGCCTATAAAGATTTCCAAGAAACATCCCTTTACCCCGTTTAGATTAGGGTTGCTCAAGGACTCCTATGGACAGAACGTGGGACCGCAAATCCTAAGTCATGGGAAAAATACAAATGGTCCATGTTTGCGTCCCCGCATGGCAGCCACATCTACTGCACGTAACCTTAAGTGTCTGGCTTGGACAGTTGGCACAGTCATTTGATGTCGGTAGCAACAAGGAGATCCTGGCCTCACTTGCACAATTGCTGCAGCGCAAGAAATTGTTGCAGTTGCATAGCGTATTTGAGAAGTATGAGGGCCAATCAGGAGCTTTAAGCAATGCAGCTAGGCAGGGCAACCATGACTGAAGGCAATACATGGTGATGCTGAATCCAGGGCCGCCATCCTGAATGGGGGCGTCTAGTAGACCTTGTTCAAGGGACCGGGGGGCTGGACTGTTGCTATTTATATGCTGGTTGGGCATGTGCAGTAAGGTAGGGCCTATACAAACGTCTAAGCTTCTCTGCGTTAAAATGTTTTGGTAAAAAAAAATGGTGGTATACAATGTTATGTATCATTTGGGAAATGAAAACTAGGGGCACAAATCTCTTTCCAGTCGGTGTCCACAAACTTCCTGTGGCGCTGCCCTGGCTGGGTCAAAATCAATTGTAACACCTTACCCCTGTTCTTCATCGTGCTTGTTCGGGAAAGGATTGTATGAACATTCTGGAGAAAGAGTCGATGAAAAGTGTTTATTGAATCCAGGTATTTCCCCACACCACCCCCATGATGCCCCTGGGGATGACTTTGACCCTCTGTGGGGAAGAGGAAGGAGAGAGGTTAAAAGTCCCCTCCCGCCCTGCCTCCCCCAGTGTTCTTTCCTGTTTCCCACCGTCAGATGGCGAGAAGGTCTTCTCCTTGCAGCATCCATGTGTCAGGGGGGACGGCAACACTCAACCGTCCGCGCGGGATCCTCGACCAAGCCACGCAGTTTGGGTCCACGAGGCGGCTTCCGGCCCTCCCTGGAACATCCACGTCCGGCCTGGGAAAAGCCTTCTCATCCGGCTGGCAGCGTCGTCTACGAGCGGTGGCGCTCCGTCCGCCTTAAATATCCTGGGGTTTCTCGTGGAGGCAGATGAACACCTCCGGCGGCGAACCGGAAGTGACGCCCGATGCCTGGCTTTGGAGCTTGGAACACCGGCTTCAATTCCTTCAACAGGGGTATGGCTCCCCTAGAAGGTATTTAAGTTTCATTTTATTGCGGGTACACCTTGATCTGAGGTCTAGTTTCAAAGTTTTGTTTCTGGACTCTCGTGCAGTCGTCTGAAAGGGCAGATGCAGGCTCTTCTCCTCCCGCTGGTACCTGTAAGTGCGCTGGAGGAGTCCTCCACATGGTTTATATATTGTGTATATATATATATATATATATATATAATATGTATATATGTATATATATGTATATATATATAATTATATATAGGTTGTTTCTTACAGTCTCCTGCAACACAATTTCTCCTCCTTCCCTTCCAGAGGAATCTGGTGGAAGGGGAAAGTGTCAATGATAAAGCGGAGAAAAGTGGACAAAGTGGCGAGAGATCCAAATCAAAATCATCTGATGTTCAGAGAGAAGATGTAATATGTGCAATTAGCATTTACCCGATACGCATAAAAAGCCGATATGTAGGGGGCGCGTGGCCTGTGCCGCTGATGTGAGGTGACGTGTGCAAGAGGAGCTCCCGTTGCAGTTCTCTTATTACCCTGCATTTTGTGTGGCCCGTTCGGGGGTAAGAAAGCTTGTCAAGCACCAGCCGCAGTCACGGATCCTGCCGGCGACAGATACGACGGCTTCTTAGCGGAGCATGACCCGTTACGGCCCCGACAGCTAAAACCCCGGGAAGAGCACGTGGCTGGCAAAATGGCCCGGCACGAGTGCCGCACTAAGGATAAATGGCGGAGATATAGCTGCCCGCCTTGAAAATACGCAGAGAGGGGATGCTGCCATAGAACCCCCGAGTATAAGCTTATGCCGAGAGGGTTCTCGTCACACCATGCCTTGGTGGTCAGGCTGATATCCATGCTAAGGGCGCATAGGAAAGTATGAGACCCATCGTGCAGAGAGCGAGGATGACGAACTGCCGTAGACTACCCTATATGAATTCCTGAGCTTCTAAGACACCACGCCGGAGCATCGATTCAAGTCAACCAACCAGGGGCCACAGCATAAGAGGTGAAGCCCGATTGATAAGGAACCACCTGAGGGATGTATACTGGCCGTTACGTCCTGTAAGCTGCCTGGCCAAGCAACTGGGAGGCCTCACTGAGAGGTTGTACTGAGTCATCCATGACATGGCATAAGGTCAGAGAGCGGGTGAAGGAAGTGGAAGACAGAAGTAAGCAAAGTTGAGGTCAGCTTCCCCTATGACAAGGGTACATGAGAAGAGTTATATCCACTACCCAAACTCCTCAATGTCCAAAGCGTATGATCTAAAACACACTCCGTCGTAAACAACGTAGAGTAGTTGGAGTCCGGAGAAGTCTGGGGAAAGATCCTGTGGACTTTTTTGAAAATGGCTGAGATAGAGATGTGCCTGATGTCCCTCTCCCGCTCTTTGCAATTGAAAGAGCACACAGAATCCCTAACCCGACCATTCCACCAGTGCTCTCACCAAGATCTATCCTCATTAAACTTCTGCACTATAGGCAGAGATACTGTTTTCCGCAGAGCAAGAGCGCTCAAAGATATATCCCTGACGTGGGAAAAAGAATCTCATTTTATCTGACTTTTTCTCAGAATCCAGAAGAAGGGCACAATTCTTCATGTGATCGCCGACTGAGAGAGGTGAATGTGATCTACTCTGTTAATCCAGCGCGGCTGCGCGTTGTAGCACACGGAACACACACTTGCTTTGAAGCACCCAAGTATTCTATTGAGTGGAGGATGCCCAAGGAAATAGACTCTGAGCCGCCGCGTGGGATGCAACAGAACACTGATTTGAAGACCGCTTGCAATACTCGTTGAGAGAAGTCTAAAATTGGGCCAAATGCCACGTTAACCTAAGTCAGTTGCGGGACTATTGTTTTTCTGCGATTGCTAGTTTCATTATAGAACTGCAAGAAAAGGAGACATTCCTACCCCGACTCCTACCTTCAGGAGAAATGTCGACATTTTGTCTACGTTTTTCCTGTTTGTTCCCTCATGAGTCATTGGTTTTCTTTCTTTTTGTTAGAATTATGTTTGGTGGTAATGGAAGGGGGGATTGGCTCAGACTGAGGATATTGGTGCGACCAATGGTGTATGATTGAAGTTACTAACTATACATACAGGGGAAAGTTCCCTGAGTTTGTGGGTATGGCTAAGGTTAATTAATTTTGTGGCGTGGACGTCAGGTCACAGAGAAATGCTAATAAGAGAGATGGATATATAGGTCTCTACTAAGCCTACGACCTGCAATATTAATGGCCTCTCTGATACAACCTATTGACGGAAAACTCCTCTTCTAAATAGAACTTGGGTGGGACATCAGTATTCTCAGTCTACTCACACATGCGAGAGGAGTTAGCACATTTTGTGCATCGTAATATACCGTTTGTATGTGAAAGGCAAATGACAGATCAGAGGGCAGTATATATGTGTTACAGTGTTTTATATACGAATTAAATGATATAATTGTTGCAGTATATGTTTCCCCCTCATACCTCCAATATGATTATTAAGTTATCGTCTTTAGGGGCCGGGTCCTCGGCGATGCCGTGCTGCTAATGGAGAATTTTAATAATTATCTACATCCCTCCTGGATACGTTCACACTGGCACATCGCGGAGTCGGCCTCAACCGACCTGTTTGGCAGATTGCTAGATGATGTGGGTTTAAATGTGATATTTGGAGGAAAGGCAATGTAGGGGTTAGACAACTCATAGCCGATGCGGCCTCTCACCGCTCCCTATCCTTGATAGACCTGGCCTGGTACACAATCTCTTCTCTCTCTTTGTCGCAATGTTAAATATCTGGCTCGAATTTATCTATACCATTCCCCGTCTTGTTTCCTGACCTTACGACCAAATTGGGACCTATGGGAGGTTACTGGAAAGTTAATATACTCCATATTGGCTTCAGATTTGGGGGTCATTATCCGTAGCTCTACATAGATATTTTTGACACAGAAGATGAGTCTGTCCCGGATAATGCTATTGGACTCCCTGAATAGCACATTCAGGGGGACCTTTTACACCAGGCTCTAATTGGGACATAAAACCAAATCACGAGACTGCATTTGGACACTGGTAAATAGGTGTGACGGACCGAGGGCAAATACATTTCTGACCGCATCAGAATGACCATTTGAAAGCATGGAACGGAGGCCCAAACCACATACAGAGACCATAGATAAGTTCCGCGGCTAACAAAGGTATTTCATGAAACTGAGTATTTTGAGGAGGGAGAGGCACAGGACATCTTTTGGCACGAATAGTACAGGCACAGCAGGTAATGGGACATTTTCTTATTTGGATAAAGGGGGGTGGGTGGGTCTAGAGTGACTCCAGGACGAGAGATAGACTGGATGTCTTCTATCCTCTTACAAGCAACCATATACATGTCCACTATACAGACACTTGGGGGACATGCTCAATATGTAGAATCCCTGGCCCATCAAAGCTTTCTAACACAGCAAGACAAACCCTGGGAATGCCATATACTCCTTGAGAACTAGACGCAACAGGGTCTTATGCATAAGATAAGGCCCAGTGGAGGACGGACTCTCCCGGGTCGAGTTATATAAGACGCAAGGAGACATTCTCTCCTTCCCCAGATTATTATCTGTACGTGGAGCAGGCATATGAGAACAGGCCGATTCCCCAACTCCATGCTAGAGTCCGTGATGTGGTAATTCCCAAAGAGGGCAATATCCTGCTAATCGAATCGTATAGACCCTCTCTTTATTGCCTGTCGATGTTAAACATTTGCCAAACAGTCCAGCTTAGAATTAAATCAGGTATATCTGAGTTATGCACACTGTACGCAACAGGGTTTTAATCCCTGAGAGAGCCACCTCCATTATTTACGGAGGCTGTTTTCTGAACCTTCAACTTTCAAAAAGGGAGTGGCGAAAGGCAGTTAGCAGGTCTCGCTCTAACGCTGCCAAAGCTTTTGACAGTGTCGAGTGAAATTAATACACAATATGGCTGTCCTGGATGTGATGGTTTTGGAACCCAGAATTTATGCCTAGTTAGATTGCTATACTCCTCCCTAGAGCCTGGGTGGAGCGAACGGTTGCTTATGAGTCCTTTTATTTAAAAAAACAGGGGCACGAGGCAGGGGTGCCCCTTATCTCCCCTTCTGGTTCGCAGTGGCTATCGAGCCCTGGCGCGTCTGAATCAGACACTCCACCCGACATCGTGGGGGTTTGAGAGGGGGGGTAGAAGAGCGCGTATCTTTCTAGGCCAATGACATCTTTTAGACTTGGGAGATGTGGGAGCTTTCCTTGTACCTGCCATGACATAATCCGCCTTTGGCCAGAAATCAGGACTCAAGATAATTAGGGGAAAGTCCTGTGCTACTACTGGTTGAATACAATCCCGGACGCTCTCTTTGCGGAAACACATATTAAATCAGTACAGTCCTTTAAAATACCTTGGAGACCATCACTCCTCAACCCTAAGGACTATGTTCCTCTCAAATGTAGACCCGCTACTGGAAAAAACCAAGAATAGAAGTCCCGGCATGTGAATACACTTCCATTGTCTCTTGTGGGTGGTGTAATCTGATTAAACATGACTTAATGCCCCAATGGCTGTACATACTCTCATAACGCTCCCCTTTGGATCCATTGAAATATTGTAGGAATTTGATGGATATTGAGAACTCTGATTTGGAAAAGGGAAACATCCCGTATTAGAGACGAGACGTTACAGAATGAAAGGATGGGGGCTTGGCTTTATTACTTTGCCTCCACTGCAACATTTAGAAAGGATGGCATAGAGAGGAGTGACTGGGCTCAGCTGAGAGGCTGATTTTAGTGAAGGTTCACCATGGAGCATTCCTATGTACACAGTAGAGGTAATGGGAAGTCTAACAATGGATATGCACCGACGATACAGCTTATATCTAGGTGTGGACAGAGGCAAAAAATGTGTAGGGTTCTCGGCTTACCTAGTATTTTTCCAGTAATGCTTTTTTGGAATTTAAAAAACTAGAAGGGAATTAATAAATAACGTGGTCGATGTCAGGTGTAGTGACGATCTCTCAGAATTTTTAGAGGATGGAAAGCTCAAGTCTTTTGAGCAATTACACGAACATTTTAATATCCCTCCATCACGCTTTTTATCATTACTCCATACGCCATGCGTGGTCAAATGCAATTCAAGAGGAGGACCCGTCAGTTTGGTCCCCTCTTCTTTTTTGGGATTACTGGAACGGCTCTATAGTAGCGAGGGGCCTTATTCAGCGTTTATATTTGCTTATATCCAAACACCTGGAAAAACCCCATTCATGCTAACATAAGTGGGAATAGGTTTGCGGGGCAGCTAAGCGATGATCAATGATTGCCATATTAGAAATTGACCCCACAGCTTCTCTTTCGATCACATAGATACTCCCAACTCTTGCTAATTACAGGGCAACTGGTCGCCTGACCTCTGCGGAACATAGGGGCTTGGGACAATGCAAATTGCCCTCAAGTGTTGCATATATGATTGCGTCTGATTCCCAGTTTTTGGGGTTTCTAAACTGGGAGAGTACTGGCTGACCTTATTGGCAGAGCTAAAATCAGAGAAGTGTACTCTCTGACCTTCAACCCTCCCCGTAACCTTGTGTTGGTTCTTTGGATGAGGTCTGCGGTCAGACCGGTTTAAGATGGCCATAGCACGTACTATTATTCAGGCCCGCAAACTTATAGCAGCCACGGGATCCAGCTACTGTCTGTCCCCTCTTCTGCGGAATAACGCAGCATATTGAATAATTATATCAGACTGAACGGGCCGGTCTACAGAAAGAGAATAACATTAAAGAAATTTGATGCCATCTGGGAAAATGGATGGATACACCCGGGCTACCGGCGGTGGCATTGACAGACTCTTTACTCATGTATAAAGTAGTAAGTTACTGTTTAAAAAGAAGTGACATTCCAGGTTTTTAAGAGGGATTTTAAAATAAAGCAAAATCGTTAGTCCCAACAGGTAGTTTATAAACGAATCCAACGCATATAAAAAAAAAATTAGGAAAATTAGCTGTTACTGATGTAGTTTTGAATTATTCTATTAGAAATAAACACCATATCCCTTCTATGCTGCCTCAATAACCGGGGCTGTATCAGGTGTTTTTGAGATAGTCTTCTATCTTTTGCTTTAACCGGAGTACTTATACCCCCAATCACTTTTCTTCAGATAGTGTCTAACCTCACATCGAAGAATCATGTGGGGAAGCTTTCCAGCTTTCTTTATTGCAGAATCTTGAGAAATGCTGGTTACAGAACGGTGTGAAAAGGATATAATTTGCCAGGTAACCGGACTTTTCAGATATACACTTTTTCCTGACAAAGATGGCTGCAATACTGAGAAGAGTGGAGGAGTAAATACTGCAGCTAGGGGACAGGAGGTCAAGGCAAAGCAGTATAACACATGTCCTTTCATGATCAGAAACAAGTCCTGGGACATGACAACCTTTCTTTGAAAAGGCCAAAGTAAGAACGTACAGGTTTTTATGAATAAATGCACAAGCAGTAATACTTTGGCCATATTAATCTCTTCCCCCAATTTTTTGCTTGCACTCACTAAGACGACACCCATAAAGAGCTTTTGTTAGTAAGCTTTGAGCCATATATTAGCTGTTAACTGAGCAGAATGGAAACTTGGCAGAATGGATCCTTAGAGAGCTCCCTTATGGAGCAGGGTTGCAAAACGACCATGCATCAGATGAATAACAATGGCAGTAGAAGAGCTTCAACCCATCACAGCACCGAAGCCTCAGCAGGTCTCCTGCAGCTAAACGCACATACACAATTGACCCGCCCCCCCGCCCGACATATTTCAAGGAATGGCCGGCAGCCATCGGCCTCATACATGCCGGAATTCCGAGGCTACCTATCTCGGCATGAATTGGCATTCCAGTGCTCCTGCTCTCCCCCACCATTCTCCTTGGACCTTTAGAAACTTCCTGTTGAAATTAGGAACTTTGCCACCTCCACACTTTGACATCTGCCAATACATCTGGCCTCAATACGACACAACCCACAATGGTAGCTATTGATTGTGGCTGCCCCTGTTGCACTCCACTCCAGACCGTTCATAGTTCACCCAGGGATGCACTCTCCATTACGCTGTCGTCCAGCGAGGTCCTCGACTGAGTGGGGCTGACCGGGGAGGCATGACAAAAAATCTGCTCGGTGCTCGCACTCCCTTGAGTAAACAGCGATACCTTACATTGTCAGGATTCATTCGAGAGCCCAGCATTACAAAACTGAGGTGAACGTCCACAATTGACCTAATTTTGGAAAGTTAGCATCCTTAAAGAATTTAACAAGGTGTAATGTGGTATTTACTGTAAGGTGTATGTTCCAATGAGGGCCTAAAAAAGTCTAAAACGAGTGGTGAAGTCACCTGAAGTGTGATCCCTAATTTTTGAAACGCCCTGCTTGGGGAATTTGGCAAGGTGTAATATATGATAAGTAGCATTTTGAACATATAGGTGGTTTCCCTTCCAGAATATATATAAATGGATGCCCAAGATGGTAATTGCACTTAATTATGAAGTTAGGGGCCCGTATACGTGACGCCCAGTTTGTGCCCTGTGAATGTCCAAATGTCTGATGTTAGGACTCTTGTTTCGAACGTGAGGATGCCGAACATGTAAACCTAAATGCCAGAAATGCAACTAGGCTCTGCAATGATAAAGCACTTTGGAAATACATATATTTATGTATAATCAACGTTTATTAGACGAGACCGAGATGTATAACAGCCTCAATACACTATAATGGGGAAATAACTGTAACAAGGCTGATCACGCAGGATCAGAAATATTGGAAACATTGGTAATGATAGTTGTAAAGATTAGGTTGGAGTAAATTGTAGTTAACAATGAATACGAAGCTCCAAGGTGACAGCTTGTACAGAGTATTATCGCAATAAAGGGGCCAACATGGTCCCACATAAAAAGGGAATCTAACTAACAAACATGTACGATATATGGAGAAAAGGAAACGAAAAGGAGGGGGGGGGGGTGGGGGGGGAGGGAACAGGTGCTCGGATTTGTTAAGACGAGTTCCAGCGACTGGGGAAGGGCTTTGGCATATGCCCTCCTATGATAGGAGATCATGAAGTTTCCTGATAGTTTCGAGATGTTCCCATGGGATCCAAGCTGTACATTTGCCTTGTCGGTCCTGCTGAGTCATAAGCTACTACCTCCTCCATCTACTAATAACCCGAGATCCTGAATCCATCACTATTGTAAGTGGTGGGGCTCTCCAAGTCTAGTGGACGCTGTGCGAGCTGCGGTTAAGAAGTGGCGAAGAGACCTTTTTGAATGGTGATCAGGTACCGGGTTATATTCGACAATAATGCTAACGAGGAGAGGGATGGCATTGTTTAACTGGTACCTGATGGTGGAGACGTCAAAGACCTTTTTCCAATGGCTGGATAATCGGACCGCTCCACAATATATGGGAGCAGAGTACCCACTTCCTTCCGCCCACCATCGCCAACACACATCTGAAATCTCGGGAAAAATTCTAATAAGCCACGAAGACATCTAACACCACCCTGGAGAGTATTTTATAGTTTTCTTTTCCGAGCACTACATGGAAGTGGCATTTTGTGCTAGAATAGAAAGGCCTTATCTAGTTTCCTCATCTGTTGTTCCCCGTAGAAGAGCTTGTTTCCCAAGCTCAATGTAGTTTTTGGCCTACCTGGAGTGGCTCTCCACACAGAACCGATATGGTTGAAAGAGCATGAGCTGGTGGGAGGACAATCTGAACAATGCTTCTAGGGCCGTGGGAGACGACCCGAACGTGGTAAACGATCAGGGTCGGCCGCTATGTATTATGCAATTGTCTATGCTCCCGCCTGGATAGTGCAAATATCAGGGGGAGGGCCTCAAGACTCCATAGAGGGTAAGGTCCCATCGACCCATCTGGCCCAGACAGGTGTCCCAGAAGAGCCTCCAACAAGGAATCGTTTCTACCCACGCCAGGTTGGAATGCGTAGTATGAAATAAAGGAGTCAAAGGGTTCGCCCCATCCTGATAATGTACTCTTGCTCATAGTCCGTCCCACGTAAAGCAGAAGTTGGGAGAATATGAGTGAAGCGAGGTCGCGGTTGCCTAGAGTTAGCTGGATCCAGGGCAGGTAGTGTAGCGTAGGAGATACTAAAATCGCGTTCCAGCGGACCCACTGTTAGTCGCTGTACTGTAAGTCGCAGTCTACTACCACCCGCTACACGATGGCCCGCTGTGTGATATAGTCCGTGGTCAGGGAGTCCCACCCCCCCCCCCCTAGCTTTCGTTCGGACCGCACGGAGAGCTAATCGACTAGAACCCCGGTCTCCCCAGATACCGCTCCGAAGCGCTACGGATTTTTTTGAGAAAAAAACCTGGGGGTCGGATCGGCAATGTGTCTGAAAAGGTACAGAAGCGGGGGCATTATGTCCATCTTTAAAACATTTCAAAACAACTCGGCCGAACCGGGAAGGTGCGGCCACGGTACTGGCCTGAGGTCGCTAAGGGTCTCTCTAAGAGAGGTTTGTAGTTCCGGGCATACAGAGAGGAAGGTCTGCGAGATATCAAACCCAGTAGCATATGTGGGAGCTCTTCATTTAAAGGATGAAGATGCAAAATGGGGCTCTTCCACTTCAGCCCCAGGGGGAACATTTAAGATCTCAGATTTCGAGAGATTTTACCTTAAAATTACTAAGGGAGCCAATTTTGAGAATTCTTCCAGAATTATTGGGGATAGTATTCTGGTTGCGAGACATATAAAAGGAGATCGTCGCATAGAGGGGCCCATCTTATACTTGTGGTTTTTTTCCAATTTGAAGACCGTGTACACTGGGGTTCCGGCGGAGGGACAGCTAAGTGTTTCCATAACTATAACCTACAGGAGGGGCATAGGGGCAGCCCTGTCTGGTGCATTCTAAGATGGAAGGGATCAGACAGGATCCATTAGTTCGGACCTGGCCGTGGGGCCGGTTAAAGCCTGTACCAGCCCAGGAAGCGAGGCCACTGCCCATCTGTTTCAGTGAGGCCAGAGGAAAACCCAGTGTACACGGTCGAAAGCCTTCTCTGGCTTCCACCGAGAGCAAGCACACATCTGCCTGTCTATCGACTTAGCCCTGGAGATAAGAGCGAGTCTTATAGTGTTATCGCGTGCTTCCCTCCCTTGGATAAAGCCCACCGATCGTTGTGGATAACGGCTGGGAAGTAAAGGCCCCAAGCGGTTGGCCTGTAATTTAGAGAGTATTTTTATCTCCATGTTAAGATGGAATTGGGCGGTAGCTAGCGCAATGGAGTGATCCTTACCGGGTTTGGGGATCCGGAAAGAGAAGCCTGTAAACATTGGGTGGAGTGGTGCCTGGGAGGAGATGCCATTGAACATACGCGTCAGATGGGACTAATTCATCTTCAATATCTTATAGAAACGGGGAGTAAAACCGTCGGGGCTGGGGACTTTCGTCCGGCGTGGTTTGATGACCTCCATTACCTCTGATTCAGAGAATCAGTCTCCAGGTCCTCACAACCCTCTTTAGTTAGTCTTCGGGAGATCCATTATCCTCGATGTACGCTTGTATTCCTCCCAGCTCTCTGGGCCCCACCGGTCAGATAATGGGCCCGGCAGTTTATATAAAACTTTCGTAGTACCTCTGGAACATTTTTATTATCTCGTTGCTGTAGTGAGTCATTCTGTCTGAGGTTCCTTAATCTGTGGATATATGTCCAGTTGTACGGGGGTGGAGGTACCTAGCCAGGGCTCTCCCACACTTTTTAGAATACTCATAGAAGAAACGTTTATTCCTGTTCCACAGACTTAAGTAGTTCTGTTCATAATTTCTTCAGTTCCTCACGGGTATTCAGAGTTCATTCAATAACCGCCTGGACCCACCACTTTTGTGCTCCTCAGGGTCCACTCCTGGACACGAGTGCTAGGGTTTTGGCCGATCTCTCCCGCTTCAGACGGGCACCCGTGCTTATATACAAGTTGAAGCATACCCTGAGGCCTCCCACTGTATTGGAATTTGGAGGTTGTTGTCCGGAGTGAGTAGTAAGGAACTCGGCAATTTGCTTAACGAATGTCCGCAGACAAACAGAGTCCTTGAGCAAATTTATCCATAAGAAGACCGCCACCCGCCATGGGGCTCGGCATATTGGCCTGGGATATCTAGAGCGAGAGAGATCGTGGCCTGGATCCGACCACAAGGAGGAAGCCACTGACGCTGCGGGCCTCCACTAAGGGCTAATGGCTCAAAAGAACATGTCCAGGTCGGTGTGAGACCGTGAGCCGGGGATAAAAGTATGTCTCTGGCCTGCGAGGGAGGATCTCCAACGTCTATTAGTTGTGATTCCCACAAGGCTTTACGTAGCTTTCGCATTGGGCTGGAGCCAGAGAGGGTCGTGCACGAATCAGTCCAACAGTCGTGTCCAGCGGGAACTTAAAGTCCCCCCCCCCATAAATCACTATGCCTTCCGAAAGTCCCCAGCCTAGTCAGAAATCTGCGGCAGACGCGTAATCTTGATCTCTATTAGGGAGGTACACTGAGGCCAGCGTCAGCAGGTGACCCCATAGTTTTATTTTACAAAAACATATCTGCCCTCGGGGTTCAGTCTGGGAGTCAATAACTCGTGCTGTAGCGCCTGTGGAAGCAATAGAATGCCCCCCGGATTTGCCCCAGAGTTAGTGTATGGAACAAAGTCGTATAGTTCTATCCCTGAGGTTGGGTATGTTGTCCGTGGGAAGTGGGTTTCCTCCTGTAGATAGTAGGGGTCGGCCCTCAGTTTAGGCATCGGAACAATTCTGGCTGCGTTTCTGAGGAAATCAACCCCCTAGCCTTGAGGGAGTAACATTATCGGAGCCATAGTCGTGTCTAGTGCAAGGAAATGGGCTCAGCTCCTAAACGATAGGTGCGGCACTGGGGGGGGATAACAAGGGGTAGGGGGACAACAGTAGGGAAATTTCAAGGAAGGTCAACGATGGGAAGTGTGTATTCAAAGCAACAAAAAACAATCATCAGGCAGCTTCAAAGGCCGCTAATGTTCTAGGGGTCAACTTCTGGCGAAAACGCAGAAATGAGCCTATTGGTCAGGTTATACCACGAGTAGACCTGCTAGTCGTGGGCACCACTGGGAAACAAAGAGCTGTCTATGCAAGGACGCCCCGGGGGCCAGTGACCGCCAGATAAAAGAACAATCAATGTACAATTATCCATGCCTTCTTAAACAGAACCTGGCAGAGCGAACTGTATAACATAAGGGCAATCAGTAACGGTGCAAATGTGTAATTATATAACAATGCAGCCACCACTGGGCCACATAAGTCCTACGTTTGAGGACCGGAGGCACTGTTCCTGAGTAGGGGGGTAGAGACCCAAGATTCCTGGATGATGAGTGGCAAAGGTCCAGTTAAGGCAATGAGTCCTCATCTCGGCTGTGGGGGACCCTGGAAACGTCGTCTCCTACTCTGTCATGGAGAGTCCGTCTCCTGCCCCTCCGGCGAGGAATCTCATGAGGCCTTGCTGGTTTGAAGGGTAGATTGGGTGGGGAAAAGAAAGAGGGCCAGTCCGATATAAGAACATCCGGTAGTTAAGAGGCAGTCCAGGATGCAGGGAGGTCTCCAGGATGACGAAGTCTGTTGTTATGCATTTCGCGCCTGACCTGGAGGCGAAACGGGAAGCCCCACGAGTAAGGTATTGTCCTGTTCCTGTAGAATGTTCAGAGGGGCTTAGGCCCTAAACTTCTGAAGTGTCGGGGCGGACAGGTCAGGCAGCATCTGGATTCTGGCATCCGCGGTAGCGTACTCTGCCGGCCTCCCGTGCGCTAATGCATAATTTGCTCCTTGAGCTGGTATCTATGTGACTCTGCAGATGATGTCCCTAGGTTCGAGACAGATCATTCGGACGAGGGCCCAAAGCTCGGTGGGCTCTGTCGAGCTCTAATGGAGAGTCCACAGGAACCCAATAATGTTGTTGATATGGCTCTGAGGGTACTGTCGATCTGCTGGTTACGATAGCTTCTGGTAGTCCCCGCACTCTGATATTATTCCTGCGGCCCCTATTCTCGGCATCATCCTCTGCTCAGAGATTGCCAGGATTTGTTGTGAGTGAAGAGAGATCTCTGAGTAATCATGAGCTGAGAGTCCTTCTCAGTAACGTGGCTATAGAGGACCTCGTTGGTGGACACTCTTTGTTCCCAATCCTGTTGGACCGCCTCCGGCAGGCCGTCCATCGCCACTCTGTACGATTGTTCAAGGCGAGCCACATAACTCTCCATATCCATCCTCTCTGGTTGGGATGGCTCTGATATGGTTGCGAGAGCCCGTATGTCGCCAGGCACACCTGTCTTTCAAGCGGGTTGCGTTGATAATTTGAAAAAGGCTGCGGAGAATTGAGCTGCCCTGGTGGCGATTCACCAAGAATTGATCAGGATCACGTCTTGGTGCTGTTGTAGTATAAACGGCGGGCTCTTTATAAGGGGACTCTGGAGGGCAGGATACTGTGGCCATCGGTGCCTTTGATGGCCAGGTACCCGCAGAGAGTCTGGAGAGGCTCCGGGGTACCCTGATGGTGCCAGCAGGTAGGTTTTGGGCGACGAGCCTCTCTCGTCCCTCATCTGAGGGGCCTTCAGGACCGTCACATTTGGTATAACCCTGCATGAGGGAGATGTATCTCTGCTGACCCATAAGCAGCGCCCCCCCCGGTGCCTGAGGGTGGAACTCAGGGGTCCTAAGGACAATAGGTCTATGCCTTCCCTGGGTGGATCCTGTGGCCATTCCTGCCCTTGTGAACCTTTATCGGTCGAAGTCCAGACCTCAGGGGGGATTTTCCTTTTTTCCTCTCACCTTCGCCACTGAGCTGTAGAGGGCTGTGGCTGTTGAGAGGTGTCACCCCCGGCACTGGAAGTGAGTCATGTTGCCGTTCAGTCCTGACCGTAGGCAAAACAAGGCCAGAGATACTGCGTGACTCTCAGGGGGGCCGCGGTGGGATGTCCCGCTCAGGGCCATCAGCACCATATCGTTCGGCGGCCTCCTCTATGTCTTCTGGAGCCGGAGCAGGGTCCGGGAGAGTACGGAGCCGCACCACCACGTGTGCGCGTGTTTTCGGAGGCCCGGCGGAAGTGCAGGCCCGCGCCTGAGTGTAAGAGAAGTCCGCGCAAACTCCGCCATTTATGGCGCGCTCACCTTGCCCGCTCCGACTCCCGCATCAGTCCCTGTCCCTTCTCTGCTGGCTGCGGACCATTTCCCGTGAGAGGGAAGGCTGTGAGGATGGGCCCTTGAGGTGAGGTCGGTCGGGGGGGGGCCAGTCTCAGGCCCCTCCGCGTCCTCTGGCGGAGGCCGCGTGTCTGGTAGGACCTGAGGGACGCATGTACCGGTCAATTCCCTTCGGTACGTCCCGATGGGGTTGGGGCGGGCAGGCCTGTTTTCCCCTCTCTTTCTGGGACCAGTGGGGAGAGATCAGGCATGATGGGTATGGATTCTGTGGCGAATCCTGGCTAAAAAACCCGGAGCTAGCAAGGTTTCTTTCCTTACTCCTCCATAGCCAGGCCACGCCCCACAATATACTATTTAAATAAAGAACTTGAAGAATTACAAAGATTGCTACACATCCAGATGCTTGGGGAAAATGGAAAAACATAATAAAAAAACAACAATGATCCTAGTTTGCAAACTACAACCCTCAATGAAATTAATCGAGAGTTATAGGGAACCTTTGAACCAACCAGTTGAAATAAAAATTAGGGACATAAAATCCCCTTGTTTGGATTTAGTCTTTTTTTTTTTGGGGGGGGGGGGGAGAGGGCGCGTTCACTGTAGTATAAAATAATTTATACTCTTGTAAATATACTTGGGCTTTTTTTGTGTATTGTCAAATAAACTATATGGGTTTGTTTAGCTAGGTGGGGTGTGGGAACGGGGCTTTGTCTGTACTGTTATGGAACAAAATAATCAACTTGTTTAAAAAATTTTTGGCTACCATTTTTGGTGCTTGTAATCTTTTTTTTACTTTTTTTTTTTTTTTTTTTAAGAATTGATGTAAAATGCTTCATTTTGGTCAAGGTGTTTTTTTTTTTTTATAATTTCACCAGAGTTTAAATATGATTATTGTCAGAATGTTATGGGCCATAGTTTGGTCATTTTTTTGTTGTGATTGTCTTTGTACTTTGTATAGGGAATACTGTGGCATTAGGACTTTCAATTTAATAAAATTTTATTTTAAATAACTTTGCTTCTGCAAACCATAAAGTTTTAAATCAATCTTCTGTTAACTGTGTATAATGTAATACTGCTTGCGCATGCTCATTGTATTAACCGCTGTCCTTTTTGGACTTATCTCTCAGCCCCCGGGCACTGGCAGGCTTTGGCTGCCATTGGAGGATCGATCCACCCGTACAGATGGCAAGGGCAACGCAATCTCTTCAGAAGGCCGCCCCCCTGCACGCACGGTCATGCTTGACCGCAGCGTATAAGGTTAACACCCGCGATTCCGGAGGAATCCATTCGTGTTTAAGGCAGGGTGTCCAGCTGCAATTGGTTTATGGTGCTGGTTCCGAATGTGAGCCCGCACCTCCTGCGCGCCATAATAGGAAGAATAATAATTGAAGACTTATAACTATATAGTAGAGAAGCTTGATTAAGAGGACCGTTCACTACCTCACTTATATGAGGATTAGGCATAACCTTTCGTAGGGGCTGCTACATGGATTCGGTACCCTGTTTCCCCTAAAATAAGACTCCCCACGAAAATACGACCTAGTACAATTTTGTTTAGGATTAGAAATATAAGGCCTCCCCTGAATAAGACCTAGCGGCAGTCATTGCATCCTGCTCCCCCCACCCATACATAGTCATTAGTAAATCTTTTAGATGCTGGGCAGAGGTTTGACATTGGAAGAAATTCATGAATTAAATCACCGGCTTCTTGTTGCTGGCAAATTGTGATAACAGCAGCCACCATGATAGGAAGGGTCATTGCTGGAAATTGTTTTCTAAACATCAGAAAGACACTGGGCCAATGATTCTAATAGAAATGGAACTCACAAGAAATACAGCAGGAAATTTTTTTTCAAGTTTGGAGATTATAAAGAAGTTAGGAAGTTTGTTTTTTTCACCTAACTAAACATATGTAATTCTATGTTCATGCGGAAAAATAAGACATCCCCTGACATAAGACCAGTGCCTCCTTTAGGGAGCAAAAATGAATATGACACTGTCTTTTTTCGGGGAAACAGGTAGATAGCCCCTTGCGGTAGTGATGATCTCATTCCCATTTTCTGACCATTGTAATTCTGTTTGGTCAGAGGATGAGCTGGGGGCGTGTGTTATTCGAATCTTCTCTAATACTGTCAGCATTGAGATTGTATTTCTGTGCATCTAAAGGCCATGTTCACACACTTTCTAATATTCTGTTGACATGGGTTACACCACGTTTACAAAAATACAATGATGCAGGCAACGTAAACGGAAGCGCATACACTATGTAGACGTACGTGCAAAACGAGACTTTCAATGCATCCACCACATAAGGGTAAACGCAATGCAAACAAGACCCTGCAAATAGCATGTAAGTGTAAACACAAACGTGATGGGCAAAGTTTAAATGTGCCATAAATGCCCAAGCGCTATTTTACATAAGCAAAAACACAACTCAACAAAATGCCCATGCTATATCCGCATAAACATGAATAAAGGCAAATACAACATAAGCTTAACCCCGCGTAACGCTCTGCTTCCGTTGCTCTACGCGCAGAGGTTAAGGGAGTATGAAGATGGCTCACGGGCTGAGCCTCTCATACAAACTGTCGGTGCTTGCGGATATTATCCCCCCCCGTTTGCCGCCGGCAAGTCGCCCGGCGCATTTAAAGACGGCGGCGTCACGGGCCGCCGCCATCATTTTTTCAATCACCACGCCCCCGAACGTCATCGGGCGCGATCGGTGCCATGGTAGCCTCGTGTCTTCTTTTGACACGAGGCTACTGGCAGCTGCAGATTCGTTCCAATGAGCCGAGGGCTCATTGTATGATGTGCTGCCAAAGAGCCAATATTGCAATACAGAAGTATTGCAGTTTATGTAGCAGCGATCTGACCTCTAGGGTTAATGTACCCTAGATGGTCTAAAGATGTGAAAAAAAAAGGACAAACAAATTTTTTAAAAATAAAAAATTAATAATATATTAAAAGTTCAAATCACCCCCCTTTCCTAGAACTATAACATAATAACAGTAAAAATCACAATGCATATTCGGTACGCCGCGCCCAAAATGCCCGATCTATCCAAATAGAAAAACTGTTACGGGCGGCGTTGACCTCCGAGTCGGGAAATGGCGGCCCAAATGTCCCGAAATGCGACTTTTACAAACTTTTTCATAACCTAAATGAAATAAAAAATGATCAAAATTTTGGCAAAAATGACCCCCTCACACACCTCCGTGCGCCAAAGTATGAAACAGTTATTAGCGTCAAGATGGCAACAAATTTTTTTTCTTTTTTTTACACAATTTGTTAATTTTTTGAAAATGTATACACACAATAAACCTATATAAATTTGGTATCCCGCGATCGCAACCGAACCAAGAATAAAGTAGGCATGTTATTTGGAGCGTCGAGAGTGAAAGTCGTAAAAACTGAGCCCACAAGAACGGGTTTTTTTTTTTTTTTTCAATTTTTCCACATTTGGGAATTTTTTTTCAGCTTCGCAGTACACGGCATGTTAAAATAAATAACATTATGTGGAATGTAAAATTTGTTACGCACGAAATAAGCCCTCACACATCTGTACAGCGGAAACAATGAAAAGTTATGATTTTGCAAGTTGGGAGCGAGAAATGAGCGGGAAAAAAAAAAAACCCCTCCGTCCTTACGGGGTTAAACACGACGCCAATTCAACATAAATGGAAATCTGCATACACGTAAACGCCCCGCAAATATGCATACATAAATGTGAGCGCAAACGACACCTAGGTGAAGTTTGACGCAATGCAGTGTAACATACCCTTGGAGCAAAAGGCGCCGACCAATGAACCATAATGCAAACTTAGCATAACTGTAAACATGACATAATTGCGGGTGGTGGGTGTGAGGGTGATATGGGCATGATGGTGAATGCCGCGTGAGGGCACTGCTGGCACAATATTGGGCGGAAGTGTGTGATACACAGCCATTACTGAACATAGAAAAAACTCAACATCCTTCCTCTCCTTACCAACCGTTAAATGGTCAACAACTGAATGATATCTCTGCAAACCGTGGGGCTAGAAGGAAAATTGTAAGTTGCCCCTTGAATCTTGTAGCAGCCCCTACATGATGACAAATGAGTCTCATGTAAAATGGTAGGATGTGCAAAAAAAAATCTAAGCCAGAATTTATTTTTTTCTCTTTTAAATCTTAAAAAACGAAATAGTCTATTTTTCTTTTCTTTTTTTCTTCTTTGTCCAAATACAGCCTGTGGCAAAATATGCTGGGAACGAAATACTACAATGAAATCTGATTGACTAGTCTCTAATGCCTACCTTGCATATGCATAAGAGTATTGGTGTTTTTCTCATTTTGATTATGTCTTGTGGACTGGGGCATATTTGTAAAAAGATCGAGCAGCATGCCTCACTCTGCTAAAGGCAAACCTGATTACTCCCCTATAAAATGCCCCCTTGGAATTCAGCTATAACCTTGTTTTTTGCAGTTCAATAAGCAAAAACCTGTCACCCATGACCTAATTTATCACTGAAGACAGGTTGCAGAAGCCTATTACACCCGCCGTGCAATTATGCCTTTTTGCCTTTGTAAGCATTTGCATTACAATATAATTGTATGTTTATAACTTCTCTTTCATCCTGACAAAATCCTGGGGTAGTTGTACAGGGCTGTACTTTGGTTTGGATGCATTTAAACAAAAATGGGGCTGTCATGTTTTATCCCTCCTCAGATCTAAGCCCCACCTTAGGGCACAGACCCACATCCTGCTCCTTTCAGAGTCACAAGCC
Source organism: Engystomops pustulosus (assembly GCA_019512145.1). Classification (NCBI taxonomy): domain Eukaryota; kingdom Metazoa; phylum Chordata; class Amphibia; order Anura; family Leptodactylidae; genus Engystomops; species Engystomops pustulosus. The sequence continues at coordinate 120,237,983 of CM033647.1, forward strand.
TGCTCAGCCTGACATCAGTGGGGGAGGGACAGAGCTGTTAGTAGCACAAAGTGGACGGCAGCCTGCAGCTCAACAAGTCACACGTTGTTTTTGAAATGCATCCAAACCAAAGCCCAGCCCCTGTGACTACCCCAGGGTTGTCAGGATGCAAGATGAAGTTTATAACACACAATTTGGTATTGTAATGCCAATGCTTATAAAGGCAGAGAGTTTTTTTGGCTCTGCGGTCATGTGCTTTTTCAATCTCTTTAGTGCAAATGAGGTCCCTGTGACAGAATTCCCTTTAAAGATTCATAAGTCATGACTTGCTAGTCATATGTCATTATACTAAAATGTTATGAAAAGATTATTCCAAAGTTATGAAGCTGTGCATAATGATCAAACCCAACCGTAATTTCTTTCGAACATCGGGCAGGTTTACTTAGCCGGTCCACATGCATTCTGTCGAGGATTCGGGTCTTTTCCGGCGATTCACTAAGGTAGTGCAACCTCAATGCCACCAGGTGTCGCTGCTGCGCCAAGGTCTGTTGGAGTTTCCGATCTTATCCTGGTGGCAGGTAAGCAAGTTGTCAAGCGAACCTGTGTTTTTTTTTTTTTCGTGGTTTTTGCGAATCCGTCGGGTTTTCGACGGCCACGGCCACCCACCCGGAATTTTCGAGCAATTGGAATAATACGGGAACCGCTACGAAAATGTGCCACTCGGGCCAATCGGACCCTTAGTAAATGACCCCCCTTTATGTTCCTTGTACACATAATTCCCCTCTGGAAGATGGCTTCATTCTATCAATAAATTCCTGCAGCTTATGAGATAAATGAGAATTCCAATGGAAATCTATATTAATTTATAGGCAAGTTAAAAGGAGTCTTGGAGTTCTGAACTTGAGGCTCTTGAATTGATTCTATAGACAATTGAGAATGCATACACACGGGCAAAATTGTTGTTACCTGATGTCCACAAAATTGTACACACAAGGACTAAGGGATGTATGAAGAGGGCTCACGGGCTGAGTCCTCTTCATACAAACGGTCGGTGCTTGCGGATATTATCCCCCCCCGTTGCCGCCGGCAAAGTCGCCGGCGGCATTTAAAAGACGGCGGCGCACGGGCGCCGCCATCTTTTTTTCAATCACCACGCCCCCGAACGTCATCGGGGGGCGGCGATCGGTTGCCATGGTAGCCTCGTGTCTTCTTTTGACACGAGGCTATCTGGCAGCTGCAGATTCGTTACAATGAGCCAGTGGCTCATTGTAATGAATGTGCTGCAAAGATGCCATATATTGCAATACAGAAGTATTGCAGTTTATGGTAGCAGCGATCTGACCATCTAGGGTTAATGTACCCTAGATGGTCTAAAAGATAGTGAAAAAAAAAGGAAAAAAAAAGTTTAAAAAATAAAAAAAATTTCCTGGCGACCAGATTGGAATGCGGTCATATCTTCACTGACCCATCATGATTAGGTCTGCTGTGCCATATCCCAGAGGTTTTTCTTGCAATGACTACTCAACACCACCAAAATTATATGGGGGAACTGAAGGGTCACTAAATGGCCAGAGGATACTCGGAGAGGCTATCTGTGAAGGCGTATGATAAAGTTTGGCCACCATCTAAGGCAGGATTTATATGTGGCCAAAAAAGTAAAAAACAAGACAGGAAAGTACTCAGGACAAAGACTCGAGAGAAACGTTCCCCTACAATTAGAAATTGCCCTGGTTAAAAGTAGATTCAATACCCCCCCCTCCCCAGGCCACATCGGTTGGAGAAAGGAACCCCGGTATGCAAATTCAAAATGTGGTGGTGTAGTTAGTAGTTAGTTATAGCTTTAACAGCCAACCAAAATGGATTAAGTTTGGGGGACATTACACAAGTCTCTCTTTCATTTCCTGAGTTCTACTTATGGTGTATATATAATTTTATGGCCCATGCAAACTTTTTTTAATTGGTTTAAAACCAATGCAAGCTAATGCAACGATTTAAAGAACATCAGAGGTCAATTGAACAGTGGCTGCAGGCCCATTAGAAGGCAATAGAAAAATCTAATCAACGCAAAAGGAAATATATTAGATTGAAAGCCTGGGGGCGTTGGAGATGAACTGACAGGAACAACTTTGTGTATCCTGTAACAGGTATTAGATACTTACCTCCATTGTCAGATTAATCTGCATAATAATATGTTGCTCAGGTTATCCCTTCAATTTCTACAGTGATTTGTAACTAGGCAATCTATTCTAGCTGTATTAGATATATTTCAAATGTTCTATGGATTGTTAAAACACACTTGGTTACTATCGCCGTCTGTTTACGCTTGACTCCCTGGCAACCATCCGCGTGTGTGTGTGACGAATAAAACTCCGGGGTCGTAGGGAAATGACGTCAACGGCTTGAACATCTGATTGAAGATGCGCTAGAGAGAGTGATGAAACGGCTCGTCGCCGTCAGGCTCCAGTGTTCCCCTGTTATTGCAAAACTTGGTTTTTTGAATAAAGCAGAGTCCAGATTACGAATCCACACTACCCATCCACAGGTTAGCCATTAATAAAGTCTGGAAAGGGCAAGACACACCTTACACAATTTACTGACACCATAGGCGCAATGGCTTTATCGGGGGGAACTCTGCGCTAACACATATAACACTCTGGAAAATAGAGGGGTGGAGACAAAGAAGGGAATACAAACTTAGCGAGACTTATACACTGATGGGTGCGGCTTCTCAGTCTTTGAAAACAAAAATTGATCTGGACCAGAGAAGGTTTTACAGGTCCTTAACTCAGAAACCACCCGGAATCACAATTACAAACAGGGGCCACCACCCATACTTAAATAAAACACTCATAGGGAGAAAAATACAGAACTCAATGTCCACAAAGTTTGTGTCGGCGCTAAAAGCCATCTATAAACGGCGGAGCATTGCCTACTGTCGCACTTTGCAATAGATGGAAAATAACTCATGCAATCACTCGGAGAATGACCGAATCCGACTTATCTTCTCACACCAAAGTGTAAAATTACACAATTCCTATATTTTACCATCAGGCATACCCCACTCTGGTCCGCATGCATAAAATGTATCGTGTACATTCCATGCCTTGTCCTACAGGGGATCCTTGAAATCAGGACTTCAGCATATGATATGCGTAATGTACCACAATAGCAAGATTCTGGAACTAAAATATAAAGCAGATTTCTCATCTAGATTTATACCCTGATGGTCCCATGTGTACCAGGAGTTGTGCCTCCGGGGGGTCTTAGCAAAAGAAACAACTGAACTCATTACACAGCATTTTCCTGCGTGAAACATTCCTTAGCAGAAAATGTATAGCGTTCCAGTGGTATGACCCCAACACGCGGACAATAAGAATGTGGAAAGAACAAAATCAATCAAAGGCTTCCCTATGATGGCATCTTACACACAGGAGGAATTGTCGATAGTTCGGACGCTCTGGGGGCACTTGTTGCGACTCGGGGTGAGTTGAGATTTGAGACACACTATCACCGAATAGACTCACAGAAATATCCCTTCACTGTAAGTTACTGGGCATGGAGCGGACCCCGGACCCTGGGGAATAGATCAGGGGCACTCAGACTAGGCCTTACTGAAGGAGGCTCAAAACTTATAACTAAACGTCCCATAAGAGAAGGATATTTTAACGGCCACCTACAGTCAGAGTTACGGGAATCACCCGCAAAGTAAGTTTTTGTTTGCATTGTAATGTCATCTGGTACATTGTTACTATGACATGACGTTATATGGCTATGATACCAACTGTAAAACAAGAGAAGACGGCCGTGGCACGGTGGACCATCGGCAGCGCCAGAAGAGGCAAGTACAGTTTAGTGTGTGTAACACCAGCCTCCCAAGCGGGCCATAGAATTTTTTAAACCCGGAAAACACCTTTAAAACTTCTTAAAATTCAAGCAACCCCCTTCCCTAGAACTGATACAATATACAGTCAAAACAAACAACGTTATGTATCACCGCCGTCCGAAAACGCCCACCCAAATTTCACTGCGTTTAACCCGGGGTGGGTAACGGAAAAAGCGCCCGAATTTTTGAAAAGGTCACTTTTAGATGCGTTTTGAAAAAGGCTCAGGAGAGCCGAAACGTGTCCATAATATCAAAAGGATGCTATATTGACAAATGTTACCTACCATAAAAAGAAGTTTGAAAGCCACCTCGAAGTGACGGAGGACATTTCTTTCATTTGTATACATTTTTATTTTGTTAGATTCCAGTTATTTCTCTAGCATAGGGGTTTTCATTTTTTTCATTAACCTGAACTGTGCCACATTTGGTCGATCCATTTTGCCCTCCTGTTACTTACAGCTCTGGACCCCTGTGACTGCGTCTGCCAGTCAGGGATATCAATAGGGGAGAGACAGAGTGGAAACTGTGTTCCCTGACATGGCAGCCAGAGGTCTGAGTAAAAAATCCATACTGCCATGTACAGTGGTCAATACTTGAAATGTTTAAAGGACTTAATAGAAGTTGTTTTACATTACGTTGAGCGGTTGTAGTTTATATAGGGGTGATTTATTGGGTTTTACTATTATTTAGGTCTTTCCAACAGTATTTGAAAGCTTTTTTGTTCCTAAAGGAGGCTTAAAACGTTTAGCTGCCAAATTTTTTTTTCTAAATTTCATTTACAAAATCGCCAAAACTCACAAAATCTAGAAAAATGAGCACGATTAAAATATAATTCTGACAAACTAAATCATGGAATGTCTGCTTTATCAAGCTTTGGGTAGTTGAAATGTTATACGAGTTAACCCTGAAAATTTAAAAAAACATTTCAAATGAAAACACAAAACTTAACACTTAAATTTTACAGTTAAAATGAAGTCCAATGGGTCTCAAGAAGCTCAAAAATCATCCTGGATATGTTAAATCATTCCAAAGTTTATAACCAATTATCACCGTCAGATTCGTAAAAATCAGAGTATGGTCACTAAGATGAAAACAGGAGTTGTCGATATGGGGTTAAATTGAGCTAAAGTAGTAAAATATGAGAAACCTGTACATGTTGGCGTTTGTCCTTTTATATTAACTAACCTACAGAATAGTTGTGTCATGCTTTATTATATTCCCGTTTTAATTAAACTCCCTTTAAGCAAAACTTTTTGTTTTAGCAGGGCTTAAGTGTACTCATCACCTCCTGCACTCTGATGTCCCATGCTGCGGCTGTCTGAACCATACCCGTTTTTAGAAAGGGCACAGAAGCCTCACACAAGAAGCTTTTCTGGCCGAGGTGGCCAGCCCACTCCATCAACCCCAAGTTTAAAAAAAAAAACAAAAAAATCAAAAAAACCCCCCACATATTTGCATCGCCACATCAACTTGTGCAATAACTCAACAGCTTGGGAGCGCCGTAAAAACAAAAACCCGAAAAACTCTGCATTCGCAAAATGATCAAAAAAAAAAGTGATAAAAAAAAGTTATGTGCGCCAAATGGTATCACTGACAAAGGACAACTCAAATGCAAAGGGAAAAATAAGCCCTAAACAACTAAAAAAAATATTGTTATGGTCTACAAAAGAGGCGATGAGGATTTTCTTGACTAGTTTTCTTCATTAAAATGTAAATAAAATATCAGACCGTCCCTACTTTAAAAACACTCGACTTACATACACCCCTAGTTAACAACGGCCTCTGGATATTGGCAAGTATTGTACTTAGTCCTTGGCTACAATGACAGCTATAACAGTTATCATGTGTCTTGTAATGAGCTTCGTATTAATCTTAATTCTTATGACAACTTAACGTTTTTAAAATTCAATTTTCCAAAAAGTTCTGGCTGGAATACACTCTGATAATATATACAGTTCTGCACTTGCATACTGTTACTGACTTGCATGACTGGCAACTAAGAACAAACTACAGACCCTATATTGTATGTACCCGGGGACTGCTGTATACATAATCGTAGTGATCTAAGAACAAAGATAATGTTATTTTATGGAACGGTTGGACGGCCCTAAAAAATACATAAAGCAACAAAACAAATTGATTACTTTTTTCCTAAATACATTTAAAAGTTAATAATCAATGAGCCAATGACCAACTTAAAATGAAGTATTTGTAAAGTGCCTCTAAATCGGCAAAAAAAATAAGCCGTATTGTCCTAATTTAAAAAATAAAAGATTGCATAGCCAAACCAAAGGGCAAAGCATATTCTTGAATGAGTGCAGCTTCCCTTCAATGCCTGGGGAGTGTGCCCCATACAGCAGGGTTACCAAACACCATGGGGCAGGTTACACTCAGACAAATGGGGTATCAAAGTTGGTGGAGTGTTTTGGTATTTGATACAATGAGTAATTTGTTTACATTTCTGAAAAAAGGCATTTGTCATTTTAGCAAAAAATTCAAATTGCATTCAGATTTTGTTTTATCCCCTGTAAAACATTAAAGGTTTTAAACTTAATTAAAGTTCCCTTACATACATAAGGGGGTGTTTGTTGTAGTTTCTATAATGGGTTATTTCATGGGTGTTTTACTTTTAATTAGGCCTCTGTAAAGGGACTGGAAATCTGAGCACGGTGTGCGCAAAAGCAGGGTTCCTGTTTATTTGTGAAAATTGTGGAATCGCACCTAAAGTTAAAGTCCCATAACAATTACAAAAATGAGAGAATGCATTAAAAAAAAAAAAAAAAAAAAAAAAATAAACAAACCACAGAGAGACATTCGGTCATATCAAGCTTTTTTGCGGTTATGGATATGTCTGGAAAAAGTAAAACATTTCTTAAGTTAAAAAACTAGACTTTTCCCAGTTTAATAAATAAACGCAACACTACCACCAGGATTGAGTGTCACGAGAAAATTTCAAAGACTGGGATGTGTTATTGCGTTCCGAAGTTATAACCACTTATAGTGACACAAAGCAGATTTTAAAAAAGGGCCGGTGTCAGGAGGTGACAGTGAAAAGTGGCTGACGTTAAGGGGTGAGTTAAAATCCGTCCAGGCCTGGCCTCAAGTTATGTTGATCTCGATAACCTCTTTAAAAACTTAACGGCAAAAACAGGTGTTTATTAGGGTCCGCAGCAGGAAGTTAATAAATTGAATCATGGCATTTTACCATGGAAAAGAAAACAACATGGAAAGAATGAATTGGTTACTCACCGGAATTCAAATTTCAATAGTCCACCATGATGCCCACCTGGAGGTGCCTTGAACTTCAGCAAGGACAGGAAAAAGATAGGTTTAAAAGGACCCTTCTCGCAATCTCCTGCCCGTGACTACAAAATAGCCATACCGAGGATTTACTTAATAGGTTTCAATAAATACAAAATGTTACCAGTGTCAATACAAGTAAAGAAAAATAAAAGTTTTTAGGTGAAAATACCTGTCTTCCCCAAAATTAAGAATCCCCCCCGAAAAATAAGACCTAGTACATTTTTGTTCAGGTAAGAAAATAAGGCCTCGCCCTCTGAAAATAAAACAGGGACCTAGCGGCAGTAATTGCAGCAGTTCGCCCCCAAGCGTGACATACCTATTAGGAAATCCTATAAATGCTACCAGGATAAGAAGGGTTCTTTATGAAAGGTGAAAGTGAGACGGGGGCCAATGATTACTAATAGAAATGGAGTCACACGAAAATACAGCATGAAATTTAGAGTTGGAGAGTCAATAAGGAGGTTAGACGAAGTTGATGTTTTTTTTCAATACTAAATGGTAAATTCTTGATCATGGAAAAATAAGACATCCCCTAAAAATAAAGACATAGTGCCGCTTTAGGCAGCAAAATTAATATAAGACACTGTCTATTTCGGGGGGGATGGCGAAACAGGGGTATATGGGCTGTCATGGTGGATAATGGAAATGGAATTATGGTGAGTAATTCATTCTTTCCATTCACCCCCGTGACGCCCCTTGGAGACTTACAATATAAGGAGTCCCTATTTTAGGGAGCGATTACAGCCGAAATTTCTTCCAAGGGGTCAATCCAAATGAAAGAGCAAGTCCAGATGATAGTGTTTAGAGATGAGAGGGGCAGCCAAGTCGCTGCTCAGATTTGTTTCCAGTGAAGCTCCTCTTTTCTGCCCACGATGGGGACATAGCCCAAGAAAGTGTGCTCTTAGCCCTGAAGGGACTGAAGTCTTTGGATATCATAACCAGAAGGAGAATTACCATTTTCAACCATCTTGGCTACAGTTGCCTTGGACACTTCACCCTTGTTTTTCTGTGAAGTGATAAGGAGATTAGAGTCCATACGCCAGGATTCAGCACCTTAATATCTCATAATGTGCGCCGTACATTCACAAGTGCCATTCTTGCTCCTTCTCATAAGATGATTCTCGGAGAAGGAGGGGCATATGATCTCTTGATTCAGTGGGAGTCAGACCGCATTTGACACAAAAATTTGGGTGTACATAGAACAATTCGTCATAACGAATTAGCAGTAAGGCTTTTTATGGATTATGGCAGGTAGATCACCCCGTCTCTGGCTAAGGTGAGGCGACAAAAAAAAAAAGTTTTGGAAAGTTAAATTTGAATACGGAGTTTAAAGGTTCAGACAGCTCATTTACTAGAGTGTTAGAACCAATGACAGATCCATGAGGGGCCATTTAAGAACGAGGTCTTAACCTAGAGGTTGCTTAATAAATCTTTGGACCCACCTGTGCTCAATGAGAGGCGGATCGAGAGACAGAGCAAGAACTGGACCTTCAGGTGCTGGTGGAAAGTCAAGTCTAGATTTCCTTGAAGGAAATCAAGAACCTGTAAAATATTTGTTGCAGATTAACACTGAGGTTTATCTGTACAAAAAAGTAAACTTGCATATTTTTATGATATCATTGCAAATGTGACCGGTTTTTCTTGCCTCGTGGTTGTTTGAGGACATTAGAAGAGAGGCCTTGCATTTTAGTAATCAGAGTCAGGCTGATTAGAGGAGTTTTCCTGGGTTTGTGTTATGATCGGACCTTGCACAGAAGTCTATTGATGGCATAGTCACTTGTGGCAAATAAGTTGGGTTGTGCCCTAAAGGAGATGTTGGGTCGTGAAAGGTTTTCCAACTTGGGCACCAATTAGCTTTCAAAGTATTACCTTGACAATTGAGAGAAAATATGCCCTCTTCTTTTCTGTGCTTTTAATGGGTGGTTGAGATTGATGGAAAGAATATTCTGCCCAAGAAATGGTGTCCAGGCTCGGGTCAAAAAATACTTTTCGATTTGGCGAGTCTAGCTTCACTGGTTTAACCACAGAGTGCTCTCTTGAGCGTTCGTTAAGGCCCTGTAGTGAGAAACGAATGCCCACTGTCGCAGCATCTGCTAGAAAAGCTGTAGCGATTTTAGCAATGAGAAGTTTCGAGTATGGTTACACCTTGAATTACTTCTTGATATGGGATTCCATTTCACCCAACTAATAGCAGATTTCTTTGCACAAATGCGGCTGCTCAGATTTGATTTTAAACTTAAAGAGACCTGTCACCCCGGAAAAAACACCCCCAAACAAATTAGAGCCCCCTCATCCTGTCCCCAGCCCTATATATATGAATTTTTTAAATTTGTGTTGTTATACTTCGTTTTAAAACGATCCGACCTCTTATCCATTAAGAGTTCGGATCGTCTTACAAGTTCCAAGCAGTCGGCCGTATTCGTGAGGGGGCCAGCCGACACACCCCATTAACACCCCTGTCAATCAGGGACCTGCTAAAAAAACGACGGCAGTAGTAGCGCATGTAGTGGGCAATCACTGCCGGATCTAGGAGATTGAGGCATGTGACAGCGACCTGCAGAGGGGTTTATTCACAGCGCTGGTTTAATGTTCGCCCAGCGGTATGTGGAATAAACCCTTTGAAGCCCTGTCAGCGCGCCGCATCGCATACAGCCGGCGGCGATTGCGCAAACATGCACGGCTGCTGGCGATTCTTACAGGTCCAGACTGACCAGGGGCGTGAGGGGGTGTGTTGGCCGGCCCCCTCATGAATACCAGCCGACTACTAGGGAACTTGTGCGAACGATCCAACCTTTATTTGATAAAGAGGTCGGGTCGTTTAAAACCAATTATAAAAACACAAATTTAATAAAAATTTCGAAAATATAAAGGCTGGGGACAGGATGAAGGGGAGCAATTTGTTGGTGTTTTTACCGTGGTGACAAGTCCTCTTTAACATAGAGTTTACCAAGTTTTTTTCAGTTAGAGAGTCCCAATTCCTGTCCATTGGGTCTTTTAATTGTGCTGCGTCTTCAAATGGGAAAGTGTCTGTGTCTTGTGACCTGCACTTCCCACTTTTGACAGGACAAGGATTCTTCAGGTGCAAATATTAGCCTTAAAAGTTCTTAGATATAAGAATAATTTTTCGTTTATTTCCACCTCTTCGATACTAGCTATTTTAGGGTGTCATTAAAAGAAGGACAAGATTTTTGCCTTGGCTTTCAGCCCCAAAGAATTGTCTTCCTTGGAGGGATAGAGGACATGTATACCACAAAAAATCCAAGGTCTGGTTATAGCTTTTAGTCGACTATCAAGCTCCCCAATTGAAATAGCTGCCTTGTACGCATGTAGAGCGGCATGTATGCGGCATATATATAGTTAAGTGCCTTAACAGAATCTTGAGAAACCGTTAGGATCCTCACCCTCCACCATGGAGCATGATGGCGTTTCAGAGTAATTTTTCTCATCTGATAATGGGGATTCTAGATCTAAATCTAGGTTTTTTTTTTGATCGGGGGCGCTTAAATGTGGCAGCCCATAGAGAAGACAACTTTCTATTCTATTAATCCTCTCAATCATCCCAAGAATGAAGTGAGTAATAATGCATTGCGCCCCTCTCCGAGCACTTCCGGTAGCAACGGAAGTAGTCATCTGACCTCGTGAACACAGGATATGTAGTTGTCTTCAGCCGCCCGCCCATTCTTCAGACGCTTGGGTGACCAGGAAGAGAACCAGACTGGAGGATGGCTGCAGGGAGGCCTGGAGCCGACGCGAGCCCCAACCTGCCAGGATTTTTGTCTCCGTAAACTGGCCTAATCTGTGAGTTTCTTCATTACCCCCACTCTTTCCCCCCCCCCCCAGAGGAAGAGGGACTCTCTAGTCCGACCTCAGTAGGCGGACGGGAAAAAACACTGGCATTGAGATGGGAGGGGTACTTTTAAGCTCTTGTTCTGTCCCTGCAGAGTCAAGGGGCAGCCTCCAGGTGGCTGTCAAAGGGGAACAATGCGAAAATAGAAATCTTAACGCCCAAAAAAAAAACAACTCAAACCCAATGTCAGTGTCTGATAAAAAATAAAAAAGAAATTTGAGCAAAGAAACAAGGGGCAGTGTCCGTACCCCCCTTAAGGATGCAGCCATTTGTAGCTTAAGGCTCAGCCCCATTTTTGTATTCTGAATTGAGTACGTATGTGGTTATAATTTTGAAAAACTTGCTTATTCAAAACGATTATGAGATTGTTTTTCTCACATTACTAATTTGGGGATACGTATTGTTTTGAATAAACTTTACATTTTAACACCAAAAAAAACCTCTTAAATTTGTCAGATATATGTTCATTTAGCCCTTATCTAACAATACACACATTCAAATTGGAAAAAAAAAAAAAAAAAACACTATTACAAATATGCAATTTATCCCAAGACAGGGACCCCCCACACCGTGGCCGGTACTTGTTCATTGTTTTTTTAGCGCACAGAGACGCAGAAGGGCAGGAGGGACCTGCAGCTGCCAGGATTTTAGTTCATTGGCCCCGGAATATAGGCTACAAAATTTTAGCTTTCTGTTATTGGAGCCATGGGCATTCTTTTTGTGGGATGAGATGCTTTTCCAGTTTTTTACCATTTTGAGAGTTGTATCCCCCATTGTTGAACAAATTTAGATGTGTTTTAAGAGGGCCAGGGTAGAAAAGCTTCAATTCATATACTAGATATTTTAATTTGAGGGTGTGGGGGGGGCAGTTGTCACCGCAAAGACGATAATCATGTGATCTTTATTCTATGGGTCAATACGATTAGAGAAATGTACCATACATGAATATATTTATAGCTTTACTAAATTTGCCAAAATAAAACCCTTATGTGCAATGTGGCTTGGGGGAATTCGAAGCCCGGACCCAGCGCGCAAAGGCAGGAAGTGCTACTCACTTGCACATGCCGTGCATGACATTTTTGGCTATGGAGCTGGTTGATGATTGTTTTTTTGCGGGATTGTTGAACTTTGCTAAAGTTTCAGTACATCTGTTTTTTGATGCTCTTCCATTAAATTTTTTGTGGGAAGTCAAAGGGTAAAATAATTTTTGGCGGCCATGCTTTCTTGGAATCTCCCTTCATTCAAGTCCCGGAACGGCCTCTACAAATCATTGAAATTGAAGACGCCTTCCCCTTTGGCAAAAAAAATTTCTAACTGCCATGTCTAACGGACTGGATTTTGTCCTGACTGATAAATCCCCATCGAATTTGTCTACAACACTTGTACGTTTAAATCCTTGAAACCGTCCCCCTTCCTCGTTGAGACCATGGGACGCTTAATTCTCCGTGGATCTCCACAATTCACTCTTCCATGAAACTCTTCATTACCATAAAGGAGTTTAGGAATATAGGAAATACCTTAGTCTTTTATTTATATTGATGCATAGACGGTTTCTCTACACTATGACATATATAAACCGTAGATACGCCTGAGTTATGAAGCACCATCCGGTTGGGCCCCCTGCGCAGCGACTGCTACCTGATGTCAGCGAGGGTTGGTCCTCTGTCTTCTATCTCTGCGGTTTCTGGCAGGCGCCGCCAAGTTCTTCCCAAGCCGTCGCATAGAATGACGTCAGCAGACGGCCGAGTCATTACTATGCGCTGCAGGGCCGGGAAGAACATGGCGGCGCCCCAGGCTGGGCTGCATGCTACTGGGGGGGGCAGGCTGGGCGTATGGCTAAACAATACTGTTTAATATTAATATTTCCATACATTTCTTCTTATATATTCCTTTGTGGGAGGATAGGTATATCTTTCGTCTGATATCTGTACCAGTATACAAAGTACTTCGGAAGTTTGATAAAGATTTAGGAATTAATATGTATATATCGAGTATAAGCGACACGATGTATAAGCTGAGACCCCTCATTTTACCACCAAAAATGGGAAAACCAATTGACTCGATATAGCCGAGGGTGTTGTAGTAGACAGCTAGCAAAGAGAAAAAAAATTAAAAAACTTACTCACCTCCAGTGTCCAGATCGTTGGTCGCGGGTCGATCTCAACACGAGGCTCCTGATTCTCAGCGCAGTCAGTTCAGTACCAGGCGGTGGATCCTCTTCTTTCTTCTGTAGACGGAGATTGCGTCCATTGGATCTGCCGGCGAGCACGCACTATGAACCGCGGTGTCGCGGCTGATGACGTCATTCAGCCGCGACACCGATGCATATTATTATCAGAAATCGACGGGGCTAAACAAACGGAATTGCCGGTTCGGACCCTAAGAAACGAGCCCCTATGTCTCTGGAACATTCAGCATTGATTACAAATATCCTAACCTTTTAGGGAGGTTGAAGGTGGTTAATATGAATAGCCTTGTTGCAGGCTGAAACAGGTACCCAGGTCACTTCTATTGGCCAACATCTAATGCATTACTTATGTAGTGTCATTCACTAGGAGTCTGTATACGCAGATCCGGTGCATTTTTAAGTGTTTTATCTTCATTTTGTTAATAAGTAATACTTATTGCTGTGTAACTTGTGCCTTATGACAACGTCATAGACGCCATCTTAATGCACATGGCTACAGGCGCCATGGGATCTTGATTGCGACCTGGGACTGCTAAGCGGGGCATCACGATCATGGGGAAATACACACCCCCCACACCAGGCAGTTTTAACATCCTGCCGAACCACGAGTGTTTACACTGGGATGTCAGTACTGGCGCAGCTGACATCCAGTGGCATCCCGATGCTGGTCTGCTAGACTCAAGCTGGGCTGCATCTGCTCCGACATATCGGACACAGAGCGGGAGGGGGTGTTAAAGGGGCAAGATCATAAATAGACTCAGACAATGCTGTCAAAGTTATCTGTATCAATAAAACTACAGCATTTCACATATACAATTCCAAACTGGTCCTATCAGTCATGTGTGTACAATTTGTGGACATCAGGTAACAACAATTTTACCGTGTGTATGACATTCTCATTGTCTATAGATCAATTCAGAGCCTCAATTCAGAACTGCCAAGACTCCTTTTAACTGCCTATAAATTAATATAGATTTCCATGGAATTTCTCATTTATCTCATTAAAGCTGCAGGAATTTATGATAGAATGAAGCCATCTCATGAGGGGAATTATGTGTACAAGGAACATAAAGGGGGGTCATTCCTAAGGGTCCGACCGAGTGGCACATTTTCGTAGCGGTTCCCGTATTATTCCAATTGCTCGAAAATTCCGGGTGGGTGGCCGTGGCCGTCGAAAACCCGACGGATTCGCAAAAACCACGAAAAAAAAAAAAACACAGGTTCGCTTGACAACTTGCTTACCTGCCACCAGGATAAGATCGGAAACTCCAACAGACCTTGGCGCAGCAGCGACACCTGGTGGCATTGAGGTTGCACTACCTTAGTGAATCGCCGGAAAAGACCCGAATCCTCGACAGAATGCATGTGGACCGGCTAAGTAAACCTGCCCGATGTTCGAAAGAAATTACGGTTGGGTTTGATCATTATGCACAGCTTCATAACTTTGGAATAATCTTTTCATAACATTTTAGTATAATGACATATGACTAGCAAGTCATGACTTATGAATCTTTAAAGGGAATTCTGTCACAGGGACCTCATTTGCACTAAAGAGATTGAAAAAGCACATGACCGCAGAGCCAAAAAAACTCTCTGCCTTTATAAGCATTGGCATTACAATACCAAATTGTGTGTTATAAACTTCATCTTGCATCCTGACAACCCTGGGGTAGTCACAGGGGCTGGGCTTTGGTTTGGATGCATTTCAAAAACAACGTGTGACTTGTTGAGCTGCAGGCTGCCGTCCACTTTGTGCTACTAACAGCTCTGTCCCTCCCCCACTGATGTCAGGCTGAGCAGGCTTGTGACTCTGAAAGGAGCAGGATGTGGGTCTGTGCCCTAAGGTGGGGCTTAGATCTGAGGAGGGATAAAACATGACAGCCCCATTTTTGTTTAAATGCATCCAAACCAAAGTACAGCCCTGTACAACTACCCCAGGATTTTGTCAGGATGAAAGAGAAGTTATAAACATACAATTATATTGTAATGCAAATGCTTACAAAGGCAAAAAGGCATAATTGCACGGCGGGTGTAATAGGCTTCTGCAACCTGTCTTCAGTGATAAATTAGGTCATGGGTGACAGGTTTTTGCTTATTGAACTGCAAAAAACAAGGTTATAGCTGAATTCCAAGGGGGCATTTTATAGGGGAGTAATCAGGTTTGCCTTTAGCAGAGTGAGGCATGCTGCTCGATCTTTTTACAAATATGCCCCAGTCCACAAGACATAATCAAAATGAGAAAAACACCAATACTCTTATGCATATGCAAGGTAGGCATTAGAGACTAGTCAATCAGATTTCATTGTAGTATTTCGTTCCCAGCATATTTTGCCACAGGCTGTATTTGGACAAAGAAGAAAAAAAGAAAAGAAAAATAGACTATTTCGTTTTTTAAGATTTAAAAGAGAAAAAAATAAATTCTGGCTTAGATTTTTTTTTGCACATCCTACCATTTTACATGAGACTCATTTGTCATCATGTAGGGGCTGCTACAAGATTCAAGGGGCAACTTACAATTTTCCTTCTAGCCCCACGGTTTGCAGAGATATCATTCAGTTGTTGACCATTTAACGGTTGGTAAGGAGAGGAAGGATGTTGAGTTTTTTCTATGTTCAGTAATGGCTGTGTATCACACACTTCCGCCCAATATTGTGCCAGCAGTGCCCTCACGCGGCATTCACCATCATGCCCATATCACCCTCACACCCACCACCCGCAATTATGTCATGTTTACAGTTATGCTAAGTTTGCATTATGGTTCATTGGTCGGCGCCTTTTGCTCCAAGGGTATGTTACACTGCATTGCGTCAAACTTCACCTAGGTGTCGTTTGCGCTCACATTTATGTATGCATATTTGCGGGGCGTTTACGTGTATGCAGATTTCCATTTATGTTGAATTGGCGTCGTGTTTAACCCCGTAAGGACGGAGGGGTTTTTTTTTTTTCCCGCTCATTTCTCGCTCCCAACTTGCAAAATCATAACTTTTCATTGTTTCCGCTGTACAGATGTGTGAGGGCTTATTTCGTGCGTAACAAATTTTACATTCCACATAATGTTATTTATTTTAACATGCCGTGTACTGCGAAGCTGAAAAAAAATTCCCAAATGTGGAAAAATTGAAAAAAAAAAAAAAAACCCGTTCTTGTGGGCTCAGTTTTTACGACTTTCACTCTCGACGCTCCAAATAACATGCCTACTTTATTCTTGGTTCGGTTGCGATCGCGGGATACCAAATTTATATAGGTTTATTGTGTGTATACATTTTCAAAAAATTAACAAATTGTGTAAAAAAAAGAAAAAAAATTTGTTGCCATCTTGACGCTAATAACTGTTTCATACTTTGGCGCACGGAGGTGTGTGAGGGGGTCATTTTTGCCAAAATTTTGATCATTTTTTATTTCATTTAGGTTATGAAAAAGTTTGTAAAAGTCGCATTTCGGGACATTTGGGCCGCCATTTCCCGACTCGGAGGTCAACGCCGCCCGTAACAGTTTTTCTATTTGGATAGATCGGGCATTTTGGGCGCGGCGTACCGAATATGCATTGTGATTTTTACTGTTATTATGTTATAGTTCTAGGAAAGGGGGGTGATTTGAACTTTTAATATATTATTCGGAAAAATGAAAAAGTTATGGATTTTTGAAGTTGGAGAGCGAGAAATGAGCGGAAAAACCCTCCGTCCTTAAGGGGTTAAACACGACGCAAATTCAACATAAATGGAAAATCTGCATACACGTAAACGCCCCGCAAATGATGCATACACATAAATGTGAGCCAAACGACACCTAGGTGAAGTTTGACGCAGATGCAGTGTAAGCATACCCGTGGAGCAAAAGGCGCCGAACAATGACCATAATGCAAACTTAGCATAACTGTAAACATGACATAATTGCGGCGTGAGGGTGATATGGGCATGATGGGTGATGCCGGCGTGAGGGCAATGCTGGCACAATATTGGCGGAATGTGTGTGAACACAGCCATTACATGAACATAGAAAAAACTCACAGCTCTTCCTCTCTGACCAAACCGATTAAAATTGTCACAAACTGGGAATGATATCTCTGCAACCGTGGGGGCTAGAAGGAAAATTGTAAGTGCCCCTGAATCTGTGTAGCAGCCCCTACATGATGACAAATGAGTCTCATGTAGAATGGTAGATGTGCAAAAAAAATTCTAAGCCAGAATTTATTTTTTTTCTCTTTTAAATCCTTAAACGAATATGTCTATTTTTCTTTTCTTCTTAGGTCAAAATACAGCCTGTGGCAAAATATGACTGGGAACAGAAATACTACAATGGAAATCTGATTGCTGTATCTAATGCCTACCTTGCATATGCTATAAGAGGTATTGGTGTTTTTATAGGAGCACAAAGATGGAGGCAGCCTGCAGCTCAGACAAGTCACACGTTGTTTTTGAAAATGCATCCAAACCAAAGCCCAGCCCCTGTGACTACCCCAGGGTTGTCAGGATGCAAGATTAAGTTATAACACACAATTGTATTGTAATGCCAATGCTTAGAAAAGGCAGAGTGGTATTTTGGCTCTGTAGGTGTCATGGGCTTTTACAATCTCTTTAGTGAAAATGAGGTCCCTGGTGACAGATTCCCTTTTAAAGATTCATAAGTCAGTGGACTTGCTGATCATATGTCATTATACTAAAATGTTATGAAAAATATTATTCCAAAAGATTTTATGAAGCCTGTGCAGAATGATCAAACCAAAGTAATTTCTAACATCGGGGCAGGTTTACTTAGCCGGTCCAACAGTGCATTCTGTCGAGGATTCGGGTCTTCCGGCGATTCACTAAGGTAGTGCACCCAATGTCCACCAGGTGTCGCTGCTGCGCCAAGGTCTGTTGGAGTTCACGATCTTATCCTGGGTGCAGGTAAGCAAGTGTCAAGCGACCTGTTTTTTTTTTTTTTCGTGGCTTTGCCCAATCCGTCGGGTTTTCCGACGGCCACGCCCCCCGATTTCGAGCAAATTGGAATAATACGGGAAACGCGACGAAAATGTGCCAATCGGACCCTTAGTAAATGACCCCCCTTTATGTTCCTTGTACACATAATTCCCCTCTGGAAGATGGCTTCATTCTATCAATAAATTCCTGCAGCTTATGAGATAAATGAGAATTCCAATGGAAATCTATATTAATTTATAGGCAAGTTAAAAGGAGTCTTGGAGTTCTGAACTTGAGGCTCTTGAATTGATTTGTCTTAAAAGTAAAAAGCCGCAACTTCCTCCCCCCCCCCACATTTTTTTACGAATGCGGCAATACCACTCTGTACAATAATCCCGAAACATTATGGACCTGCTCGTGTAGCGCTGTAAAACACAACCTTTTGCAAAAATTTTAGATTTTCATCAAATCCACTTCACAAAAATGTTCTGGAAAGTGATAAGTTTATGTGGGCGACAAAATGGTACCACTGTAAAGGACAACTTAATATATTAAAATAGAATCCCTAACCCTGATCACCCATAAGTAAAAATATATAACCCCTTAAGGAGCAGGGTTTTTCCGGCTCATTTCTCCTCTCCCAACTCACAATCCATAACGTTTTTTCTTTTTTATGTGTACAGACCCGTGTGAGGGTTATTTTCTGCGGGTAACCAATTTTTACTTCACATACATGTTATTTTTTTACATGCCGTGTACTCTGCAAGCTGACAAAAAACTCCATATGTGCAATTTTTTTTTTTTTTAAAAACGTCCACGTGCGTCAACGTTCCTTGTGGGCTCATTTTAACGACTTTCATCAACACTCTTCGCTCCAGATAACAGCCTACTTTATTCTTTGGTTCGGTGCGATCGCGGTGATACCAAAAAAAGAAAAAACAGTTTTTGTCCATCTTCTGATGCTAATAACTTTTTCTACTTTGGCGCACGGAGCTGTTGTGAGGTGTCATTTTTTGCGAAAATGAGCCGACTTTTTTCATTGTCTAACCATTTTGAGGTCTGTCCGACATTTTTTATAATTTTTTATTTCAATTCATTTTTTTATGTGATGTAAAAAGGTGGCTAAAAGTCGCATTTCGGATCTTTGGGGTGGGCGCCATTTCCTTCCCGTCTCGGAGGTTCCCCACCGGCTGTCACCTTTTTTATAACTTTTGTAGATCGGGGCATTTTTGGACCGCGGCGGATACCTAATGTTTTGATTTTCTTAAAACCCTAGATGGTCAGAAGCCATCGCTCCCTACCTAAATACTGGCAATACTTCTTTATTGCAATATATGAGGCATTTTTGCAGGTCATCATTGTAACGAATCTTTCAGAAGCATGTAGCCTCTTGTCAAAAGAAGACCCAGGCGGCGCGGCGTTGATAGGGTTAATAGCCGCGATCGGTGTCAAGCACCGACCGCGGTTATTATCGGTGGGGGTTTTCTGCAATGCAAAAAACCCCACCTTTGTATGAAGAGGATCAGCCGTGGCCCTCTCATCACACTCCTTATACCCTCTGCGCTGTAGAGCTACGGCGCAGAGCGTTTAAGGGTAAAACTATATTTTAAATGAGGTTATCACCGTAATCATAGTGATCTCTATAACAAAGATAATTTTTTTATTGTAAGTTGGTACGGCCCCCCAAAAAAGGCACTAAATTTTAAAACGATTTATTTTTCCTACTAAATTTTGATTTAATAAAATCTTGTTAAGTGGCTCTAATGTCAGAGCAAAATGACCCCCCTTATTTTATACATATTTCCAAAAATAGCTTTATAGCAAAAGAGGGACCAGCATAATCTGCTCTGATGGCGCAGCTTCTCTGCCCTGGTGTGCCCCTACAGCAGTTACCACCACATATGGGGTATTGTTTTCTAATGTTTTGGTATAAAACCCTGGTGGAGCGTTTATTATTTTTTATCCACTGAGATTTGTACATTTTTTCTTGAAAACATTCATTTCAGCCAAAGAAAATGAACATTTTCAAAATTTCATGCGATTTTTGTTATAACCCCCTGTAAAACAATTAAAGGGTTAACAGACTTCAATTTTAATTTGCCTTGCATACATTAAGGGGTGTATTTTCTTAAATGGGGTACTTCATGGGGTTTTAACTTTTAATTTAGGCCTCTTAAAGTGACTTGAAATCTGAGCGGGTCCCGCAAAAGCAACGATTTTCTGTTTTATGAAACTTTGTGATTCGACACTAGTCAAAGTGCCTATAACAATTTACAAAAATGAGAGCATGCACTAAAACCTGGAGACAAAGCAGACATTTCGGTTAATGTTATCAATTTTTTTTGCTGTTTATGACTGTTTGAACAAGTAGAACATTTTCAGTTCAAAAAACTAACTTTTTCATAAATAAACCACACATGCCAACAAAAATTTTTTCAACTAACATGAGTACTGGTGTCACGAGAAAACCATTTCAATTTTGTGCCTTAACTGCATTAAATACTTACTGAACGTTCCATCAAGTGATTCCAGTCAGCTTTCATGTTGTTGATGCTGTCAGCAGACTGGATTGTGGGCACCCTGATGAGTAGTATGTGTACTGCAGCAGTAGTTATAACTCATCCTGCCTCCACGAATTCTAAAGAGCTTGGACTTCCTGTCACTAAGTGTGGTGATGTGAAGTCCAGTAAGTCAGTGGAGTCTACAAGACCAGCTTCACTATAACGAGTGGTATTGTTCTGGCTCTTGACTTCTCCCTATGTAATTACATAATTATTTTGTTTTCCTGCATTCATCCCCAATCCCCACTCTGCTTGTTTATAAAAACCCAAGATGTTGGGTTAAAGGGTTTGTCGCACCACAAATATCACGCTATCCTTATTCATGAC
The DNA here is from genome assembly GCA_019512145.1 of Engystomops pustulosus. Taxonomy (NCBI): domain Eukaryota; kingdom Metazoa; phylum Chordata; class Amphibia; order Anura; family Leptodactylidae; genus Engystomops; species Engystomops pustulosus. Next base: position 120,258,969 of record CM033647.1, read on the forward strand.
TTGGGCTAGGTGGAGTGCCGACTTCTGTTTGTTGACCAATAAACAGCCTCTTCCACGCGACTCATTCGTAAACGACGCCATCACTAAATTTCTTATCTCTTTCCTCATTGTCAAACACAGGAGAGTAATCAGTGGAGACACCATGAGGATGGGTTGGAGCATGAAGAAGGTGTGTAATTATTCCAGATGGCAGCTTGGTTAGAAAATGGAAAGGCTGAAGCTCTCAAAGGTGGCAAAGCTACAGACAGGTACATAACATGCAGACATCTCTAGTGGAAACACATTTATTGAAAAATAGCCCAACTTTCTTTTAATCTTCTATTCATGAATACTGTCATACGGTCCTGAAGGGCAATTACTTATAACAGGATCAATTTCACATGAACTCTATCTGCAGCCATTTTATGGACCTGGAGTGGATGGCTGATGAGGTAAACGATGGGAGGCTGCACCTCACGTTCACGAAAATTAGCTTGAAATACCACATGTTCAAACTTTTAACTTTTTTTTTTTTTATTCCCTTTAGTGCCTTTCGGGAGATGACTCTTCACTTGCATGAGATAAGTGAAAAGATTAGAAAAGAAAAAAGGTAGAAATTGTAGCCAGTCGTGATTCCAATATATGCAGCAAGCAAGAGGAAGTAAAACACGGTACGTGTTTTAACATGTGTATGCGCGCTGTGGACTTTAAAGTATTATAGCGTTTTTTTGTGGTTTTTTTTATTTTGTGAAGGGGGGTGTGTTGTGTGAAAATGTGAGAACATTTTGTCATAAACTTGCTTGGTGTAACATAATCAAGCTACTCCCTTTCTATAGAGCTCTGTATTCAAGCCTATTAGTGGGTGGTTTTTTGCAACAAACACCCATCGGTTCCCAACTTCGATCTTTGCTAGTGGTGCGGCAAGTAAAAATCCCCATATTCTGCCAGTTTGGGTTTTCGTCTGACAATTTTGGGGTAAAGTACCCTATGGAGTCCTAAAAAAAATATTCAAAAACAAAAAAACAAATTTAATAAACCGAAATATTCACTCCCCCCTTTCCCTCGTACAACATAAAAATAACTGTGAAAATCATAAACATGTTGGGTATTGCTGCTCCCCAAATGTCCAAAAATATGATTTCTTCCTGCGTTTTTATGTCCATAACGGAAAAAGGGCTCAAATGTCCGAAATCCTCTCCCCCCCCCCCCCCCCCAGTGCCGACACACGGCACCAAGGAGGATTCCTCACCCCCTGGGGCATTAAACAAAGGCTTGAAGCATTTCAGTATAAACCCTCCTAGCCATGTGTGTGTATGTATATGTATATATGTATGTACAGTACCGTAGTATTGGTTGGACCCTCTTTTTGCCTTCATAACTGCCTCAATTCTTCGTGGCATAATTCGACAAGGTGCTGGAAGCATTCCTCAGATTTGGGTCCATATTGCATGATGGCAAATCACACAGTTTGCCGCACATTTGGTCGGCTGCACATCCATGATGGCGATCTCCCGTTCCACCACTGTCCAAAAGATGCGCTAATTGGATTGAGATCTGGTGACTGTGGGGGCCTTTTGAGTACATTGAACTCATTGTCATGTTCAGAAACCATGTGGGTGCTGCGGGTTTTGACTGGTTTTTTTTTTTAAGGGTTATATATATCCCCCTACTCTTCCTTAAAAAAAAAAAAGTCACAAACCCCAGCACACAATGAAACTCTGCATGCCTGCAAAATAGGTTAAACCCTACGACACATTCGAACTTAAACTCCCCCTGCGGACTATGGTCTGACACCACGGACTGAGCAAGATATCTGTACTTACGAGTGTAATCTGTTATTCTGTGAAATAATTTGGTTTTATTGTCATGCTAAGCGTAAATCCTTTTATCCAATGAATATATTTCATGTTCAATTTTTATCAAAGTAATTGGATATTCATATGTATTCTGTGTATTATGTACTACTAATATGACTATTACCTCTATTTTATCTCCATAATTAACTGATTGTTAAGGGGTCGCACTGGTTTCGGACGCCATCTTGACTATACTGTCCGCCATCTTAGATACAGCGGCCATTTTCCCTGACCAGTTGTCAAGTTAATGTCATGAATTCAAAACTTCATTTATGTACTGTTTTGCTCGTCCTGTCAGCCTAATACCCCTTTGACATTTAATGAGAAGCCATCTGTCCTCGAACTGCATAATAATATGATCTGGAGCCACTTATCATCTTCTTTCTCAGCATTAGTATAAACAATATCTGTGTACAAGGTCTCTGAGAACTGAGCACACTTAATCTCTTTTTTCCCCAGAATGTGCGATGACCAATAGGTTTGAGTATACTATTCACGCCCCTTGATGAACTCTGTTTCTGTTATATATTTGGCTTTTCATTATTTAAAGGGGAGAAGATCCCTTGACTAAGAAATGCTGTGGTGGCTTAGTCTTTATGTTCAATCATGAAGGGTTAATTAGGACTCTCCTTACAAAAGTCAAGAGGGCGGGTTTGGGGCCCATGCATAAAAATCCTAACATGATTTTGTACTATCTATTTTTTTAGTCTCTCTCCTCTCCTCGCCTTTGAACGTGGCATGGTTGTTGGTGACAGAAGGGCTGGTCTGGTGAGTATTTCAGAAACTGGCTGATCATACTGGGTTTTCACACGCACAACCATGCTCGAGGGTTTACAGAGAATGGTCCGAAAAGAAAAACATCCCGTGAGCGGCAGTTCTGTGGGCGGAATGCCTTGTTGATGCCAGAGGTCAGAGAGAATGGGCATACTGGTTGAGCTGATAGAAAGGCAACGTGACTCAAATCGCCACCCGTTGACCACCAAGTAGGCAAATAGCATCTCTGCACGCACAGTACGTCGAACTTTTTGAGGCAGATGGGCTACACTAGGCAGAAGACCCACACTGGTGCGCACCCTTTTCAGCTAAGAACAGGAAACTGGAGGCTACAATTTTGCACACTCATCGAAATTGGACGTAGGAAGCTTGGAAAACTTTGCCTGTCTATGCGTCTCGATTCTGCCTGCGACATTCGGAGTAGGTTCAGAATTTGGCGTCACACTGAAAGCTGGCTCCATCCTGCCTTGTATCAAACTGTTCAGGCGGTGTGTCATGGTGTGGGGAATATTTTCCTTGGCACTCTTTGGGCCCTTTGTACCAATTGAGCATCGTTTGCATACCAAAGCTCCCTTAGTAATTGTTGACTTACCATGTCCCTCCCTTTATGACCACAATGTACCCCAACATCGATGGCTACTACTTTCAGAGCAGGCTAACTGCGCCATGTCAATAAGCTGGCATCATCTCGTACTGGTTTCTTGAAACTGACATGATTTTCAACTGTCTCAAATGGCATCCACATTTCACCCGATCTCAATTCCAATAGAGCATCTTTGGGACTGGTGGACGTGAGACTTCGCATCATGATGGTGCAGTCGACAAAATCTCGCAACGTGTGATGCCGATCCATGTCAATATGGACAAAATCTTATGCGAATGCTTCCAGCACCTTGTTGAATCGATGCATGAGAATTGAGGCAGTTCTGAGGCAAAAGGGGTCCAACCCGTTACTAGCCTGGTGTACGCCTAAAAAATGGTCGGTGGAGTGTGTGTATGTTGTATGTATATATAAATATATGAGTATATTTTTTTCCTTTCACTTTCCTTTCATGAAGCCTTAATTAAGATCTAAAAAGACCCAGATAAGCACACGGAGCAATCAAAAATGTTCAAGTGGGTGCGCCTATAAAGATTTCCAAGAAACATCCCTTTACCCCGTTTAGATTAGGGTTGCTCAAGGACTCCTATGGACAGAACGTGGGACCGCAAATCCTAAGTCATGGGAAAAATACAAATGGTCCATGTTTGCGTCCCCGCATGGCAGCCACATCTACTGCACGTAACCTTAAGTGTCTGGCTTGGACAGTTGGCACAGTCATTTGATGTCGGTAGCAACAAGGAGATCCTGGCCTCACTTGCACAATTGCTGCAGCGCAAGAAATTGTTGCAGTTGCATAGCGTATTTGAGAAGTATGAGGGCCAATCAGGAGCTTTAAGCAATGCAGCTAGGCAGGGCAACCATGACTGAAGGCAATACATGGTGATGCTGAATCCAGGGCCGCCATCCTGAATGGGGGCGTCTAGTAGACCTTGTTCAAGGGACCGGGGGGCTGGACTGTTGCTATTTATATGCTGGTTGGGCATGTGCAGTAAGGTAGGGCCTATACAAACGTCTAAGCTTCTCTGCGTTAAAATGTTTTGGTAAAAAAAAATGGTGGTATACAATGTTATGTATCATTTGGGAAATGAAAACTAGGGGCACAAATCTCTTTCCAGTCGGTGTCCACAAACTTCCTGTGGCGCTGCCCTGGCTGGGTCAAAATCAATTGTAACACCTTACCCCTGTTCTTCATCGTGCTTGTTCGGGAAAGGATTGTATGAACATTCTGGAGAAAGAGTCGATGAAAAGTGTTTATTGAATCCAGGTATTTCCCCACACCACCCCCATGATGCCCCTGGGGATGACTTTGACCCTCTGTGGGGAAGAGGAAGGAGAGAGGTTAAAAGTCCCCTCCCGCCCTGCCTCCCCCAGTGTTCTTTCCTGTTTCCCACCGTCAGATGGCGAGAAGGTCTTCTCCTTGCAGCATCCATGTGTCAGGGGGGACGGCAACACTCAACCGTCCGCGCGGGATCCTCGACCAAGCCACGCAGTTTGGGTCCACGAGGCGGCTTCCGGCCCTCCCTGGAACATCCACGTCCGGCCTGGGAAAAGCCTTCTCATCCGGCTGGCAGCGTCGTCTACGAGCGGTGGCGCTCCGTCCGCCTTAAATATCCTGGGGTTTCTCGTGGAGGCAGATGAACACCTCCGGCGGCGAACCGGAAGTGACGCCCGATGCCTGGCTTTGGAGCTTGGAACACCGGCTTCAATTCCTTCAACAGGGGTATGGCTCCCCTAGAAGGTATTTAAGTTTCATTTTATTGCGGGTACACCTTGATCTGAGGTCTAGTTTCAAAGTTTTGTTTCTGGACTCTCGTGCAGTCGTCTGAAAGGGCAGATGCAGGCTCTTCTCCTCCCGCTGGTACCTGTAAGTGCGCTGGAGGAGTCCTCCACATGGTTTATATATTGTGTATATATATATATATATATATATATAATATGTATATATGTATATATATGTATATATATATAATTATATATAGGTTGTTTCTTACAGTCTCCTGCAACACAATTTCTCCTCCTTCCCTTCCAGAGGAATCTGGTGGAAGGGGAAAGTGTCAATGATAAAGCGGAGAAAAGTGGACAAAGTGGCGAGAGATCCAAATCAAAATCATCTGATGTTCAGAGAGAAGATGTAATATGTGCAATTAGCATTTACCCGATACGCATAAAAAGCCGATATGTAGGGGGCGCGTGGCCTGTGCCGCTGATGTGAGGTGACGTGTGCAAGAGGAGCTCCCGTTGCAGTTCTCTTATTACCCTGCATTTTGTGTGGCCCGTTCGGGGGTAAGAAAGCTTGTCAAGCACCAGCCGCAGTCACGGATCCTGCCGGCGACAGATACGACGGCTTCTTAGCGGAGCATGACCCGTTACGGCCCCGACAGCTAAAACCCCGGGAAGAGCACGTGGCTGGCAAAATGGCCCGGCACGAGTGCCGCACTAAGGATAAATGGCGGAGATATAGCTGCCCGCCTTGAAAATACGCAGAGAGGGGATGCTGCCATAGAACCCCCGAGTATAAGCTTATGCCGAGAGGGTTCTCGTCACACCATGCCTTGGTGGTCAGGCTGATATCCATGCTAAGGGCGCATAGGAAAGTATGAGACCCATCGTGCAGAGAGCGAGGATGACGAACTGCCGTAGACTACCCTATATGAATTCCTGAGCTTCTAAGACACCACGCCGGAGCATCGATTCAAGTCAACCAACCAGGGGCCACAGCATAAGAGGTGAAGCCCGATTGATAAGGAACCACCTGAGGGATGTATACTGGCCGTTACGTCCTGTAAGCTGCCTGGCCAAGCAACTGGGAGGCCTCACTGAGAGGTTGTACTGAGTCATCCATGACATGGCATAAGGTCAGAGAGCGGGTGAAGGAAGTGGAAGACAGAAGTAAGCAAAGTTGAGGTCAGCTTCCCCTATGACAAGGGTACATGAGAAGAGTTATATCCACTACCCAAACTCCTCAATGTCCAAAGCGTATGATCTAAAACACACTCCGTCGTAAACAACGTAGAGTAGTTGGAGTCCGGAGAAGTCTGGGGAAAGATCCTGTGGACTTTTTTGAAAATGGCTGAGATAGAGATGTGCCTGATGTCCCTCTCCCGCTCTTTGCAATTGAAAGAGCACACAGAATCCCTAACCCGACCATTCCACCAGTGCTCTCACCAAGATCTATCCTCATTAAACTTCTGCACTATAGGCAGAGATACTGTTTTCCGCAGAGCAAGAGCGCTCAAAGATATATCCCTGACGTGGGAAAAAGAATCTCATTTTATCTGACTTTTTCTCAGAATCCAGAAGAAGGGCACAATTCTTCATGTGATCGCCGACTGAGAGAGGTGAATGTGATCTACTCTGTTAATCCAGCGCGGCTGCGCGTTGTAGCACACGGAACACACACTTGCTTTGAAGCACCCAAGTATTCTATTGAGTGGAGGATGCCCAAGGAAATAGACTCTGAGCCGCCGCGTGGGATGCAACAGAACACTGATTTGAAGACCGCTTGCAATACTCGTTGAGAGAAGTCTAAAATTGGGCCAAATGCCACGTTAACCTAAGTCAGTTGCGGGACTATTGTTTTTCTGCGATTGCTAGTTTCATTATAGAACTGCAAGAAAAGGAGACATTCCTACCCCGACTCCTACCTTCAGGAGAAATGTCGACATTTTGTCTACGTTTTTCCTGTTTGTTCCCTCATGAGTCATTGGTTTTCTTTCTTTTTGTTAGAATTATGTTTGGTGGTAATGGAAGGGGGGATTGGCTCAGACTGAGGATATTGGTGCGACCAATGGTGTATGATTGAAGTTACTAACTATACATACAGGGGAAAGTTCCCTGAGTTTGTGGGTATGGCTAAGGTTAATTAATTTTGTGGCGTGGACGTCAGGTCACAGAGAAATGCTAATAAGAGAGATGGATATATAGGTCTCTACTAAGCCTACGACCTGCAATATTAATGGCCTCTCTGATACAACCTATTGACGGAAAACTCCTCTTCTAAATAGAACTTGGGTGGGACATCAGTATTCTCAGTCTACTCACACATGCGAGAGGAGTTAGCACATTTTGTGCATCGTAATATACCGTTTGTATGTGAAAGGCAAATGACAGATCAGAGGGCAGTATATATGTGTTACAGTGTTTTATATACGAATTAAATGATATAATTGTTGCAGTATATGTTTCCCCCTCATACCTCCAATATGATTATTAAGTTATCGTCTTTAGGGGCCGGGTCCTCGGCGATGCCGTGCTGCTAATGGAGAATTTTAATAATTATCTACATCCCTCCTGGATACGTTCACACTGGCACATCGCGGAGTCGGCCTCAACCGACCTGTTTGGCAGATTGCTAGATGATGTGGGTTTAAATGTGATATTTGGAGGAAAGGCAATGTAGGGGTTAGACAACTCATAGCCGATGCGGCCTCTCACCGCTCCCTATCCTTGATAGACCTGGCCTGGTACACAATCTCTTCTCTCTCTTTGTCGCAATGTTAAATATCTGGCTCGAATTTATCTATACCATTCCCCGTCTTGTTTCCTGACCTTACGACCAAATTGGGACCTATGGGAGGTTACTGGAAAGTTAATATACTCCATATTGGCTTCAGATTTGGGGGTCATTATCCGTAGCTCTACATAGATATTTTTGACACAGAAGATGAGTCTGTCCCGGATAATGCTATTGGACTCCCTGAATAGCACATTCAGGGGGACCTTTTACACCAGGCTCTAATTGGGACATAAAACCAAATCACGAGACTGCATTTGGACACTGGTAAATAGGTGTGACGGACCGAGGGCAAATACATTTCTGACCGCATCAGAATGACCATTTGAAAGCATGGAACGGAGGCCCAAACCACATACAGAGACCATAGATAAGTTCCGCGGCTAACAAAGGTATTTCATGAAACTGAGTATTTTGAGGAGGGAGAGGCACAGGACATCTTTTGGCACGAATAGTACAGGCACAGCAGGTAATGGGACATTTTCTTATTTGGATAAAGGGGGGTGGGTGGGTCTAGAGTGACTCCAGGACGAGAGATAGACTGGATGTCTTCTATCCTCTTACAAGCAACCATATACATGTCCACTATACAGACACTTGGGGGACATGCTCAATATGTAGAATCCCTGGCCCATCAAAGCTTTCTAACACAGCAAGACAAACCCTGGGAATGCCATATACTCCTTGAGAACTAGACGCAACAGGGTCTTATGCATAAGATAAGGCCCAGTGGAGGACGGACTCTCCCGGGTCGAGTTATATAAGACGCAAGGAGACATTCTCTCCTTCCCCAGATTATTATCTGTACGTGGAGCAGGCATATGAGAACAGGCCGATTCCCCAACTCCATGCTAGAGTCCGTGATGTGGTAATTCCCAAAGAGGGCAATATCCTGCTAATCGAATCGTATAGACCCTCTCTTTATTGCCTGTCGATGTTAAACATTTGCCAAACAGTCCAGCTTAGAATTAAATCAGGTATATCTGAGTTATGCACACTGTACGCAACAGGGTTTTAATCCCTGAGAGAGCCACCTCCATTATTTACGGAGGCTGTTTTCTGAACCTTCAACTTTCAAAAAGGGAGTGGCGAAAGGCAGTTAGCAGGTCTCGCTCTAACGCTGCCAAAGCTTTTGACAGTGTCGAGTGAAATTAATACACAATATGGCTGTCCTGGATGTGATGGTTTTGGAACCCAGAATTTATGCCTAGTTAGATTGCTATACTCCTCCCTAGAGCCTGGGTGGAGCGAACGGTTGCTTATGAGTCCTTTTATTTAAAAAAACAGGGGCACGAGGCAGGGGTGCCCCTTATCTCCCCTTCTGGTTCGCAGTGGCTATCGAGCCCTGGCGCGTCTGAATCAGACACTCCACCCGACATCGTGGGGGTTTGAGAGGGGGGGTAGAAGAGCGCGTATCTTTCTAGGCCAATGACATCTTTTAGACTTGGGAGATGTGGGAGCTTTCCTTGTACCTGCCATGACATAATCCGCCTTTGGCCAGAAATCAGGACTCAAGATAATTAGGGGAAAGTCCTGTGCTACTACTGGTTGAATACAATCCCGGACGCTCTCTTTGCGGAAACACATATTAAATCAGTACAGTCCTTTAAAATACCTTGGAGACCATCACTCCTCAACCCTAAGGACTATGTTCCTCTCAAATGTAGACCCGCTACTGGAAAAAACCAAGAATAGAAGTCCCGGCATGTGAATACACTTCCATTGTCTCTTGTGGGTGGTGTAATCTGATTAAACATGACTTAATGCCCCAATGGCTGTACATACTCTCATAACGCTCCCCTTTGGATCCATTGAAATATTGTAGGAATTTGATGGATATTGAGAACTCTGATTTGGAAAAGGGAAACATCCCGTATTAGAGACGAGACGTTACAGAATGAAAGGATGGGGGCTTGGCTTTATTACTTTGCCTCCACTGCAACATTTAGAAAGGATGGCATAGAGAGGAGTGACTGGGCTCAGCTGAGAGGCTGATTTTAGTGAAGGTTCACCATGGAGCATTCCTATGTACACAGTAGAGGTAATGGGAAGTCTAACAATGGATATGCACCGACGATACAGCTTATATCTAGGTGTGGACAGAGGCAAAAAATGTGTAGGGTTCTCGGCTTACCTAGTATTTTTCCAGTAATGCTTTTTTGGAATTTAAAAAACTAGAAGGGAATTAATAAATAACGTGGTCGATGTCAGGTGTAGTGACGATCTCTCAGAATTTTTAGAGGATGGAAAGCTCAAGTCTTTTGAGCAATTACACGAACATTTTAATATCCCTCCATCACGCTTTTTATCATTACTCCATACGCCATGCGTGGTCAAATGCAATTCAAGAGGAGGACCCGTCAGTTTGGTCCCCTCTTCTTTTTTGGGATTACTGGAACGGCTCTATAGTAGCGAGGGGCCTTATTCAGCGTTTATATTTGCTTATATCCAAACACCTGGAAAAACCCCATTCATGCTAACATAAGTGGGAATAGGTTTGCGGGGCAGCTAAGCGATGATCAATGATTGCCATATTAGAAATTGACCCCACAGCTTCTCTTTCGATCACATAGATACTCCCAACTCTTGCTAATTACAGGGCAACTGGTCGCCTGACCTCTGCGGAACATAGGGGCTTGGGACAATGCAAATTGCCCTCAAGTGTTGCATATATGATTGCGTCTGATTCCCAGTTTTTGGGGTTTCTAAACTGGGAGAGTACTGGCTGACCTTATTGGCAGAGCTAAAATCAGAGAAGTGTACTCTCTGACCTTCAACCCTCCCCGTAACCTTGTGTTGGTTCTTTGGATGAGGTCTGCGGTCAGACCGGTTTAAGATGGCCATAGCACGTACTATTATTCAGGCCCGCAAACTTATAGCAGCCACGGGATCCAGCTACTGTCTGTCCCCTCTTCTGCGGAATAACGCAGCATATTGAATAATTATATCAGACTGAACGGGCCGGTCTACAGAAAGAGAATAACATTAAAGAAATTTGATGCCATCTGGGAAAATGGATGGATACACCCGGGCTACCGGCGGTGGCATTGACAGACTCTTTACTCATGTATAAAGTAGTAAGTTACTGTTTAAAAAGAAGTGACATTCCAGGTTTTTAAGAGGGATTTTAAAATAAAGCAAAATCGTTAGTCCCAACAGGTAGTTTATAAACGAATCCAACGCATATAAAAAAAAAATTAGGAAAATTAGCTGTTACTGATGTAGTTTTGAATTATTCTATTAGAAATAAACACCATATCCCTTCTATGCTGCCTCAATAACCGGGGCTGTATCAGGTGTTTTTGAGATAGTCTTCTATCTTTTGCTTTAACCGGAGTACTTATACCCCCAATCACTTTTCTTCAGATAGTGTCTAACCTCACATCGAAGAATCATGTGGGGAAGCTTTCCAGCTTTCTTTATTGCAGAATCTTGAGAAATGCTGGTTACAGAACGGTGTGAAAAGGATATAATTTGCCAGGTAACCGGACTTTTCAGATATACACTTTTTCCTGACAAAGATGGCTGCAATACTGAGAAGAGTGGAGGAGTAAATACTGCAGCTAGGGGACAGGAGGTCAAGGCAAAGCAGTATAACACATGTCCTTTCATGATCAGAAACAAGTCCTGGGACATGACAACCTTTCTTTGAAAAGGCCAAAGTAAGAACGTACAGGTTTTTATGAATAAATGCACAAGCAGTAATACTTTGGCCATATTAATCTCTTCCCCCAATTTTTTGCTTGCACTCACTAAGACGACACCCATAAAGAGCTTTTGTTAGTAAGCTTTGAGCCATATATTAGCTGTTAACTGAGCAGAATGGAAACTTGGCAGAATGGATCCTTAGAGAGCTCCCTTATGGAGCAGGGTTGCAAAACGACCATGCATCAGATGAATAACAATGGCAGTAGAAGAGCTTCAACCCATCACAGCACCGAAGCCTCAGCAGGTCTCCTGCAGCTAAACGCACATACACAATTGACCCGCCCCCCCGCCCGACATATTTCAAGGAATGGCCGGCAGCCATCGGCCTCATACATGCCGGAATTCCGAGGCTACCTATCTCGGCATGAATTGGCATTCCAGTGCTCCTGCTCTCCCCCACCATTCTCCTTGGACCTTTAGAAACTTCCTGTTGAAATTAGGAACTTTGCCACCTCCACACTTTGACATCTGCCAATACATCTGGCCTCAATACGACACAACCCACAATGGTAGCTATTGATTGTGGCTGCCCCTGTTGCACTCCACTCCAGACCGTTCATAGTTCACCCAGGGATGCACTCTCCATTACGCTGTCGTCCAGCGAGGTCCTCGACTGAGTGGGGCTGACCGGGGAGGCATGACAAAAAATCTGCTCGGTGCTCGCACTCCCTTGAGTAAACAGCGATACCTTACATTGTCAGGATTCATTCGAGAGCCCAGCATTACAAAACTGAGGTGAACGTCCACAATTGACCTAATTTTGGAAAGTTAGCATCCTTAAAGAATTTAACAAGGTGTAATGTGGTATTTACTGTAAGGTGTATGTTCCAATGAGGGCCTAAAAAAGTCTAAAACGAGTGGTGAAGTCACCTGAAGTGTGATCCCTAATTTTTGAAACGCCCTGCTTGGGGAATTTGGCAAGGTGTAATATATGATAAGTAGCATTTTGAACATATAGGTGGTTTCCCTTCCAGAATATATATAAATGGATGCCCAAGATGGTAATTGCACTTAATTATGAAGTTAGGGGCCCGTATACGTGACGCCCAGTTTGTGCCCTGTGAATGTCCAAATGTCTGATGTTAGGACTCTTGTTTCGAACGTGAGGATGCCGAACATGTAAACCTAAATGCCAGAAATGCAACTAGGCTCTGCAATGATAAAGCACTTTGGAAATACATATATTTATGTATAATCAACGTTTATTAGACGAGACCGAGATGTATAACAGCCTCAATACACTATAATGGGGAAATAACTGTAACAAGGCTGATCACGCAGGATCAGAAATATTGGAAACATTGGTAATGATAGTTGTAAAGATTAGGTTGGAGTAAATTGTAGTTAACAATGAATACGAAGCTCCAAGGTGACAGCTTGTACAGAGTATTATCGCAATAAAGGGGCCAACATGGTCCCACATAAAAAGGGAATCTAACTAACAAACATGTACGATATATGGAGAAAAGGAAACGAAAAGGAGGGGGGGGGGGTGGGGGGGGAGGGAACAGGTGCTCGGATTTGTTAAGACGAGTTCCAGCGACTGGGGAAGGGCTTTGGCATATGCCCTCCTATGATAGGAGATCATGAAGTTTCCTGATAGTTTCGAGATGTTCCCATGGGATCCAAGCTGTACATTTGCCTTGTCGGTCCTGCTGAGTCATAAGCTACTACCTCCTCCATCTACTAATAACCCGAGATCCTGAATCCATCACTATTGTAAGTGGTGGGGCTCTCCAAGTCTAGTGGACGCTGTGCGAGCTGCGGTTAAGAAGTGGCGAAGAGACCTTTTTGAATGGTGATCAGGTACCGGGTTATATTCGACAATAATGCTAACGAGGAGAGGGATGGCATTGTTTAACTGGTACCTGATGGTGGAGACGTCAAAGACCTTTTTCCAATGGCTGGATAATCGGACCGCTCCACAATATATGGGAGCAGAGTACCCACTTCCTTCCGCCCACCATCGCCAACACACATCTGAAATCTCGGGAAAAATTCTAATAAGCCACGAAGACATCTAACACCACCCTGGAGAGTATTTTATAGTTTTCTTTTCCGAGCACTACATGGAAGTGGCATTTTGTGCTAGAATAGAAAGGCCTTATCTAGTTTCCTCATCTGTTGTTCCCCGTAGAAGAGCTTGTTTCCCAAGCTCAATGTAGTTTTTGGCCTACCTGGAGTGGCTCTCCACACAGAACCGATATGGTTGAAAGAGCATGAGCTGGTGGGAGGACAATCTGAACAATGCTTCTAGGGCCGTGGGAGACGACCCGAACGTGGTAAACGATCAGGGTCGGCCGCTATGTATTATGCAATTGTCTATGCTCCCGCCTGGATAGTGCAAATATCAGGGGGAGGGCCTCAAGACTCCATAGAGGGTAAGGTCCCATCGACCCATCTGGCCCAGACAGGTGTCCCAGAAGAGCCTCCAACAAGGAATCGTTTCTACCCACGCCAGGTTGGAATGCGTAGTATGAAATAAAGGAGTCAAAGGGTTCGCCCCATCCTGATAATGTACTCTTGCTCATAGTCCGTCCCACGTAAAGCAGAAGTTGGGAGAATATGAGTGAAGCGAGGTCGCGGTTGCCTAGAGTTAGCTGGATCCAGGGCAGGTAGTGTAGCGTAGGAGATACTAAAATCGCGTTCCAGCGGACCCACTGTTAGTCGCTGTACTGTAAGTCGCAGTCTACTACCACCCGCTACACGATGGCCCGCTGTGTGATATAGTCCGTGGTCAGGGAGTCCCACCCCCCCCCCCCTAGCTTTCGTTCGGACCGCACGGAGAGCTAATCGACTAGAACCCCGGTCTCCCCAGATACCGCTCCGAAGCGCTACGGATTTTTTTGAGAAAAAAACCTGGGGGTCGGATCGGCAATGTGTCTGAAAAGGTACAGAAGCGGGGGCATTATGTCCATCTTTAAAACATTTCAAAACAACTCGGCCGAACCGGGAAGGTGCGGCCACGGTACTGGCCTGAGGTCGCTAAGGGTCTCTCTAAGAGAGGTTTGTAGTTCCGGGCATACAGAGAGGAAGGTCTGCGAGATATCAAACCCAGTAGCATATGTGGGAGCTCTTCATTTAAAGGATGAAGATGCAAAATGGGGCTCTTCCACTTCAGCCCCAGGGGGAACATTTAAGATCTCAGATTTCGAGAGATTTTACCTTAAAATTACTAAGGGAGCCAATTTTGAGAATTCTTCCAGAATTATTGGGGATAGTATTCTGGTTGCGAGACATATAAAAGGAGATCGTCGCATAGAGGGGCCCATCTTATACTTGTGGTTTTTTTCCAATTTGAAGACCGTGTACACTGGGGTTCCGGCGGAGGGACAGCTAAGTGTTTCCATAACTATAACCTACAGGAGGGGCATAGGGGCAGCCCTGTCTGGTGCATTCTAAGATGGAAGGGATCAGACAGGATCCATTAGTTCGGACCTGGCCGTGGGGCCGGTTAAAGCCTGTACCAGCCCAGGAAGCGAGGCCACTGCCCATCTGTTTCAGTGAGGCCAGAGGAAAACCCAGTGTACACGGTCGAAAGCCTTCTCTGGCTTCCACCGAGAGCAAGCACACATCTGCCTGTCTATCGACTTAGCCCTGGAGATAAGAGCGAGTCTTATAGTGTTATCGCGTGCTTCCCTCCCTTGGATAAAGCCCACCGATCGTTGTGGATAACGGCTGGGAAGTAAAGGCCCCAAGCGGTTGGCCTGTAATTTAGAGAGTATTTTTATCTCCATGTTAAGATGGAATTGGGCGGTAGCTAGCGCAATGGAGTGATCCTTACCGGGTTTGGGGATCCGGAAAGAGAAGCCTGTAAACATTGGGTGGAGTGGTGCCTGGGAGGAGATGCCATTGAACATACGCGTCAGATGGGACTAATTCATCTTCAATATCTTATAGAAACGGGGAGTAAAACCGTCGGGGCTGGGGACTTTCGTCCGGCGTGGTTTGATGACCTCCATTACCTCTGATTCAGAGAATCAGTCTCCAGGTCCTCACAACCCTCTTTAGTTAGTCTTCGGGAGATCCATTATCCTCGATGTACGCTTGTATTCCTCCCAGCTCTCTGGGCCCCACCGGTCAGATAATGGGCCCGGCAGTTTATATAAAACTTTCGTAGTACCTCTGGAACATTTTTATTATCTCGTTGCTGTAGTGAGTCATTCTGTCTGAGGTTCCTTAATCTGTGGATATATGTCCAGTTGTACGGGGGTGGAGGTACCTAGCCAGGGCTCTCCCACACTTTTTAGAATACTCATAGAAGAAACGTTTATTCCTGTTCCACAGACTTAAGTAGTTCTGTTCATAATTTCTTCAGTTCCTCACGGGTATTCAGAGTTCATTCAATAACCGCCTGGACCCACCACTTTTGTGCTCCTCAGGGTCCACTCCTGGACACGAGTGCTAGGGTTTTGGCCGATCTCTCCCGCTTCAGACGGGCACCCGTGCTTATATACAAGTTGAAGCATACCCTGAGGCCTCCCACTGTATTGGAATTTGGAGGTTGTTGTCCGGAGTGAGTAGTAAGGAACTCGGCAATTTGCTTAACGAATGTCCGCAGACAAACAGAGTCCTTGAGCAAATTTATCCATAAGAAGACCGCCACCCGCCATGGGGCTCGGCATATTGGCCTGGGATATCTAGAGCGAGAGAGATCGTGGCCTGGATCCGACCACAAGGAGGAAGCCACTGACGCTGCGGGCCTCCACTAAGGGCTAATGGCTCAAAAGAACATGTCCAGGTCGGTGTGAGACCGTGAGCCGGGGATAAAAGTATGTCTCTGGCCTGCGAGGGAGGATCTCCAACGTCTATTAGTTGTGATTCCCACAAGGCTTTACGTAGCTTTCGCATTGGGCTGGAGCCAGAGAGGGTCGTGCACGAATCAGTCCAACAGTCGTGTCCAGCGGGAACTTAAAGTCCCCCCCCCCATAAATCACTATGCCTTCCGAAAGTCCCCAGCCTAGTCAGAAATCTGCGGCAGACGCGTAATCTTGATCTCTATTAGGGAGGTACACTGAGGCCAGCGTCAGCAGGTGACCCCATAGTTTTATTTTACAAAAACATATCTGCCCTCGGGGTTCAGTCTGGGAGTCAATAACTCGTGCTGTAGCGCCTGTGGAAGCAATAGAATGCCCCCCGGATTTGCCCCAGAGTTAGTGTATGGAACAAAGTCGTATAGTTCTATCCCTGAGGTTGGGTATGTTGTCCGTGGGAAGTGGGTTTCCTCCTGTAGATAGTAGGGGTCGGCCCTCAGTTTAGGCATCGGAACAATTCTGGCTGCGTTTCTGAGGAAATCAACCCCCTAGCCTTGAGGGAGTAACATTATCGGAGCCATAGTCGTGTCTAGTGCAAGGAAATGGGCTCAGCTCCTAAACGATAGGTGCGGCACTGGGGGGGGATAACAAGGGGTAGGGGGACAACAGTAGGGAAATTTCAAGGAAGGTCAACGATGGGAAGTGTGTATTCAAAGCAACAAAAAACAATCATCAGGCAGCTTCAAAGGCCGCTAATGTTCTAGGGGTCAACTTCTGGCGAAAACGCAGAAATGAGCCTATTGGTCAGGTTATACCACGAGTAGACCTGCTAGTCGTGGGCACCACTGGGAAACAAAGAGCTGTCTATGCAAGGACGCCCCGGGGGCCAGTGACCGCCAGATAAAAGAACAATCAATGTACAATTATCCATGCCTTCTTAAACAGAACCTGGCAGAGCGAACTGTATAACATAAGGGCAATCAGTAACGGTGCAAATGTGTAATTATATAACAATGCAGCCACCACTGGGCCACATAAGTCCTACGTTTGAGGACCGGAGGCACTGTTCCTGAGTAGGGGGGTAGAGACCCAAGATTCCTGGATGATGAGTGGCAAAGGTCCAGTTAAGGCAATGAGTCCTCATCTCGGCTGTGGGGGACCCTGGAAACGTCGTCTCCTACTCTGTCATGGAGAGTCCGTCTCCTGCCCCTCCGGCGAGGAATCTCATGAGGCCTTGCTGGTTTGAAGGGTAGATTGGGTGGGGAAAAGAAAGAGGGCCAGTCCGATATAAGAACATCCGGTAGTTAAGAGGCAGTCCAGGATGCAGGGAGGTCTCCAGGATGACGAAGTCTGTTGTTATGCATTTCGCGCCTGACCTGGAGGCGAAACGGGAAGCCCCACGAGTAAGGTATTGTCCTGTTCCTGTAGAATGTTCAGAGGGGCTTAGGCCCTAAACTTCTGAAGTGTCGGGGCGGACAGGTCAGGCAGCATCTGGATTCTGGCATCCGCGGTAGCGTACTCTGCCGGCCTCCCGTGCGCTAATGCATAATTTGCTCCTTGAGCTGGTATCTATGTGACTCTGCAGATGATGTCCCTAGGTTCGAGACAGATCATTCGGACGAGGGCCCAAAGCTCGGTGGGCTCTGTCGAGCTCTAATGGAGAGTCCACAGGAACCCAATAATGTTGTTGATATGGCTCTGAGGGTACTGTCGATCTGCTGGTTACGATAGCTTCTGGTAGTCCCCGCACTCTGATATTATTCCTGCGGCCCCTATTCTCGGCATCATCCTCTGCTCAGAGATTGCCAGGATTTGTTGTGAGTGAAGAGAGATCTCTGAGTAATCATGAGCTGAGAGTCCTTCTCAGTAACGTGGCTATAGAGGACCTCGTTGGTGGACACTCTTTGTTCCCAATCCTGTTGGACCGCCTCCGGCAGGCCGTCCATCGCCACTCTGTACGATTGTTCAAGGCGAGCCACATAACTCTCCATATCCATCCTCTCTGGTTGGGATGGCTCTGATATGGTTGCGAGAGCCCGTATGTCGCCAGGCACACCTGTCTTTCAAGCGGGTTGCGTTGATAATTTGAAAAAGGCTGCGGAGAATTGAGCTGCCCTGGTGGCGATTCACCAAGAATTGATCAGGATCACGTCTTGGTGCTGTTGTAGTATAAACGGCGGGCTCTTTATAAGGGGACTCTGGAGGGCAGGATACTGTGGCCATCGGTGCCTTTGATGGCCAGGTACCCGCAGAGAGTCTGGAGAGGCTCCGGGGTACCCTGATGGTGCCAGCAGGTAGGTTTTGGGCGACGAGCCTCTCTCGTCCCTCATCTGAGGGGCCTTCAGGACCGTCACATTTGGTATAACCCTGCATGAGGGAGATGTATCTCTGCTGACCCATAAGCAGCGCCCCCCCCGGTGCCTGAGGGTGGAACTCAGGGGTCCTAAGGACAATAGGTCTATGCCTTCCCTGGGTGGATCCTGTGGCCATTCCTGCCCTTGTGAACCTTTATCGGTCGAAGTCCAGACCTCAGGGGGGATTTTCCTTTTTTCCTCTCACCTTCGCCACTGAGCTGTAGAGGGCTGTGGCTGTTGAGAGGTGTCACCCCCGGCACTGGAAGTGAGTCATGTTGCCGTTCAGTCCTGACCGTAGGCAAAACAAGGCCAGAGATACTGCGTGACTCTCAGGGGGGCCGCGGTGGGATGTCCCGCTCAGGGCCATCAGCACCATATCGTTCGGCGGCCTCCTCTATGTCTTCTGGAGCCGGAGCAGGGTCCGGGAGAGTACGGAGCCGCACCACCACGTGTGCGCGTGTTTTCGGAGGCCCGGCGGAAGTGCAGGCCCGCGCCTGAGTGTAAGAGAAGTCCGCGCAAACTCCGCCATTTATGGCGCGCTCACCTTGCCCGCTCCGACTCCCGCATCAGTCCCTGTCCCTTCTCTGCTGGCTGCGGACCATTTCCCGTGAGAGGGAAGGCTGTGAGGATGGGCCCTTGAGGTGAGGTCGGTCGGGGGGGGGCCAGTCTCAGGCCCCTCCGCGTCCTCTGGCGGAGGCCGCGTGTCTGGTAGGACCTGAGGGACGCATGTACCGGTCAATTCCCTTCGGTACGTCCCGATGGGGTTGGGGCGGGCAGGCCTGTTTTCCCCTCTCTTTCTGGGACCAGTGGGGAGAGATCAGGCATGATGGGTATGGATTCTGTGGCGAATCCTGGCTAAAAAACCCGGAGCTAGCAAGGTTTCTTTCCTTACTCCTCCATAGCCAGGCCACGCCCCACAATATACTATTTAAATAAAGAACTTGAAGAATTACAAAGATTGCTACACATCCAGATGCTTGGGGAAAATGGAAAAACATAATAAAAAAACAACAATGATCCTAGTTTGCAAACTACAACCCTCAATGAAATTAATCGAGAGTTATAGGGAACCTTTGAACCAACCAGTTGAAATAAAAATTAGGGACATAAAATCCCCTTGTTTGGATTTAGTCTTTTTTTTTTTGGGGGGGGGGGGGAGAGGGCGCGTTCACTGTAGTATAAAATAATTTATACTCTTGTAAATATACTTGGGCTTTTTTTGTGTATTGTCAAATAAACTATATGGGTTTGTTTAGCTAGGTGGGGTGTGGGAACGGGGCTTTGTCTGTACTGTTATGGAACAAAATAATCAACTTGTTTAAAAAATTTTTGGCTACCATTTTTGGTGCTTGTAATCTTTTTTTTACTTTTTTTTTTTTTTTTTTTAAGAATTGATGTAAAATGCTTCATTTTGGTCAAGGTGTTTTTTTTTTTTTATAATTTCACCAGAGTTTAAATATGATTATTGTCAGAATGTTATGGGCCATAGTTTGGTCATTTTTTTGTTGTGATTGTCTTTGTACTTTGTATAGGGAATACTGTGGCATTAGGACTTTCAATTTAATAAAATTTTATTTTAAATAACTTTGCTTCTGCAAACCATAAAGTTTTAAATCAATCTTCTGTTAACTGTGTATAATGTAATACTGCTTGCGCATGCTCATTGTATTAACCGCTGTCCTTTTTGGACTTATCTCTCAGCCCCCGGGCACTGGCAGGCTTTGGCTGCCATTGGAGGATCGATCCACCCGTACAGATGGCAAGGGCAACGCAATCTCTTCAGAAGGCCGCCCCCCTGCACGCACGGTCATGCTTGACCGCAGCGTATAAGGTTAACACCCGCGATTCCGGAGGAATCCATTCGTGTTTAAGGCAGGGTGTCCAGCTGCAATTGGTTTATGGTGCTGGTTCCGAATGTGAGCCCGCACCTCCTGCGCGCCATAATAGGAAGAATAATAATTGAAGACTTATAACTATATAGTAGAGAAGCTTGATTAAGAGGACCGTTCACTACCTCACTTATATGAGGATTAGGCATAACCTTTCGTAGGGGCTGCTACATGGATTCGGTACCCTGTTTCCCCTAAAATAAGACTCCCCACGAAAATACGACCTAGTACAATTTTGTTTAGGATTAGAAATATAAGGCCTCCCCTGAATAAGACCTAGCGGCAGTCATTGCATCCTGCTCCCCCCACCCATACATAGTCATTAGTAAATCTTTTAGATGCTGGGCAGAGGTTTGACATTGGAAGAAATTCATGAATTAAATCACCGGCTTCTTGTTGCTGGCAAATTGTGATAACAGCAGCCACCATGATAGGAAGGGTCATTGCTGGAAATTGTTTTCTAAACATCAGAAAGACACTGGGCCAATGATTCTAATAGAAATGGAACTCACAAGAAATACAGCAGGAAATTTTTTTTCAAGTTTGGAGATTATAAAGAAGTTAGGAAGTTTGTTTTTTTCACCTAACTAAACATATGTAATTCTATGTTCATGCGGAAAAATAAGACATCCCCTGACATAAGACCAGTGCCTCCTTTAGGGAGCAAAAATGAATATGACACTGTCTTTTTTCGGGGAAACAGGTAGATAGCCCCTTGCGGTAGTGATGATCTCATTCCCATTTTCTGACCATTGTAATTCTGTTTGGTCAGAGGATGAGCTGGGGGCGTGTGTTATTCGAATCTTCTCTAATACTGTCAGCATTGAGATTGTATTTCTGTGCATCTAAAGGCCATGTTCACACACTTTCTAATATTCTGTTGACATGGGTTACACCACGTTTACAAAAATACAATGATGCAGGCAACGTAAACGGAAGCGCATACACTATGTAGACGTACGTGCAAAACGAGACTTTCAATGCATCCACCACATAAGGGTAAACGCAATGCAAACAAGACCCTGCAAATAGCATGTAAGTGTAAACACAAACGTGATGGGCAAAGTTTAAATGTGCCATAAATGCCCAAGCGCTATTTTACATAAGCAAAAACACAACTCAACAAAATGCCCATGCTATATCCGCATAAACATGAATAAAGGCAAATACAACATAAGCTTAACCCCGCGTAACGCTCTGCTTCCGTTGCTCTACGCGCAGAGGTTAAGGGAGTATGAAGATGGCTCACGGGCTGAGCCTCTCATACAAACTGTCGGTGCTTGCGGATATTATCCCCCCCCGTTTGCCGCCGGCAAGTCGCCCGGCGCATTTAAAGACGGCGGCGTCACGGGCCGCCGCCATCATTTTTTCAATCACCACGCCCCCGAACGTCATCGGGCGCGATCGGTGCCATGGTAGCCTCGTGTCTTCTTTTGACACGAGGCTACTGGCAGCTGCAGATTCGTTCCAATGAGCCGAGGGCTCATTGTATGATGTGCTGCCAAAGAGCCAATATTGCAATACAGAAGTATTGCAGTTTATGTAGCAGCGATCTGACCTCTAGGGTTAATGTACCCTAGATGGTCTAAAGATGTGAAAAAAAAAGGACAAACAAATTTTTTAAAAATAAAAAATTAATAATATATTAAAAGTTCAAATCACCCCCCTTTCCTAGAACTATAACATAATAACAGTAAAAATCACAATGCATATTCGGTACGCCGCGCCCAAAATGCCCGATCTATCCAAATAGAAAAACTGTTACGGGCGGCGTTGACCTCCGAGTCGGGAAATGGCGGCCCAAATGTCCCGAAATGCGACTTTTACAAACTTTTTCATAACCTAAATGAAATAAAAAATGATCAAAATTTTGGCAAAAATGACCCCCTCACACACCTCCGTGCGCCAAAGTATGAAACAGTTATTAGCGTCAAGATGGCAACAAATTTTTTTTCTTTTTTTTACACAATTTGTTAATTTTTTGAAAATGTATACACACAATAAACCTATATAAATTTGGTATCCCGCGATCGCAACCGAACCAAGAATAAAGTAGGCATGTTATTTGGAGCGTCGAGAGTGAAAGTCGTAAAAACTGAGCCCACAAGAACGGGTTTTTTTTTTTTTTTTCAATTTTTCCACATTTGGGAATTTTTTTTCAGCTTCGCAGTACACGGCATGTTAAAATAAATAACATTATGTGGAATGTAAAATTTGTTACGCACGAAATAAGCCCTCACACATCTGTACAGCGGAAACAATGAAAAGTTATGATTTTGCAAGTTGGGAGCGAGAAATGAGCGGGAAAAAAAAAAAACCCCTCCGTCCTTACGGGGTTAAACACGACGCCAATTCAACATAAATGGAAATCTGCATACACGTAAACGCCCCGCAAATATGCATACATAAATGTGAGCGCAAACGACACCTAGGTGAAGTTTGACGCAATGCAGTGTAACATACCCTTGGAGCAAAAGGCGCCGACCAATGAACCATAATGCAAACTTAGCATAACTGTAAACATGACATAATTGCGGGTGGTGGGTGTGAGGGTGATATGGGCATGATGGTGAATGCCGCGTGAGGGCACTGCTGGCACAATATTGGGCGGAAGTGTGTGATACACAGCCATTACTGAACATAGAAAAAACTCAACATCCTTCCTCTCCTTACCAACCGTTAAATGGTCAACAACTGAATGATATCTCTGCAAACCGTGGGGCTAGAAGGAAAATTGTAAGTTGCCCCTTGAATCTTGTAGCAGCCCCTACATGATGACAAATGAGTCTCATGTAAAATGGTAGGATGTGCAAAAAAAAATCTAAGCCAGAATTTATTTTTTTCTCTTTTAAATCTTAAAAAACGAAATAGTCTATTTTTCTTTTCTTTTTTTCTTCTTTGTCCAAATACAGCCTGTGGCAAAATATGCTGGGAACGAAATACTACAATGAAATCTGATTGACTAGTCTCTAATGCCTACCTTGCATATGCATAAGAGTATTGGTGTTTTTCTCATTTTGATTATGTCTTGTGGACTGGGGCATATTTGTAAAAAGATCGAGCAGCATGCCTCACTCTGCTAAAGGCAAACCTGATTACTCCCCTATAAAATGCCCCCTTGGAATTCAGCTATAACCTTGTTTTTTGCAGTTCAATAAGCAAAAACCTGTCACCCATGACCTAATTTATCACTGAAGACAGGTTGCAGAAGCCTATTACACCCGCCGTGCAATTATGCCTTTTTGCCTTTGTAAGCATTTGCATTACAATATAATTGTATGTTTATAACTTCTCTTTCATCCTGACAAAATCCTGGGGTAGTTGTACAGGGCTGTACTTTGGTTTGGATGCATTTAAACAAAAATGGGGCTGTCATGTTTTATCCCTCCTCAGATCTAAGCCCCACCTTAGGGCACAGACCCACATCCTGCTCCTTTCAGAGTCACAAGCCTGCTCAGCCTGACATCAGTGGGGGAGGGACAGAGCTGTTAGTAGCACAAAGTGGACGGCAGCCTGCAGCTCAACAAGTCACACGTTGTTTTTGAAATGCATCCAAACCAAAGCCCAGCCCCTGTGACTACCCCAGGGTTGTCAGGATGCAAGATGAAGTTTATAACACACAATTTGGTATTGTAATGCCAATGCTTATAAAGGCAGAGAGTTTTTTTGGCTCTGCGGTCATGTGCTTTTTCAATCTCTTTAGTGCAAATGAGGTCCCTGTGACAGAATTCCCTTTAAAGATTCATAAGTCATGACTTGCTAGTCATATGTCATTATACTAAAATGTTATGAAAAGATTATTCCAAAGTTATGAAGCTGTGCATAATGATCAAACCCAACCGTAATTTCTTTCGAACATCGGGCAGGTTTACTTAGCCGGTCCACATGCATTCTGTCGAGGATTCGGGTCTTTTCCGGCGATTCACTAAGGGATATCCACCCAATGCCAACCAGGGTGTCGCTAGACTGCAGTGGCGACGGGAAAGGAGTCTGATGTGGAGTTGTCCAGAGCTTATCCTAGGTTGGCCGGTTACAAGCCAAAGTGTCAAGCGAATCTCTGGTTGTTTTTTGTTTTTGTTCGTGGCTTTTGCCAATCCTGTCGGGTTCCGACGGCACACGTAGCGGGAGGGAGCCCCCCGAATTTTCGAGCAATTGGAATAATACGGAACACGCTACAAAATGGCCGATCCATCGGCAGGGGACCCTTAGAATACCCCCCCTTTTGTTCCTTGTACACATAAATTCCCCCTCTGAGAATTGGCTTCATCTATCACTAATCATTCTGCAGCTTTAATGAGATAAATGAGAATTCCATGGAAATCTATATTAATTTATAGGCAAGTTAAAAGGAGTCTGTGGCAGTTCTGAACTTGAGGCTCTTCTGAATTGATTGTATAGACAATTGAGAATGTCATACACACGGACAAAATTGTTGTTACCTGATGTCCACAAAATTGTACACACAAGGACTGATAGACAGGTTGGAATTGTATATGTGAAATGCTGTAGTTTTATTGATTACAGGATAACTTGACAAAGCATTGTCTGAGTATATTTATGAATCTTGCCCTTTAACCCCCTCCCGCTCTGTGTCCGATATGTCGGATGCAGATGCCAGCCCAGCTTGAGATCTAAGCCAGACCAGCATCTGGATGCACTAGATGTCAGCTGCAGCCAGTAGTTGACATCCCAGTGTAACACTCGTGGTTCGAGCAGGACGTTAAAACTGCCTGGGGGGGGGGGGTGTATTTCCCCCATGATCGCTGGTCCCCGCTATAGCAGTCCCAAGGTCCAATCAAGATCCCAGGGCTGCCTGTAGACAATGCATTTAAGATGGCGTCTATGACGGTCATAAGGCACAAATTACACAGCAAGAAGGTATATACTTTATTAAACAAAATGGAAGATAAAAACAATTAAAAAATGCACTGGATCTGCATATACAGACTCCCCTAGTGAATGACACTACAATAAGTAATGCATGAGATGTTGGCCAGATAGAAGTGACCTGGTACCTGTTCAGCCTGCAAACAAAGGCTATTCAATATAACAACCTTCAACCTCCCCTAAAAGGTTAGGATATAAGTGTAATCAATGCTGAATGGTCCAGAGACCTATAGGGGCTCGTTTACTTAGGGTCCGAACCGAGCAATTCCGTTGGTTAGCCCGGCGATTTCTGATAATAATATGCAGCGGTGTCGCGGCTGATGACGTCATCAGCCGCGACACCGCGGTATCATAGTGCGTGCTCGCCGGCAGATCACATGGACGCAATCTGCCGGCTACAGAAGAAAGAAGAGGAGCCACCGCCTGGTACTGCGCTGAGAATCAGGAGCCTCGTGTTGAAGATCGGGACCCGCGCCAACGATCTGGACACTGGAGGGTGAGTAAGTTTTTTTAATTTTTTTTTTCTTTGGCTAGCTGTATACTACACCCTCGGCTTATAATCGAGTCAATTGGTTTTCCCAGATTTTGGTGGTAAAATGAGGGGTCTCAGCTTATACTCGGGTCGGCTTATACTCGAGTATATACAGTATTATTCCTAATATTATCAACGCCGAAGTACTTTGTAATACTGGTAAAGATATTCAGACCGAAAATATACCTATCCTCCCACAAAGGAATATATAAGAAGAAATGTATGGAAATATCTAATATTAAACAGTATTGTTTAGCATACAGCCCAGCCTGCCCCCAGTAGCATGCAGCCAGCCTGGGGCGCCGCCATGTTCTTCCCGGCCTGCAGGCGCATAGTATGACTCGGCCGCTGCTGACGTCATTCTATGCGACGGCTGGAGAAGAACTTGGCGGCGCCCTGCAGAAGACCGAAGAAGATAGAAGACAGAGGACCAGCGCTGACATCAGGGGAGCAGCGCTGCGCATCGGGGTCACCGGAGGGTGAGTATAACTCGGCGTATATACGGTATTATATATGTCATAGTGTAGAGAAACCGTCTATGCCATCAATATAAATATAAAGACTAGGTATTTCATATATTCCTAAACTCTTTATGGATAATGAATAGTTCATGGAAGGAGTGATGGTGGAGATCCACGGGGAGAAATTAAGTCCCATGGTCTCAATGATGAAGGGGGACGGTTCAAGGATTTAAACGTACAAGTAGTTGGTAGACAAATTCGATGGGGATTTATCAGTCAGGACAAAATCCGAGTCAGTTAGACATGGCAGTTAGAAATTTTTTTGCAAAGGGGAGAGGCAAGTCCTTCAATTTCAATGATTGTAGAGGCACGTTCGGGGACTTGAATGAAGGGAGATTCCAAGAAAGCATGGGCCGCCAAAAATTATTTTACCTATTGAATCCCACAAAAAAATTTAATGGAAGAGATCAAAAAACATATGTACTGAAACTTTAGCAAAGTTCAACAAGTCCCGCAAAAAACAAGCCATCAACCAGCTCCATAGCCAAAAATGTCATGCCACGGCATGTTGGCAGAGTGAGTAGCACTTCTGCCTTGCAGCGCTGGGGTCCTGGGTTCGAATTCCACCCAAGTCAACATCTGCACATAAGGGTTTTATTTGGCAAATTTAGTAAAGCGTAAGAAAATATATTCATGTATGGTATGTCTGTAATCGTATTGACCCATAGAATAAAGATAACATGATTATTAGTCTTTGCGGTGAACAACTGCCCCCTCCACCCTAAAATTAAAAAATCTAGTATAGAATTGAAGCTTTTCTACTCCTGCCCTCTTAAAACAAAATCCTAAATTTTCAACAATGGGGGATACCAACCTCAAAATGGTAAAACTGGAAAAAGCATCTCATCCCACAAAAAAAGAATGCCATGGCTCCAATAACAGAAAAGCTAAAATTTTGTAGCCTATATTCGGGGCCAATGAGAACTAAAATCCTGGCAGCTGCAGGTCCCTCCTGCCCTTCTGCGTCTCTGTGCGCCAATAAAACAAGTAACGGCCACGTGTGGGGGGTCCCTGTACTTGGGAGAAATTGCATATTTGTAAGGTGTTTTTTTTTTTTTTTTTTTTCCCATTTGGAAATGTGTGTATTTTAGGGCTAAATGAACATATATCTGACAAAATTTAAGAGGGTTTTTGGTGTTAAAATGTAAAGTTTAATTCAAAACAATACTTATCCCCAAATTAGTAAATGTGAGGAAAAAACAATCTCATAATCGTTTTGATAAGCAAGTGTTCAAAAATTATAACCACATAAAGTGACTCAAGTCAGAATACAAAAAAATGGGGCTGAGCCTTAAGCTACAAAATGGCTGCATCCTTAAGGGGTTACAGACACTGCCTTGTTTTCTTTGCTCAAATTCTTTTTTTATTTTTTTTATCAGACACGGACATTTTGAGTTGTTTTTTTTTTGGGCGGTAAGATTTCTATTTTCCACTTGTTCCCCTTTGACAGCCCACCTGGAGGATGCCCCTTGACCTCTGCAGGGACAGGAACAAGAGCTTAAAAGGACCCCTCCCGCATCCTCATGCCAGTGTTTTTCCCGTCCCTACTGAGGTCAGGACTAGAGAGGTCCCCTCTCTCCTCTGGGGGGGAATGAAGAAACTCACAGATTAGGCCAGTTACGGAGGCAAAATCCTGGCAGGCTGGGGCTCTCGGTTGGCTCCAGGCCTCCCTGCAGCCATCCTCCAGTCTGTTCTCCTGGTCACCGCGATCTGAAGATTGGGCGGGCGGCTGAAGACACTACATATCCTGGCGTTCCACGAGGTCAGATGACTACTTCCGGTTGCTACCGGAAGTGGCTCGGGAGAGGGCGCAATGCATTACTCACTTCATTCTTGGATGAATTGAGAGGATTAATAGAAGAGAAAGTTGTCTTCTCTATTGGGGCTGCCACATTTAAAGCGCCCCCAAGCAAAAAACCTAGATTAGATCTAGAATCCTCCATTATCAGATGAGAAAAATTACTCTGAAACGCCATCATGCTCCATGGTGGAGGGTGAGGATCCTACGGGTTCTCAAGATTCTGTTAAGGCACATGTAATATATGCGCAATACATGCGATATACATGCGATACAAGGCACCTATTTCAATTGGAGGAGCTTGATAAGCGACTAAAAGCTATTAGACAGACCTTGGATTTTTGTGGTATAACGTCCTCTATCTCCAAGGAAGACAAATTCTTTGGGGGCTGAAAGCAAAAGGCAAAAAATCTTTCCTTTTAAATGACACCCTAAAAGAGCTAGTATCAGAAGAGTGGAAATAAACAGAAAAAATTATTCTTATATCTAAGAACTTTAAGGCTAATATTTGAACCTGAAGAATCCTTGTCCTGTCAAAAAGTGGAAGTGCAGGTCACGAAGACACAGATCTTCCATTTGAAGACGCAGCACAATTAAAAGACCCAATGGACAGGAAATTGGACTCTCTACTGAAAAAAAGCTTGGTAAACATCTATGTTAAAGAGGACTTGTCACCCGGTAAAAAACACCCAACAAATTAGCTCCCCTTCATCCTGTCCCCAGCCCTTTATATTTATCGAAATTTTTATTAAAATTTGTGTTTTTATACTTGGTTTTAAACGACCCGACCTCTTATCAAATAAGAGGTTGGATCGTCGCACAAGTTCCCTAGTAGTCGGCTGTATTCATGAGGGGGCCGGCCAACACACCCCCTTCACGCCCCTGTCAGTCGGGGACCTGTAAGAATCGCCAGCAGCCGTGCATGTATTGCGCAATCGCCGCCGGCTGTATGCGATGCGGCGCGCTGACAGCGGCTTCAAAGGGGTTTATTCACAGCGCTGGGCGAACATTAAACCAGCGCTGTGAATAAACCCCTCTGCAGTCGCTGTCAGCATGCCGCATCTCCTAGATCCGCGTTGATTGCCCAATACATGCGCTACTGCCGTCGTTTTTTTTACAGGTCCCTGATGACAGGGGTGTGAAGGGGGTGTGTCGGCTGCCCCTCACGAAACGGCCGACTGCTATGGAACTTGTAAGACGATCCGACCTCTAATTGATAAGAGGTCGGATCGTTTAAAACGAAGTATAAAAACACAAATTTTAATAAAAATTCATATATATAGGGCTGGGGACAGGATGAGGGGGAGCTAATTTGTTGGGGGTGTTTTTCCGGGGTGACAGGTCCTCTTTAAGTTTAAAATCAAATCTAGCAGCCGCATTTGTTGCAAGAAATCTGCTAATTAGTTGGGTGAATTGGAATCCCATATCAAAGAAGTAATTCAAAGGGTAACCATACTCGAAAATTTCTCATTGCTAAAATCAGCTACAGCTTTTCTAGCAGATGCTGCGACAGTGGGAATTCGTTTCTCAACTAAAGGGGCCTTAACGAACGCATCAAGGAGAGCACTCTGTGGTTAAACCAGTGAAGCTAGGACATTCGCTCGAAAAAGTATGTTTTTGGACCCGAGCTGGACACCATTCTTGGCAGAAGATTACTTTCCATCAATCTCAACCACCCACTTAAAAGGCACAGAAAAGAAGAGGGCAGATTTTCTCAATTGCAAGGTAATACTTTGAAACTAATGGTGCCCAAGTTGGAAAACCTTTCACGACCTAACATCTCTTTAGGGCACACCCAGACTTATTTGCCACAAGGGAATATGCCATCAATAGACCTTCTGTGGCAAGGTCCGATTCATAACACAAACCCAGGAAAACTCCTCTATCAGCCTGAATCTGATTATCTAAAATTGCAAGGCCTCTCTTCTAATGTCCTCAAAACACTGAAGGCAAGTAGAAAACCGGTCACATTTGCAATATATCATAAAATATGCAAGTTTACTTTTTGTACAGATAAACCTCAGTGTTAATCTAGCACAAATATTTTACAGGTTCTTGATTTCCTTCAGAGGAATCTAGAATTGACTTTCCACCAGCACTCTGAAGGTCCAGTTCTTGGCTCTGTCTTCTTCGATCCGCCTCTCATTGAGCACAGGTGGGTCAAAAGATTTATTAAAGCAACCTCTAGGTTAAGACCCCAGGTTCTTAAAATGGCCCCCTCATGGGATCTGTCATTGGTTCTTAACACTCTAGTAAATGAGCTGTCTGAACCCATTGACAACTCCAGTATTAAAAATTTAACTTTCCAAACTTTTTTTTTGTTAGCCATCACCTTAGCCAGGAGACTGGGGTGATCTACATGCCATATCCATAAAAGAGCCTTACATGCTAATTCTTGATGACAGAATTGTTCTTATGTTACACCCAAATTTTGTCCAAAGGCGGTCTGACTTCCACTGAAATCAAGAGATCATATTGCCCTCCTTCTCCGAGAATCCATCTTATGAGAAGGAGCAAGAATGGCACTTGTTGAATGTAAGGCGCACCATTATGAGATATTTAAAGGTGACTGAATCCTGGCGTATGGACTCTAATCTCCTTATTCAATTTCACGGAAAAAACAAGGGGTTGAAGGTGTCCAAGGCAACTGTAGCCAGATGGTTGAAAATGGTAATCTCCTTCTGTTATGATATCCAGAAGACTCCAGTCCCTTCAGGGCTAAGAGCACACTTTACTTGGGCTATGTCCACATCTTGGGCAGAAAAGAGGAGCTTCACTGGAACAAATCTGAAGGCAGCGACTTTGGCTGCCCCTCTACATTCTCTAAACACTATCGTCTGGACTTGCCTCTTTCAGTGGATTTACCCTTGGGAAGAAATGTTACAGGCTGTAATCGCTCCCTAAAATAGGGGACTACTTATATTGTAAGTCTCCAGGTGGGCGGTCATGGGGGTGAAGTGGAAAGAATGAATTACTCACCAGTAATTCCATTTCCATTAGTCCACCATGACAGCCCATATACCCTGTTTCCCCGAAAATAAGACAGTGTCTTATATTAATTTTTGCTCCTGAAGAGGCACTAGGTCTTATTTTTAGGGGATGTCTTATTTTTCCACGAACAAAAATTTACATTCATCGTTGAAAAAAAAATCAACTTCTCTAACCTCCTTATGACTCTCCAATCTCTCCATTTCATGCTGTATTTCCTGTGACTCCATTTCTATTAGAATCATTGGCCCCCGTCTCACTTTCACTTTCCATAAATGAACCCTTCTTATCCTGGTAGCATTTATAAGGATTTCCTAATAGTAATGTAACGGCTTGGGCGGAACTGCTGCAATGACTGCCGCTAGGTCTTATTTTCAGGGGAGGCCTTATATTTCTTACCCTGAACAAAATTGTACTAGGTCTTATTTTCGGGGGATGTCTTATTTTAGGGGGGTGGAGATCCACGGGGAGAAATTAAGTCCCATGGTCTCAAGATGAAGGGGGACGGTTCAAGGATTTAAACGTCAAGTAGTTGGTAGACAAATTCGATGGGGATTTATCAGTCAGGACAAAATCCGAGTCAGTTAGACATGGCAGTTAGAATTTTTTTTGCAAAGGGGAGAGGCAAGTCCTTCAATTTCAATGATTGTGAGGCAGTTCGGGGACTGATGAAAGGAGATTCCAAGAAAGCATGGGCCGCCAAAAATTATTTTACCTATTGAATCCCACAAAAAAATTTAATGGAAGAGATCAAAAAAACATATTGTACTGAAACTTTAGCAAAGTTCAACAAGTCCCGCAAAAAAACAAGCCATCAACCAGCTCCATAGCCAAAATGTCATGCCACGGCATGTTGGCAGAGTGAGTAGCACTTCTGCCTTGCAGCGCTGGGGTCCTGGGTTCGAATTCCACCCAAGTCAACATCTGCACATAAGGGTTTTATTTGGCAAATTTAGTAAAGCTAAGAAAATATATTCATGTATGGTATGTCTGTAATCGTATTGACATAGAGATAAAGATAACATGATATTAGTCTTTGCGGTGAACAACTGCCCCCCCCCACCCTAAAATTAAAATCTAGTATAGAATTGAAGCTTTTCTACTCCTGCCTCTAAAACAAAATCCTAAATTTTCAACAAGGGGGATACCAACCTCAAAATGGTAAAAACTGGAAAAAGCAATCTCATCCCACAAAAAAAGAATGCCATGGCTCCAATAACAGAAAAGCTAAAATTTTGTAGCCTATATTCGGGGCCAATGAGAACTAAAATCCTGGCAGCTGCAGGTCCCTCCTGCCCTTCTGCGTCTCGTGGCCAATAAAACAATAACGGCCACGTGTGGGGGGTCCCTGTACTTGGGAGAAATTGCATATTTGTAAGGTGTGTTTTTTTTTTTTTTTTTTCCATTTGGAAATGTGTGTATTTTAGGGCTAAATGAACTATATCTGACAAAATTTAAGAGGTTTTTGGTGTTAAAATGTAAAGTTTTAATTCAAACAATACTTATCCCCAAATTAGTAAATGTGAGGAAAAACAATCTCATAATCGTTTTGATAAGCAAGTGTTTCAAAATTATAACCACATAAAGTGACTCAGTCAGAATACAAAAAATGGGGCTGAGCCTTAAGCTACAAAATGGCTGCATCCTTAAGGGGTTACGACACTGCCTTGTTTTCTTTGCTCAAATTCTTTTTTTATTTTTTTTATCAGACAGGACATTTTGAGTTGTTTTTTTTTTGGGCGGTAAGATTTCTTTTCCACTGTTCCCCTTTGACCAGCCCACCTGGAGGATGCCCCTTGACCTCTGCAGGGACAGAACAAGAGCTTAAAAGGACCCCTCCCGCATCCTCATGCCAGTGTTTTCCCGTCCCTACTGAGGTCAGGACTAGAGAGGCCCCTCTCTCTCTGGGGGGGGAAAGAGGGGAATGAAGAACTCACAGATTAGGCCAGTTACGGAGACAAATCCTGGCAGGCTGGGGCTCGGTGGCTCCAGGCCTCCCTGCAGCCATCCTCCAGTCTGTTTCTCCTGGTCACCGCGATCTGAAGATTGGGGGGGGCGGCTGAAGGACACTACATTCCTGGCGTTCCACGAGGTCAGATGACTACTTCCGGTTGCTACCGGAAGGCTCGGGAGAGGGCGCAATGCATTACTCACTTCATTCTTGGATGAATTGAGAGGATTAATAGAGAGAAAGTTGTCTTCTTATTGGGGCTGCCACATCTTAAAGCGCCCCCAAGCAAAAAACCTAGATTAGATCTAGAATCCTCCATTATCAGATGAGAAAAATTACTCTGAAACGCCATCATGCTCCATGGTGGAGGGTGAGGATCCTACGGGTCTCAAGATCTGTTAAGGCACATGTATATATGCGCAATACATGCGATATACATGCGAACAAGGCACCTATTTCAATTGGAGGAGCTTGATAAGCGAACTAAAAGCTATTAGACAGACCTGGATTTTGTGGTATAACGTCCTCTATCTCCAAGGAAGACAAATTCTTTGGGGGTGAAAGCAAAGGCAAAAATCTTTCCTTTTAAATGACACCCTAAAAGCAGTATCAGAAGAGTGGAAATAACAGAAAAATTATTCTTATATCTAAGAACTTAAGGCTAATATTTGAACCTGAAGAATCCTTGTCCTGTCAAAAGTGGAAGTGCAGTCACGAAGAACAGATCTTCCATTTGAAGACGCAGCACAATTAAAGACCCAATGGACAGGAAATTGGACTCTCTACTGAAAAAAAGCTTGGTAAACATCTATGTTAAAGAGGACTTGTCACCGGTAAAAAACACCCAACAAATTAGCTCTTCATCCTGTCCCCAGCCCTTTATATTTTCGAAATTTTTATTAAAATTTGTGTTTTATACTTGGTTTAAACGACCCGACCTCTTATCAATAAGAGTTGGATCGTCGCACAAGTTCCTAGTAGTCGGCTGTATTCATGGGGGGCCGGCCAACACACCCCTTCACGCCCCTGTCAGTCGGGGACCTGTAAGAATCGCCAGCAGCCGTGCATGTATTGCGCAATCGCCGCCGGCTGTAGCGATGCGGCGCGCTGACAGCGGCTTCAAAGGGTTATTCACAGCGCTGGGCGAACATTAAACCACGCTGTGAATAAACCCCTCTGCAGTCGCTGTCAGCATGCCGCATCTCCTAGATCCGCGTGATTGCCCAATACATGCGCTACTGCCGTCGTTTTTTTTACAGGTCCCTGATTGACAGGGGTGTGAAGGGGTGTGTCGGCTGCCCCTCACGAAACGGCCGACTGCTATGGAACTTGTAAGACGATCCGACCTCTTAATTGATAAGAGGTGGATCGTTTAAAACGAAGTATAAAAACACAAATTTTAATAAAAATCATAATATAGGGCTGGGGACAGGATGAGGGGGCTAATTGTTGGGGGTGTTTTTCCGGGTGACAGGTCCTCTTTAAGTTAAAATCAAATCTAGCAGCCGCATTTGTTGCAAGAAATCTGCTAATTAGTTGGGTGAATTGGAATCCCATATCAAAGAATATTCAAGGGTAACCATACTCGAAAATTTCTCATTGCTAAAATCAGCTACAGCTTTTCTAGCAGATGCTGCGACAGTGGAATTCGTTTCTCAACTAAAGGGCCTTAACAAACGCATCAGGAGAGCACTCTGTGGTTAACCAGTGAAGCTGGACTTCGCATCGAAAAGTATGTTTTTGGACCCGAGCTGGACACCATTCTTGGAGAAGATACTTTCCATCAATCTCAACCACCCACTTAAAAGCACAGAAAGAAGAGGGCAGATTTTCTCAATTGCAAGGTAATAACTTTGAAACTAATGGTGCCCAAGTTGGAAAACCTTCACGACCCACATCTCTTTAGGGCACACCAGACTTATTTGCCACAAGGGAATATGCCATCAATAGACCTTCTGGCAAGGTCCGATTCATAACACAAACCCAGGAAAACTCCTCTATCAGCCTGAACTCTGATTATCTAAATTGCAAGGCCTCTCTTCTAATGTCCTCAACACTGAAGGCAGTAGAAAAACCGTCACATTTGCAATATATCATAAAAATGCAAGTTTACTTTTTGTACAGATAAACCCTCAGTTAATCTGCACAATATTTTACAGGTTCTTGATTTCCTTCAGAGAAATCTAGAATTGACTTTCCACCAGCACTCTGAAGGTCCAGTTCTTGCTCTGTCTTCTTCGATCCGCCTCTCATTGAGCACAGGTGGGTCAAAAGATTTATTAAAGCAACCTCTAGGTTAAGAACCCCAGGTTCTTAAAAATGGCCCCCTCATGGATCTGTCATTGGTTCTATCTGTAATACTGTCTGACCTGACACTCAGTATTAAAATTTAACTTTCCAAACTTTTTTTTTGTAGCCATCACCTTAGCCAGGAGACGGGGGTGATCTACATGCCATATCCATAAAAGAGCCTTACATGCTAATTCTTGATGACAGAATTGTTCTTATGTTACACCCAAATTTTGTCCAAAGGCGGTCTGACTTCCACTGAAATCAAGAGATCATATTGCCCTCCTTCTCCGAGAATCCATCTTATGAGAAGGAGCAAGAATGGCACTGTTGAATGTAAGGCGCACCATTATGAGATATTTAAAGGTGACTGAATCCTGGCGTATGGACTCTAATCTCCTTATTCAATTCACCACCATCCATTCCATAATTCCCTCCTTTTTATTTCCCATTTGTTCCCCTGTCGGTGTTCACTGCCCCTTCTCCAGTTTCCCGATTTGTCCCCCACCACCTATCCTCTCTCCCTGCCCTTGTTCTCATCTTCTTCCCCTTGTACCATGCCTCCCTCCCTTCTTTTTCCCTGATTTGTACCCCTCATTCCTTCTACACTCTGTATTACCGTTATTTCCTTTATCCTCTTTTCTTGTCCCACCCCCCTCTTCCTCAGTTAATCGACGCACTGCGCGCCCTTCTTACCCACCCTCACCTCCCTCACGTTAATGTCTCACCATGTCCCTCCTCTCTGCGCATGCACTCAGTAAAAAACAAGGGTTGAAGGTGTCCAAGGACCACTGTAGCCAGATGGTGAAAATGGTAATCTCCTTCTGTTATGATATCAGAAGACTCCAGTCCCTTCAGGCTAAGAGCACACTTTACTTGGCTATGTCACATGGCAGAAAAAGGAGATTCACTGGAACAAATCTGAAGGCAGCGACTTTGGCTGCCCCTCTACATTCTCTAAAACCTATCGCTGGACTTGCCTCTTTCAAATGGATTACCCTTGGGAAGAAAGTTACGGCTGTAATCGCTCCCTCAAATAGGGGACTACTTAATTGAAGTCTCCAGGTGGGCGGTCATGGGGGTGAACGTGGAAAGAATGAATTTACTCACCAGTAATTCCATTTCCATTAGTCCACCATGACAGCCCATAACACTTGTTTCCCGAAAATAAGACAGTGTCTTATATTACTTTTGCTCCTAAGAGGCACTAGGTCTTATTTAGGGGATGTCTTAGATTTCAATATCAAGAATTTACATTTATTATTGAAAAAAAAATCAACTTCTCTAACCTCCTTATGACTCTCCAAACTCTAAATTTCATGCTGTATTTCGTGTGACTCCATTTCTATTAGAATCATTGGCCCCCGTCTCACTTTCACTTTCCATAAATGAACCCTTCTTATCCTGGTAGCATTTATAAGGATTTCCTAATAGTAATGTAACGGCTTGGGCGGAACTGCTGCAATGACTGCCGCTAGGTCTTATTTTCAGGGGAGGCCTTATATTTCTTACCCTGAACAAAATTGTACTAGGTCTTATTTTCGGGGGATGTCTTATTTTAGGGGAAACAGGGTATTTCCACCCTAAAGAACTTTTATTTTTCTTTACTTGTATTGACAAGGGTAACATTTTTGTATTTTATTGAAACCTAGTAAGTAAATCCTCGGTATGGCTATTTTGTAGTCACTGGCAGGAAGATGCGAGAGGGGTCCTTTTAACCTATCTTTTTCCTGTCCTTGCTGAAGTCAAGGGGCATCCTCCAGGTGGGCCATCATGGTGGACTAATGGAAATTGAATTACCGGTGAGTAACCAATTCATTCTTTCCATGTTGTTCATTTTCATGGTAAAAATGCCATGATTCAAATTTATTAACTTTCCTGCTGCGGAACATAATAAAACACCTGTTTTTGCCGTTAAGTTTTTAAAGAGGTTATTCGAGATCAACAAATAACTTGAGGCCAGGCTGGGACGGAATTTTTAACCCCTTAACGTCAAAGCCACTTTTCACCTTCCTGACACGGCCCTTTTTTAAAATCTGCTTTGTGTCACTATAAGTGGTTATAACTTCGGAACGCAATAACACATCCCAGTCATTTTGAAATTTTCTCGTGACACTCAATACTGTGGTATGTGTTGCGTTTATTTATGAAAAATGGGAAAAGGTCTAGTTTTTTGAACTTAAAAATGTTTTACTTTTTCCATACATAGTCATAACCGCAAAAAAGCTTGATATTGACAGAATGTCTGTCTGTTTTTTTTTTTTTTTAATTTTTTTTATGCATTCTCTCATTTTTGTAAATTGTTATGGGACTTTGAACTTTAGGTGCGAATTCACAAATTTTCATAAACAGGAAACCATGCTTTTGCGCCACCTGCTCAGATTTCAAGTCCCTTTAAGAGGCCTAATTAAAAGTAAAACCCCATGAATAACCCCATTATAGAAACTACACCCCTTAATGTATGTAAGGCAACTTTAATGAAGTTTAACCCTTTAATTGTTTTACAGGGGATAAAACAAAATCGAATGCAATTTTGAATTTTTTGGCTAAATGAATGCCTTTTTCAAGAAATGTACAAATTCTCAGTGTATAAAATACCAAAACACTCCACAAACTTTGATACCCAATTTGTCCTGAGTGTAACAATGCCCCATATGTGTTGGTAACCTGCTGTATGGGCACACTCCAGGGCATTGAAGGGAAGCTGCACCATTCAGAGAATATGCTTTGTCCCTTTTTGTTGGCTATGCAATCTTTATTTTTTAAATTAGGACAAATACGGGCTTATTTTTTGCGATATTAGAGGCACTTTACAAATACTTCATTTTAGTTGGTCATTGGCTCATTGATTATTAACTTTTAAATGTATGTAGGAAAAATAATCAAGTTTTTTTGGTTGCTTTAATGTATTTTTTAGGGCCGTACACCGTTCCATAAAAATAACATTATCTTTGTTCTGTAGATCACTACGATTATGTATACAGGCAGTCCCCGGGTTACATACAAGATAGGGTCTGTAGGTTTGTTCTTAAGTTGAGTATGCAAGTCAGTACAGTATGCAAGTCAGAACTGTATATATTATCAGTGTAATCCCAGCCAGAACTTTTTGGACAATTGAATTTTAAAAAAGTTAAGTTGTCATAAGAATTAAGATTAATACGAAAGCTTCATTACAGACACATTTGATAACTGTTATAGCTGATCATTGTAGCCTAGGACTAAAGTACAATAAATTGCCAATATCCAGAGGTCCGTTTGTAACTAGGGGTTGTATGTAAGTCGAGTGTTTTTAAGTAGGGGACCGTCTGTATATTTATTTACAATTTAACTGAAGAAAAACTAGTCAAGAAAATCTCATCGCCATCTTTTTGTAGACATAAACAATATTTTTTTTAGTTGTTTAGGGCTTATTTTTCTTTGCATGTTGAGTTGTCCTTTTCAGTGATACCATTTGGCGCACATAACTTTTTTTGATCACTTTTTTTTTGATCATTTTTGCGAAGGCAGAGTTTTTCGGGTTTTTGTTTTTACGGCGCTCACCAAGCTGTTTGAGTTATTGCACAAATTGATGTGGCGATGCCAAATATGTGGGGGGTTTTTTGATTTTTTTTGTTTTTTTTTTTAAACTTGGGGTTGATGGGAGTGGCTGGCCACCTCGGCCAGAAGCTTTCTGTGTGAGGCTTCTGTGCCCTTTCTAAACGGGTATGGTTCAGACAGACCGCAGCATGGGACATCAGCAGTGCAGGAGGTGTTGAGTACAGTAAGCTGCGTAAAACAAAAAGTTTTGATTAAAGGGAGTTTAACGTGGAATATAATAAGCATGACACAACTATTCTGTAGGTTAGTAAGATAAAGGACACGCCAAACATGTACAGGTTTTCTCATATTTTACTACTTTAGCTAAATTTAACCCCATATCGACAACTCCTGTTTTCAGCTTAGTGACCAGACTCTGATTTTTAGAATCTGACGTGTGATAATTGGTTATAACTTTGGAATGATTTAACATATCCAGGTGATTTTTGAGCTTTCTTGAGACACATTGTACTTCATGTTAACTGTAAAATTTAAGTGTTAAGTTTTGTGTTTTCATTCTGAAATTTTTTTTAAATTTTCAGGGTTAAACTCGTATAACATTTCAAACTACCCAAAAAGCTTGATAAAGCAGACATTCCATTAATTTTAGTTATGTCAGAATTATATTTTATGCGTGCTCATTTTTCTAGATGTTGTGAGTTTTGGCGATTTTGTAATGAAATTTAGAAAAAAAAATTTGCAGCTAAAGTTTTAAGCCTCATATTAGGAACAAAAAAGCTTTCAAATGACTTTGAAAGACCTAAATAATAGTAAAACCCCATAAATAACCCCCCTATAGAAACTACACCGCTCAACGTATGTAAAACAACTTCTATTAAGTCTTTAAACATTTAAAGTATTGACCACTGTACATGGCAGATATGGATTTTTACTCAGACCTCTGGCTGCCATGTCAGGGAACACAGTTTCCACTCTGTCTCTCCCTAGTGATATCCCTGACTGGCAGACGCAGCAGGGTCCAGGCTGTAAGTAACAGGAGGGCAAAATGGATCGACCAAATGTGGCAACAGTTCAGTTAATGAAAAAAAGAAAACCCACTATGCTCAGAGAAATAACTGGAATCTAACAAAAATAAAAATGTATACAAATGAAAGAAATGGTCCTCGCACTTCGAGGTAGCTTTCAACTTCTTTTTATGGTAGGTAAAATTTGTCAAAGTATAGCATCCATTTTGATATTATGGACACGTTTCGGCTCTCCTGAGCCTTTTTCAACAGCTATCTAAAAGTGACATTTTCAAATTCGGGCGCTTTTTTCCGTTACCGGGTTAAACGCAGTGAATTGGGCGTTTTCGGACGCGGTGATACCTAACGTGTGTTTGATTTTGACTGTATATTTGTATCAGTTCTAGGGAAAGGGGGGTTGACTTGAATTTTAAGTTTTAAAGGGGTTTTCCGGGTTTAAAAAATTTCTTATGGCCCGGCTGGGGAGGGCTGTTTAAACACAATAAACATGTACTTGCCTCTTCTGGCGCTGCCGATGTCCCGTGCCACGGCCGGTCTTCTCTTGTTTTACAGTTGTATCATAGCCATACGTCATGTCATAGTACAATGTAACCAGATGAACATTACAATGCAAACAAAACATTACTTGCGGGTGATTCTCGTAACTCTGGATCTGTAGGTGCCGTTAAAATATCCTTATCTTATGGACGTTTAGTTAATAAGGTTTGAGCCCCTTCAGTAAGCTCTAGTCTGAGTGCCCCTGATCTATTCCCCAGGGTCCGGGGTCCGCTCCATGCCCAAGTAACTTAACAGTGAAGGGATATTTCTGTGAGTCTATGCGGTGAATAGTGTGTCTCACCCGAGTCGCAACAAGTGCCCCAGATGCGTCCGAACTTATCTGGACAATTCCTGTGTGTAAGACTGCCTCATAGGGAAGCATTTGATTGATTTTGTTCTTTCCACATTCTTATTGTCCGCGTGTTGGGGTCATACCACTGGAACGCTATACATTTTCTTGCTAAGAATGTTTCACGCAGGAAAATGCTGTGTAATGAGTTCAGTGTTCTTTGATAAGACCCCCAGGAGGCACACCTCTGGTACACATGGGACCATCAGGGTAATAAATCTAGTGAGAGAATCTGTAATATTTTTCCAGAATCTTGCTATTGTGGTACATTACCATATCATATGCATGAAGTCTGATTTCAAGGAGCCACATGTAGGACAGGCAGTGGAATGTACCCGATACATTTTATGCATGCGGACCAGAGTGGGGTATGCCTGATGGAAAATATAGAATTGTGTAATTTATGACTGGGACACTTTGGTGTGAGAAGATAATTCGGAGTCAGTCTTCTCCGAGGGTGATTGCATGAGTTATTTCCATCTTTGCAAAGTGCGCAGTAGGCAATGCTCCGCCTTTTATAGATGGCTGTATAGCGCCGACACCAAACCCTGTGGACATTGAGTTCTGTATTTTCCTATGAGTGTGTATTTAGATATTGGTGGTGGACCATGTGTGAATTGTGATTCCGGGGTGTGTCTGAGTTCAAGGTACCTGTAAAACCTTCTCTGGTCCAGATCAAATTTTGTTTTCAAGACTGAGAAGCCAGCACCCCATCAGTGTATAAGTCAGCTAAAGTTTGTATTCCTTCTTGTCTCCACCCCTCTATTTTCCAGAGATGTTATATGTGTTAGCGCAGAGTTCCCCCATAAAGCCATTTCGCCTATGGTGTCAGTAAATTGTGTAAGTTGTCTTGCCCTTTTCCAGACTTTTATGGCTAACCTGTGGATGGGTAGTAGTGGAGTTCGTAATCTGGAACTGCTTTATTCAAAAACCAGTGCAATACAGGGGAAACACTGGAGCCTGACGGCGACGAGCCGTTTCACGCTCTCTAGCGCATCTTCAAGCCGTTGACGTCATTCCCTAGCGACACACCTGAGTTATTCGTCACAGCGGATGTTGCCAAGGGAGCAGCGTAAACAGACTGCGATAGTAACCAAGTGTGTTAACAATCCATAGAAACATGTGAAATATATCTAAATACAGCTATGAATAGATGCCTAGTTACAAATCACTGTAGAAATTGAAGGGATAACCTGAGCAACATATTATTAATGCAGATTATAGGACAATGGAGGTAAGTATATAATACCTGTTACAGGAAGACACTAAAGTTGTTCCTGTCATTCATATCCAACGCCCCCATGGCTTCAAATCTAATATATTTGCTTTTGCGTTGCATTAGATTTTTCTATTGCCTTCTAATGGGCCTGCAGCCACTGATTCAATTGACCTCTGATGTTCTTTAAATCGTGCATTTAGCTTGCATATCGTTTTACCAATGTAAAAAAAAGTTGCATGGGCATAAAATTATATATACAACATAAGTAGACTTGCAGGAAATGAAAGATGAGACTTTGTGTATGTCCCCCAAACTTAATCCATTTGAGTTGGCTGTTAAAGCTATAACTACTACAACCACCACATTTGAAGTTGCATACCGGGGTTCCTTTCTCCAACCATGTGGACTGGGGAGGGGGGGTATTGAATCTACTTTTAACCAGGGCATTTCTAATTGTAGGGGAACGTTTCTCAGTCTTGTCCTGAGTACTTCTCCTGTCTTGTTTTTTAATTTTTTGGCCACAATAAATCCTCCTGAGATGGTGCCAAAACTTTATCATACGCCTCACCAAATAGCCTCTCCGAGTATCCTCTGGCCATTTAGTGACCCTTCAGTTCCCCCATATAAATTTGGTGGTGTTGGAGTGTATTGCAGAGAAAAACCTCTTGGGATATGGCACAGCTAGACTAATCATGATGGGTAAGTGAAGATATGACCGCATTCAATCTGGTCGCCAGGACCCGGGTGATAATCTTGTAATATGTGTTGAGTACGACCCGCATTCTAAATGGTCTTTGTCTGGCTTCAGTAATACTACCACAGTGGCCTCTGAAAAGGAGTCCGGTAGTTTCCCTGCCCTAAACGATTCGGTATACATTTCTAGCAGTTTTGGATACAACAACTCTTTGTATTTGCTTGTACACATTTTTTGGTAGGCCTTTAGGACCTAGGGATTTATTGTTGTTTAGGCTGTCTACTGCCTCCTCCAATTCCTCTAGTGTAATGGGGCCCCCAAGATTTTGAGAGTCTTAGGGAAGAGGGTACCTTCCAAGTAACTTGCAATTTCTCCCGGGGTCCTGTTCAGAGAAAATGAATATAGGTCAAAATAGAATTGTGTAAATCTGGATGATATGTCAGTCTGGTCTATTCCTGCCTCTGATTTGTAGAATGGGAGGGAAGGACGAGTTCTGCTTGGCTACATGGGCCAGGAGTTTGGCTGACTGGTACCCATATTCAAATGCAGTCTGCTTGTAAAAGAATAATTTGGTGTTGGCTCTACTTGTTAATGCATTTATGTACAGATGCCCAGTATGTAACCACAGGTCCATGTTCTCATCTGAGGGGTGTGCAATGTAATTCTGTTCCAATGATAAGCATTCTGCAGCTAGATCCGATACTTTGCGGACAGCCTCCCTTTTTATGTATTTAACCCTTTACCGACATGTTATGTAATACTACGTCACATGCCTGGTGCGGGTACAGAGAGGGCTCACGGGCTGAGCCCTCTCCATAGCCGGTAAGTCTTCGCTGCATATTGCAGCAAAGGCTTACCGGTAACACCCGCGATCGGTGCCAGCAAATTATAATAATAAACCTAAAAACTCAAATCACCCCCCTTTCCCTAGAACTGATATAAATATAAATAATAAAAATCCTAAACACATTAGGTATCAACACGTCCGAAAATGCCTGATCTATCAAAATATAATAACTGTTTTTCTCTGCGTTTAACCCCATAATGGAAAATCGCGGCCAAAGTCGAAAATGGCACTTTTTTGCCATTTAAAAAAATTGATCAAAAGGTCGTACAGTCTTAAAACTTATAACATTGTAAGCATCATCAAAATCTGCAAAAAAACTACACCTCCCAAAGCTCCGTACAACAAAGTATAAAAGTTATTTGCGCCAGAAGACGGCAAATCCAAAAAATATTTTTTGTACAGGAGGTTAATTTTTGTAAATGTATTAAAGCATTATAAAACCTATACAAATTTGGTATCCCCGTAGTTGTACCGACCCAAATAATAAAGAAGACCAGTCATTTGGGGCATATAGTGAAATCTGTAAAATCCAAGCCCACAAGAATGCGGCACAAATGCGTTTTATTTTTTTACCAATTTTAACTGCATTTGGATTTTTTCCCCACTTCCCAGTATACGGCAGGGAATATTAAATCCACCATTTTGAAGTGTAATTTGTTACGTAGAAAATAAGCCCTAACACAGCTCTGTACAGGGGAAAATAAAGTTATAGATTTTTGAAGGTGGGGAGTGAAAAATGAAAACGCAAAAACGAAAAAGTGCTGCAGCGGGAAGGGGTTAATAGAGGATTTCAGCCATCCCCTTAGAAACGCCTTCAGTGCTGTTTAGAAGCTGGCACAGCTGCAGTCTTTCCTGGAAGCTCACCAGGGGTCTGGGGAAATGCAATAGCAGACCCGCCCCCCTGGTGAGCTTCCAGGAAGGACTGCAGCTGTGCCAGTGTATTGTCAAATGGCCCAATTAGCCCTAACCAGAAGGCATGTATCCGGGGTTTACGGGCAGCCAAGTGGTTTGTGCCATCGATGACACATAGCATAGGGGAGTGAACCTATGTCCCCCTGGGCAAGTGTCTAATATCCTTTGTAGGGACGACAGCACTGACCACCCGTATAATCTAGGTTAAGAAAGGGGGTCTAAAATGTTTGATGCAGGTTGATTCTGCTGTGTGCGGTGCTTGTCTTGAGAGGGATGTAGTAACATATTGAAGTCCCCCATGCAAATAGATGTTGCGTGGGGGTATGAGGCAGCAAATAAGGCCGCTTTTTG
Source organism: Engystomops pustulosus (assembly GCA_019512145.1). Taxonomy (NCBI): domain Eukaryota; kingdom Metazoa; phylum Chordata; class Amphibia; order Anura; family Leptodactylidae; genus Engystomops; species Engystomops pustulosus. The sequence continues at coordinate 120,303,837 of CM033647.1, forward strand.
TAGAAAGCCTCCAGAGGCTGGAGGTGGATTATATATGTACGGGACATAAGGTGCCCCTTCAATGCGCGCATGAACAAATATATATCGGCCCTCGTTGTCTACCTGACCGGATAGTTTCCCATCGGAGGGATCTGTGTATTAGAAGCGATACCCCCTGGAAGCAGTCATATAGCAGGAATGCTGTGCCCACTGTACCCATGTGTTTAGTATGAGAGTCCTATTCTTCTCCAGGTGGGTTTCCTGGTGACCTATTATGTGGGGGATATGAATCCTAATCTTTTCAAACACCATCAATCTCTTTCTAGGAGTGCCTAAGCCCTGGACATTCCAGGAGCAAATTCTGAGTTAACTCATATTCCCATGTAATTTAGTGATGAAACAGGATTTCCCAGTAAATATGTATGTGATGCGTGAGCTGTCTGTTTAGAAGTCATCGTGTTGTGGCCCCGCAGATCCAATAAATACACCCTACCATTAAATTCAAACACTTAACCTACAACAGGCAGTAACTTGTGGAAATCAAGAACAACAGTCTTGGTGCCAGCGGCTATAAAGTCGTGGTGCTGTATGGTTTAACCGAGTGGCTAGTACCTTGGTGGATACCCTCTCCAATGAGTGGAACTAGTTGGCGATGGGTATATGCCCCTCCGTCCCTCTACCTTGTAGTCCATAGTATTATGGGAGTCATCCCACCTCTGCATGTTAATTTGAAACGGCTCTCTACAGCCTGTGAACAATTAAATAAACTTATAACTAAAAGTGCACAAAGTGTTGCGTAATAGTGCAGACCTGAGACCTAACTGTATTTAGACCTGTCCTGTAGTCTGTAATTTCTTCACTTTGCCATTTAACCGGGTGGTGATCCTCTCCTTGGCCGAAGCCACTGCTGTGCCTCTCCCGGGGATTTGAAGAACACAGATCTGTCTCCGTCCACCACTTGCAGTCTGGGAAGATAGAGACTTTGGTGTAATCCACTCTAATTTCTTGAAGGCGCAGGGCTAACTGCAGGATCCTATCCCGGTCTCTGCTATTCAGGAATCATGCCAGGAGGGGGGGGAAGTAGAAATCCGAGTTTCGGAGGGCTCGCAGGCACCCTGTGTGCTCTTTCTACAGAGAATGTCGGAGAATGCAGAATCGGGGAACAAATTTTTTTTTTAATCCATCTCTCCACAAACTTTTCTGGAGAGCGGCCCTCTTGGGAGCCCAATTACTCTTTTATGTTGTTATGCCTGTTTTCTAGGTCATCTGCCTTTTGTTTTATCAGGTCTGGCGGTGTAGTGAGACCCGTAATGGAGTTTGGGAAAGGTGCTGTGCGATCCTCCACCTGGGATATCCGCTTTTCTGCATGCTGTACTCTCTCTAGTAGGCTTTGCATATCTTGGCTTAGCAGGCTGACATCCTTCCGCACTTCGTCTAACTTTCCTGTAAGGGAACTCTTGCAGGCATCGATGGCAGAAAGGACCTGGTCAGTCACTTGTTTCAAAGTAATCTCCGTCTGGTTCTCTGTGTCAGAGGCATTAGAATTTTTAGTTGTTCTCTTTGTGCCACCACAAAGACTTCGGGGTTCTGTCATTTCAGTCCTGGCAAATTATTTCTCTCCACTGCATTCGTTTTGGGAGGACTCATGATAGTTGTTGCCTGTCTTGGCCCCCATAGCTTGCAATGGTCCCTATGTTTAATTGCAAAATAAAGCAAGAATGTTTGTCCGTTATTGTGAAGAACTTTGATATGACTTCAGAGGAAACTGGTTACTTGGGATTCCAAAGGTTAAAACTTATCTCATGACAGAAGGCTGTTCTTGCAGTTTATAGCAGAACACATCATTCAGGAGCCTTTACAGCAGTGATGGTGAACCTTTTAGAGACAGAGTGCCCAAACTACAACCAAAAGCCACTTACCGTATATACTTGAGTATAAGCCGAGAGCCCTAATTTTACCACCAAAAACTGGGAAAACCTATTGACTCGAGTATATGCCGAGGGTGGGAAATGCATTGGTTACAGACCCCCCCCCCCCCCCCCATAACCCCCCAGCATCCCATAGTATAGAGCCTGCCCCCTGTAGTATACAGCCGGCCCGGCCTGCCCCCAGTAGTATACGGCCGGTCCAGGCGGGCCCCCAGTAGTATACGGCGGGCCCCCAGTAGTATACGGCGGGCCCCGCCGGCCCCCTGTAGTATACGGCGGGCCCATCATTAAAAAAAAAACCAAAAAAAAACTTATATACTCGCCCTCCAGTGGCCCCGATGTGCAGTACTGCTCCCCCGATGTCCGCGCGGCTCGTCTTCTGGCTTCCACGCCTATCTTCTGTAAAATCGTGCCCGGGAGAAAAACATGGCGGCGCCCAGCACGATGTTACAGAAGACAGAAGACTGGCACGAAAGCCTGAAGACGAGCCGCGTGGACATGGGGGGAGCAGCGTTGTACATCGGGGCCACCGGAGGGCGAGTATATATAAGTATATACTCGTGTATAAGCAGAGGGGACGTTTTTCAGCACATTTTTTTGTTCTGAAAAACTCGGCTTATACACGAGTATATACGGTATTTACCATGAAGTGCCGACATGGCATTTCAAGCAGTAACTTATTGCTACCTGTTCTTCAACATCATTCAATAGTATTGGCTCTCCTTAGGCCACCAATGCAGTTGAAAGAAGATGGGCAAATTCAGACCATCATTGTATCTTCTCTCCAGGAAGATTGGTTGGTCCAGCAGGATGACCTCCAAAGACAATGCAGTTTAATCAACGCCTTCTCACTTTTCCTGCAGTTTCAAACAGCCAGTGAAAAGTCGCTTTAAAATAGCACTGAGAGCAGCATCACTTAAGTTGCCTGGGACTGCAGGAAGATTTGGTGGATGTGGTCCTGTTTGGTGAAATTGGGGCGATGGTCTGAGTGCCGACAGAAAGGGCTCAGTACCGCCTCTGGTACCCATGCCATAGGTTTGCCACTACTGCCATATACTATTTTGTAGTATTTCTTTGGAAAATTATTTTTTTAATTGTTATCCTTTATTGCAGGGAACTGTACCTTGGCATTACTGTTTCTTGTGTTTAAAGAAATCCTACAAATCAAGTTGAGAACAAATAGTGACAATTCATGAGCAATTTAAAAATAATCAAAATAAATAATTGCTGCACTTAGTTTGTAGATATCAAGTTTATTTTCTTATTTCATTTTTGATTTGACAGGTTCGAATGGAACAGCTATGGTAAGAGTTCTCAGCATATCTACAGCCGAACGGATTTTGCTAAAAGGAATTACAGGCAGTGTTACAGACTTGGCGTTTGCTCACCTCAACTCAGACCAGCTGGCATGTCTTGATGAAGCAGGAAGCCTGTTTGTTTGGCGGCTCACCATGGAGAAAGGAAAAATAATGTAGGTTTTTTATTTTACCTGTTCTATTAAAGGATATTTACCATCAGGTTCAAGGATTGTGAACCAAGCTCACTTTTATATACTGGTGACCCTTATTTTACGCAAAAACAAGTGCATAAGAAGCTTAAAAGGGTTGTCACCATAGCAAATGGCTGTAATTGGGTCCAATGCATTGTGACAAGTACTTTCACCATTTACACTTATTACAAAATATGCAGGCTTACTGAGTTAACTACTCTTGTTATGGTTGCTGGCGCCCCCTGGTTGTAGCTCAGTCTGCGCACAGGGATTCCCCCAGCTGCTCTGCACTACAGATCACTCCACGGGCTCACAGCTCCTCTCCACACTGAGAGATCAGCTGACACACTGCAGCCAATGGGAAGTGAGAGAGGAGGAGGGGCCGAGATTGTGCTGTGATGTCCACTGCTTACCAACTTCACATGTGCCTCCAGCAGCAGATAAAAGGTAACTGCAGCTAGACAGACATGATTATCTGCTGCACGGAGGAGTCCTCCCCCCAACATGGATCATAGCAATGCAGCAGCCCTCTCCTCCACCATTAGTCAGGTCACACAGGAGGCTGCAGAGATAACACAAGTAACAGGCTGAGCTCTGACCTCTCCTGATGCAGTACTCCACCTGTACTCTCCACCATTCACTGTCCCTCCATGTTACCCTGCTGTCCTGCAAAGGAGCCCCTGTCCCTGACTAGCAGGAAATAGCTAAAGATCAGTAGCATGTGAGAAGCTGTCACCTATTTATCTATCCAAGTTCTATTATCTATCACCTGTCATCTATCTATCCATCTATATCTATCTATCTATCTATCTATCTATCTATCTATCTATCTATCTATCTAGTGAATTAGTTGCAATTCCTTCCAAAATACACAGAAAGAGATGCAATTAACGTCCCCAAAGTAACTTACAAAAATAAAAAAGTTTATTAGTAAAAGTCATAAAAACAACAAAAAGTCCATGTTATTGCACCTAATTTTGTACAATCAATGCGTACAAGTAGAGCAAAACAATGTATTGGTCAGTCAGGCGGACAGTAACGTGTAAATATGTCGGAGGTCTAGAAAAATGCAGGGACGGCAAACTTCATGCGTATCCTCACTTCAAAGGGACTTCCTCAGGGGTAAGTGGCACTTTAGAGTGATGATACACGTGGGGTTTGCCTCCCACCTAGACTTCCGCCATGCATGTCAGCCTGACCGACCATGATGCTGTGAGAATACAAAGTACATGTGTACTATGTGCAGTGTAGTGTGCAGGGGGTGCCAGATTCAGGATTTCTGGCACACATTCTTCATGAATCTGGTGCCCCCTGCACTTCTTTGACAGACTGCACCAATTTTTTTTTGTGCACTTTTAACATGGGGCGTATGACACATTTAAATTGGATCAGTAAATGCAGGGACTATTTGAGCACAGCAGGTGGAAGGAGACTGAAGGCTGAGCACTCTGTAGCACTGAGTTGTGCAATTACTGCCGCTGTCAGTGCTGTGCATGTGCCTGGCCAGGCCCCTCCCACATCTGCTTCTGTGTGGAGCAGAATAGAGGCGGAACAAGCATCATAATAACAAATAGAAAGGAATCTTTAATTCCAGGTAACCTTTACAAATAGATTTTTGAAATATTTTAACCTCTTTGACAGATTTTTGTAGTCAATTGTTTCGTGGCATAACCCCTTTAACCCCCTTATCACCGACGCTTGTTTACAGTTCAATGACCAGACTCTTTTTCGAATCTGACATATGTCATAGTAATTGGTTTAAACTTCGGAATGCTTTAACATATGAAGGTGATTTTTGAGATTTTTTTCTTGACACATTATACTTGATAATGGTGAAATTAAAGTGATAATTTTTTGCATTTTCATTCTGGAAAAAAAATAAAATTTGGCAAAATTTCAGGAAAAAACTTCATTTTCAAAGTTTGAAATGTTTTGCATTCCAGACAGGAAGTAAAACTACCCCAAGAGCTAGATAAATAACAGTTTATGAAATGTCTGCTTTCTTTTAGAATATTTTTAATCTGTCCTCTCCTTTTTCTAGGATGTTATGAGTTTTAGAACTTTAGGTGCGATTTCTCATTTTCATGAAAATCGCCAAAACTCACATTTTGAGGGATAATGCAGCTTCCAAGTGACTTTGAAAGGCCATAAATTACCCCACTACATAAACCACTTAAAGGGTTAATAGACTTAAAAGAAGTTGTTTTACATACTTTTAAGTTTTTCACATAGGTTAAAACTAGAGATGAGCGAGTATACTCCTCCGAGCTTGATGCTCGTTCGAGCATTAGTGTACTCGCAACTACTCGTTGCTCAGACATGTATTTTACTAGCTCGAGAAAATGGCATATCGCTGTGTTTAGATTTTTGGCGGCCAGAAACAGAGCCAATCACAAGCCAGGAGACTCTGCACTCCACCCAGCATCACGTGGTACACTTACGTGTCGATAGCAGTGGTTGGCTGGCCTGATCAGGTGACCCTGGAAATATACTAGCCCTTGCCCGCGCTGCTCGGATCATTCTCTGTCTGAATGCCGTTAGGGATAGAGCTGCTGCTGCTGCTGTTCTCGTGGTAGAGCATTGTTGAGACCAGAACAGTGCGAACAGGTGATGTCGTGGATTGCGGACAATGCTTCAATTTGTCCACCAGTCAGTCTTCCACCCAAGTGTAATGAGGTGTCGGACGATGAGGAGACGAGGTTGTCAGACAGTGGTGAAGTTGTCAGGGCAGGAAATCCGAGGGGGGAGCAGACTGAGGGATCGGAGGATGATGAGGTGACAGACCCAAGCTGGGTTCATAGGCCGGGTGAAGACAGTGCGTGTGAGATACGGGGGGGAGTCCTAACAAAACAGGTTTGGAAGAGTCCGCGGTGGGCCAGACAGAGGCAGGACAGTGCTGGTGCATGCACATCGCCAAATGTTTTTCCTTGTTATGTATGATTTTTTTCTCTTCTTTTTGCTCTAAATCCATAAATCCAGTCATTCTGAGCCCGCGTGTTTCCTATCCTGTAGATTAGTGCCATCAAATGGGTATTGCTTTACCTGGGAGAATCTTCATTATTTTTGGGCGTTTTTCCCCAGTGGCATGAGTGGTCCAAATACAATTGGCACTAATATATATTTTAAGACAAGTATTTTATTCTCTCAACCTTCACTTTATATACGCCATGGCTGTCCCTAGTAAATCCTTTAAGGGTCCTGTTACATGCTGGACCTTAAGGTAGCTGTAGCCTATGCATAAGCATACCGCTCCAAGTGCTAATACCCTGCACTGTATCTAAGGTATTCTTTGAATGGTTGCTTGTTCGTGTCCCAAAGTAGACCAGTGAAAACACCTGAAAAATATCCATTGTCCTCTTATGCACAGCTCTTGTTGTATAAGCTACAGCATGGCCGTGCAAGGCTTTAGAAGGGAAGATCGGCATAATGTACAATCATCCGGACATTAAGATCAATCACACCTCTCGGGATCGTAATTTTTTTTGACACTTCATGCTACTCCGGGTTTATAGTAGGGCATGTGGCACACCGCTAAATTGTTTTGTCTTCCTAAAACCCCTGCACCTTTTTTTTTTTTTTTTTTTTTTCTTCTTCCATTCCCTTCCCTCGCTGGCAGTTAGATGGAACTTCTTATGGAATTGCTTTTTTTTTTGTATTTACAGTATCTGCATATGTTGGCAGGGCCCAGCTCCTTGTACCCATAAAACACACACCTCGATTTCTGCATGGCATTATAAGGCTTAAGCACACTGTAACTTTTGTCCAACACCCTCCCATGCAGTCCTGGTTTACGGGTTTGTCCGAGTTTTTAAAAAAAAAAACTATATGGGCCGGAGCAGGCTACTAAAACATAAAGCTGACTTCCCTCGCCGGTGCCCTCCGGTATCCCCCGCGCTGCTGTCGCTCCGTCGGGCGCCCATGTAAACAAACATGGGCCGCCGGAGCAGCGTGGACTCGTTCTCTCCCGTACCCGACAACCTTCCGCCACCCATACACAATTCGTGAATAGGACGGATAGGCGTACCCGGCACACGCCGCCGGAAGCTGAGTCCAGCGCTGTTTTTTACATGGGCGCCCGCACCGAGCGACAGCCGCGCTGATACCGGCGGGCCCGAGGTACGTACATCTTTTTATTTTTGCAGCCTGTCTCCGCCCACATATATATATATATATAATTAAATATATATTATATATATAATATATAGTATATATATCTCTATCTATCTCTCTATCTTCCTCATCTCTCCTATCTCTCTCTCTCTCTCCTCTCCTTTTTTTTTTTTCCCCTCGGCCCCCCCTTTCCGGGTTTCTGTCCTGGTCCCCGCAGTCTTTTTTCCTATGGTTCCCTGGGCTGGCCTGTCAGCCCCTGCCCTTTTAATAAAAGGAAGTCTCTTGAACTGTTTTTCTTATCATACAAGATTGAGGTACATAGCGTAAAAAGTAACAAGGATTTACCATTTTAAATGAACGCACTTCCAACACGATAGGATACCATGCCTTATCTAACTAAGTTCTTTTGTACTAACGACTTCGGTGAACCAATCTGATTCTCGACCGTGCCACATGCCACAGTTTTTTAGGAAGCAAGGTTTTTTGAATAATGAAGTGCTGGGTAAAAAATTGTCAGTAGGGGGTGGTAGTCCTGGTCCAGCATTGATGTGGGCACCAAATCCCACACTAATTTTCCAGCAATTCCCTCGAGGGGGGGGCGCATTCTGTGCTAAATTCTTGGGTCTTTCCGTCAAACACTCGAAACTTCTTCTATGTCCCCTGAAACTTTCCACAGCTAATACAATTTAAACGCCATATAATAAAAAATATACCCTTTTGCCCTCTTATTTGGGCAGGTAACTAGTGTAAATAAAGTCTCCCTTAGAAGTACAAGGACTTGTCAACACATGTGTGGCCTCTCTGGGGTAATACACTTCATAAATTTTGCACTCTATGATCTTAAGGACCTACTTCTATAGACCCTTTATGTGGGTCCATCTCAGGGGGGGCATGTTTTCATTGGCTTAATGCAAAACTTATGGATGCCTTCAGTGTGGAATGGATATATTTACCCACACTGTTGCACACTTCCTCCTCCACACTACTACCTTCTCTCTCCACAATGGCGTGCACACTACTACTCCTATCATAATTACTTCAAAAGTGCTGTGGTGGGAGGTGGTTCACAGAAGGATAAAAGGAAGATTGAGATTTAAGTAATTTTTAGACAAACCGTATTATGGACGGGCTCTAGTACTGTTTTTTTAACTACACTCAAATGTTGAATAGGGCATTGGAAAGCCATGGAGGGTGATGGAATACTATGATCTACCCTACCCCCCCCATTGTAAATATTGGACCTATGAATGGACCATCAAATCGGCTCCTTTGATGTTTATGATGGGGGGGTTGTGTCCACCTTTAGTTTGCGGGCGGGCTGTCCCCCGTCGCAAGATCGTATATTAAAGGTTTTGCCCTTGAAGAAATTTCTCAATTTGTGTGATAACACAAAGAGCCATTTTTAACAGGACCTTTTCTTACAACAGAAATTTCTGTGTAAGGCCTACATTTGCCAGTACTGTGGCATATATTGGCTGGCTGAGAGAGCGGAGATGAGCGTTGCTCACCACCCCGGGACCCTTTTCATATAGGAATATACGGCCATGTGCCGTATCCGTAGAAAGATAAGGACATTTACGCTTCCCTACAAGGGGCGATATAGTCCCCCCTACGTTCAGTGGAGCTAGTGAATTCTGTATTTTGGTACACATTCTGCTATTTACAGTTATTCTTGTTACCCCCTGCTTCACACCCCTTTAATCAATGTTAGGTTTTATTTTAGGCCCTTGACACACCCCTCTCTGTGATTCACATGTTTCTAGTTTTGAATCAACAATTTCTGTATATATTTGGCTTTTTTTTTTTTTTTTTATTTTTTTTTTTTTTTTATAGAGAGGAAATTTTAGTTCATCATAAGGAGAACGCGTATCACATCCCTTTAATAGTAACCGAAGGATAATTTGGTCCCTATATTCCTGATGAAAATGAAGAAGTTTGTCGGAGGATTTACCAGGACTGTTTTGCATTCTTACTTAAGAAATATGTAAATTGGTGTGTCTGTGCATGTGTATATAAAAGGCTTTGCTCTGGGTTTCTCCTTTCCCACCCTGTCCCTGTTTGTTTTTGTTTTTTTTTTTCCTCCCCCGCCCTGCCCTCTACTTGCCCGCCTGCTACGTCCTCCCCCTGTTTTTTTCTTTTTTTTTTTTTCCCCTTTTTTTTTCCCGTTCGCCCGTTGCTGTCGCTGCCCCCTCCCCCCACCCCCCACTTGTCTCGCCCGTCCTCCCCCCCCTTCACTTTCAATGAATCAAACTACACATTTGGTATTTAGAACGTCATAATTAACCTATACCATAAGGTCTCAAAGGTTTTTGCGTTTTTCCTCTAAATGCAGTTAAATCGGCAATTGAGCAAATGCATTAAAGGAATCCTACCTCCACAGACTATAACTCCAACCACTAACTCTTCAGGTAGATGGAGTGATGTCCTCTAATGGAATTGAGGAGTTCTAAAGGGCGATCCTCACGTCCAATAGATCCTCCTATCACCCGCATACTACATTATCGGTAGTCTGTGTGGCAGGGTTTCCTTTTAAATGAATAAATGTACCCATTAACAGTACCCCTAGTAGCCCTCTACTGAGTCCTGTAAAGGAAAAGATATATTGTTATGCATAGCAGAAAGGGGAGAGAAAGAAAACAAGGGAACCAACTGGATAAGGGAATGTGAGGTAAAAGCGGGGAGAGGGACAGACCTCTCCTCTAATCATTAGGGGTACTTAAGATCACACAAACGTGTTGTGTTCAGAGAGTGAAGTCGAGCTACGTTGACCACACTAAATGCTGATACCGTGTTCTTGATGTCTTTTCAGTCAATTATTCCATTCTCTGAATATGTGGCTTTCCTCAAACCATATATGGGTAGTGCTCTATTCTCCGAATTCCATTCAGCCACTACCACATATGTTTGAGCAGAACGGCGTAGAGGTTACTTTAATGGGTAGGGTAAGGGATAGCAGTAACGAACTTCTGGCTTGTTGTTAAAAGTAACCCTACATAGTGGACCAGGCAGACCCTTTCCAGAATGCCTTCACAGGGTACATGCCCACAATATGCGTCATTATGCCTCGTCTTGGAGAACGTGCCAACACAGCTGATAACATTATGCTGTTTAACAGGACCCTATGCTATCAGGTCAGGATTTTGTAATTTGGTCACCTGCCTCTTGCAAGACATCGCAAATTTCATTTCACTGACAAGATTGAAAATTCAAATCTCTATAGCATCTCCAGGCATTCATCAATACCACCACTCCACCCTTGTCAGACCACCAATAATCTACAGGAACTATCCAGTGATCCAACTGGTTTGGCAGCCAATCTTGTTGGCAGTGAGCTCTGCAGTTTTTTTGAGCAGATAACCTTAAAAAAGCATCAAAAACGAGGTGTAACGAGCTTGGCGGCAGAGTGTGGCATTGATCCGAAGTGTTGCAGTGTTTAAGTGTGGCTGAGTTGGCCTGGGATCAGTGGTGTGGAAAGATCCCCATGCCCAAGACAAGAAAACAAGGAGAAAGGCACAAACCAATCGTGTGATAAGTTAGGTTCAATGGTAGGGTGAAAGGAGCAACTCTCACCTAGTTTTAGATGATATAGCCAGTAGAAGAACATAGCTGCGACCCCCTCGAATCCCCACGGTCACTGATGGACCATCAGGATCCCGAACGGTGAATGAATATCCTTTGGTTGCCGAAGCGGTTATGGTGGCGCTACGTAGCGATTCTCCACTCGGGGGTCCAGTTGTTTTTAAAGAACCGCTTTATTGATAAACTTGAGATGCGACGCGTTTCAGCCCTGGACTAGGGCCTTTCATCAGGCATACTGATGCCTGTTAAAGCCCTAGTCCAGGCTGAAACGCCCGCATCGTCAGTTTATCATAAAGCGTATCCTTTAAAAACAATGCCCCCGCGTGATCGGTACGTACGCCACATAACCTCCGCAAAGTCGGGCCACAAAGGGGTCTTAAGTGGACTTTGACTTAGTTTAAGGGACTGAAGTTTGAGGGCTTTCGCAGGTACTGCTGTTTTTGTGTTTACGTTTTACTTGTGAAATTCTTCTTTCCTTCTTTCCGTGCATATTGCTATGTATCCCCATTAGAATAATGGACTCCATAAGTGGCATTGCTCACACTGTACATCCTTTGCCATGTAATGCTTTCCTGAACATCCGTTCGAGGTTAATACTGCTGTGTGGTCGTGTTAAAATTGCTCACCTGGAAGCCGAGATTCTGGATCGAAATGAAGCAAGTTTTCAAGGCTTGCAGGCAATTGATAATATTAACGAAGTTTGCGGCTCCTGGAACACAAACTCTCTGGAAGATTGGGTCGGGAGGGTATATGGGAGGTGGTGGAGTGGAGGGGCAAGCTAGTTGGGTACATGTATAAAGGCGGGGTAGAGGAAGATTTGTAGGAGTCTAGTCCTGATCTGGTGCACACCATAAGTTTGCCATGCTGGCGGATGAGGGGGATATCACTCCTGGGTGCAATGCTGGCAGAAACCGTGGGCCGCTAGCAAAGCAAACTACAGGGTAATGTCTGCTCAGTAAAAGGGTATGGGAGCACAGGCCAGTCAGCGGTGTGCTGGGAGTGGGGATTCTATTAGTGGGGAACACACAGGGCAATCGCACAGACGCGTGCATACGAACAGTGTGTTGTTTCCGGGTGCTCGGGTTTCGTGATGTTGCGATCGTGTTGATGATTTCTGTAGGGGGCTTGTGAGGAACCGGTCTGGTCCACATTGCACTATGACAAAGTAACAGGTAGGTGGAAGGTTCCCTTAAAATGATTTCAAAGATTTAGGCATAAGCTCAGAGGCAAGGACCTTAAAGGTAATTTTCTCCGAAATACTGCCTGTGACGCACGTGCACACCAGAAAGGCATCGGGAGATCAAGGAGGTAGGAAGTGGCTCAAAAGTTGGTGTAGGAGGAGGTTTTGGGTTCATGGAGAACTTGCTGACTTTTTCTGTCCCTACAGGCTCTAACCGTAGGGATGGGCTACCCGTATGGGGGGGGCTTCCTTGAAAGGAGAAAAAATGGCTAGAAGTTGTAGGAGTGTTTAAACTAGAGACCTGGGGGGAGGGCAACTACACCTTGTGCAGTGTCAAATCGACAGTGTTACATAGATAGCTGGTAATATCTATGTCCATGGGGGAGGATGGGGGCTGGCATGAGATTGGGAATAAGGACAAAGGAATACGGACAGGGAAAACCTATAAAGTGCATGTACACGAATGCCAGAAGCCTCACAAACAAAATGGAGGAACTGGAACTCTGATGTTTGGAGCGGAAATATGAATATTGGTTATCATCGATACATGGCTGTACCTTATCTACGACTGGGCGTTTACTATGATGGTTATGTCTTTTAAAAGGATTGTCTAAATAAAAGGGGAGGGGTTTGTATATGTGAATCTTGCCTCAAGCCCGTCCTGCGATATTACAATCAGTAACGCAAAAGTTGAGTCCTATGGGTGGAGATAACAGAGGAGGAAAAGATTAATAAAAATTTACTATGGGTTTGTTTAAGGCTCCCAAATATAATGGATGCAACATGAGGAAAGCTGATAAGTGAAATGATGGCGCTTCAAAGGAAGTTGAAGTACTTATCATTGGATCTTCAATACCCAGATATCGCTGGGGGGCAGAAACCTGCAGTCCTTCAAAGCAGCAGGTTCCGTGTCAACAACAAAGACAATTACCTGTTTGCAACTATTCCTGGAGCCAACAAGTTGGGGGCATACTGCTGGACCGTATCCTTACAACAGACCCTTATATGTGTCAAACTACAGTTTGGGGGACTTGAGAATATGATCTACTATCATTTATTTTTGTACTACCTTTACTAAGAGCGTTAGTGGAAGGGCAACACAACAATCTAAACTTCAGGAGGGCAATTTTCAGCAACTAAGGGAAAACCTCAAAGGCAATAGACTGGGATAATGTTCTCAAAGACAAAAGGCCCAAAGCCCCCCCCCCCCCCCCCCAAAATGGGATTTTTTTTTTCTCATATATTCTGAAAAGTCCCTGTGAGAACACATACCTTAGGGAAACGCATAAAAGGACAAGAGAAAGCTATGTGCTACTAGTCCTTGTAAGGAAGCAAGATCGAAAAGATAAAGCGTTTCAGGTGCTAAACGTGCAGTAGCGATGAGGCATAACAGGATATAGAGAGAGAAAATAATCCTGTAAAGCAGATAAAGGCCACAAATAGAGACTGAGGAATATTGCCAGGGAAGAGCAAAATAATTCCCAACTTATTTTTCAAGTATTAAATGATAAGAAACTAAAAACGGAGAGTGTGGGTCCCCTTAGAAATAAATGGGGGTCTGGGGAAGGAGACAGGAAGGGCCAATCTACTGATGTTCCTCCTCACTGTCTTTACCCGGAAATCCCCTGGTGGAAGACACAATGAGGATATTTAATTCTTTTATAATGTCAACAGTTTTAAACTAACCAGGAGAGTACGGCCGAGCGCCGCCTCGCAACCACTGAAGAAGATAAATCAACCTGGGCAGATGGATACACCCCGGGTTCTGCATGAATTATGTCCAGGATAGACAAACCTTATTTTTACTATTTTGAAGATTCTCTGAGGACTGTTATGTCCCAGGATGGCGCATAGCAATGTGGTACCAATATACAAAAAAAAGGATCAATAGCGATCCTGTAAACTAACACAGACCCGTGAGTCTAACTGCTGTGGTGGGAAAATATTGAGGGGTTTATTAGAGTGCTATCCTGGCTTAGCTCACTGTGCACAACCTTATAACCCCATTGTCAGCAATGGTTTTATGAAGACCGATCCCTTCAGAACTAATCTGATTGGTATTTCGAACGAGGAGGTAAGTTCAAGACTGATCTGGGGGACGCTTGGATGTGTTTTATCTTGCTTTTCAAAGGCAGTTGACAACCGTGCCACATAAGGTTGGTATCTAAAATTAACTGCTGGGAATAGGAAAATCTGGTGTATTTGGGTAAGTAATTGGCTTAGTGATAGAAACAATAGGGTGGTCATTCATGGCCATTCTCATTGGGTTGAATGTTACCAGTGGAGTGCCACAGGGTCAGTATTGGGGCCACTTCGTTTTAATATTTTTATTATTAACCCTTTATGGGTTTTACACAGTCATTCATATTTGGCAGATGATACTAAGCTGTGTAAGTAATAAATACTGCGGTCTAATATTTTACATTAGAGGTATTTTGTGGAAGCTTTAGATGGGCAGAGAAATGGTTGATAGTTTAATGTAGATAAATGTAAGTTATGCACTTGGGCCATGAACAAAAAGTATAATTATGTTCTAAACGGGTCAAATACTTAGTAAAACTGAAGCGAAAAGGACTTGGGGTATTGGTGGATGGTAAACTTAATTTAAGTGACCAGAGCCAGCGGCTGCTGCTAAAGCCAATCAATAATGGGATGTATCAAAGAGAGGATAGATTCGTCCATATACAGACATAGTTTCTGCCCTTATACAAATCCCTGGTCATACCACACATGGAATATTGTGTAACAGTTTTGGGGCACATGTATAAAAGATATAGTAGAGCTGGAAACGGTTGCAGATGATAGCAACCAATTATTGGGGAATGTAGACACTAGAAATATACTGACAGATTTAAAAATTTGGGATTATCAGTTTAGAAAAAGAGACACTGAGGGGAGACTCATTACAACAATGTACAAATACCTCAACGGACATTGAAGGATCTTGCAAAGATCTTTTTATACCTCGGCCTGTGACCAGGACAAGGGGGCATCCTCTATACGCCTAAGGAGGGCGATTTTCCCATCACCATAGACAAAGGTTCTTTACTGTAAGACATGAGACTTTGTACTCTCTGCCGCAGGAGTTGTTATGGCGGACTCTAATGTACATGTTCAAGAAAGATCCTGTGATGCCTTTCTGGAGAGAAACATATCACGGTTTATTGGATACAACTTTTATTTAATTCTTAAGGTTGGAACTGGATGGACTTTTTTCGTCTCCTTCCCGCCTTATATACCATGATACTATGATAATGTATTTTAAACAGCTCTTAAGAACCTGCTTGAGGAGGCTGTTCACATGGGGGCGATTACAATAAAAATTTGCTGATTATTTGGTTTGAATAACTCGTTGTTTCTTATTTTTCCTTTCCTCCCCAAGATACCTAAAGGAGTTTTCCACCCCCCCCCCCCCCCAAAACCTTAGACCCATAGTGCGTATAGGTTCTATTACAGAGAGCTCAGTGAATGGTGATCACATCTTCAGCCCATTGTTACAACACTTCCCGTTATCTCCGGGAGGCAACTTTTTGTTTCCTGTTGGATGATTTTAAATGGAACAAATCATCTTGCTGGTTGACATGTCTGTGTTCTCTATAATCCATCCCTTCTACATGAGTTTGCTTACATGCTGCCATATTTTTTGTCAGCCTTTCAGTAATTAATGGAATTGTGCAAGGAATTCATTCTGTCCCACTTATGGAATTCCTTTTACATCAATGAAAAATACTTTTAGTTAAGTTCTTTCTTCACCTGTGGGCAGCTATGGGGGGAAGGTTCACGCGCGTCTGGCCAAATATCTATGTGGCGACATGGGAAGAAAATATTTGTTCTCGTCCTTCCCATAACGCCTTCTCCCTCCCATATCATATGGTATGGTTGTGTAATATGGACGACCTGCTCCTGGTATGGAGGGGACTGAGTTGCAAGCCTTGGAATTAGTCAATACATCATGACAACCCAGATGAAATCTCAAGTTTACATCGGCTGGATTGACAATCGCATTAATTTTTGGATATTATCTTCAATGGGGTGGCAATCTATTTATGTTACCCCATATGTAAGCCATCTTGTTAATTCCATCCTAAAGCCTCCTCTTGTCATGAACCACCGCCCAACTGTCAAAAACAATCCCAGTGGGAGAATTGATCAGATAAAAGAAATTTGCACAGACCGCCCACAGCTCACTGCCTTAGAAAGTAGCCTCTATAAATATTTTTCAGGGATCTTTTTCAAAAAGGATATTCCCCTGGAATGTGTGACTAGAGTGAGGATATGGTAATCATAATCCCTTGACTGGATCTTGCACTAGAAACCACAGCAAAACCGAGTCCTTTCAAAGAATCTCGTAAGTTGTCAATTACATCCAACAGTGTTTAGCGCTCAATAGGTGAATTGTTATCAAAAGTCGTACCGTTATATGTAACTGATGAACCTCATCTCAACAGTTAGAGACTTAATGTTAGTTTTTGTCCTCAGGAAAAGCCCCCACACTAGCAAGCATACTGTCCCCCAGTTTATTTATATCAGTTGATAAGAAAAATACTACTTGGCTCTCTACTACAGGCTTTTTTAAATGTGGCCATGCTAAATGCACCTCCTGTAATTATGCCCTCGCTTCAAAAGAGTTTGTATCTACGAGCCCAGACAAACAGTATAAAATAAGGCATTTTATCAATTGCAACACGACCTTCGTTATATACATCATAATGTGCAGATGCTGTCAGTTGCAATATGTAGGTTGTACGAGCGGACCCCTGAAGGTCCGCATTCGGCGCCACTTGTCAGACGCAAGGAATATTAAGCTGTGAACATTTCTTTTCCATTCAAGAAAAGCTTTATTAAGTAACAGATAAAGAAACAACATACTTGGCTTGACAGATAAATGAGACAATATAGCGCCTTGTAGGGCAATATGGAACAAGAGCCAATCATTCGTAATGAAATAGACGTGGCATAAGAGTATAACAGAACCTGACATAAAGTTGCATAGTCTAATATATACTCACGGCACTGAGGAGTATAGAGAAGTAATGTGGGAAAGGAGGGGGTTGAGGAGAGTTGGTGGGGAGTTTTTTATGGGGGGGGGGATGGTGTCAAGAGAGGGAGGCAGCCGGGGGTCAGAGAGAGTACAGGCAGTATATCTCGTCTTCAGTCTTGGAGTGCTCGATATTCGGGAGAGGACAATATCTTTGCCAGTGTAGCCAAGTATTTAGACCGGGTGTCGGTCGTAGGGGATTGTGCTAAGAGCTCCTCCATTCTGTGGTGTTGAGGCTATTTCTTGTTCGCATCCATTCAGAAATGGTGGTGGGGGGGGGGGTGTTCTGAGCGCCATTTTCTTGGGATAACTGTCTTGGCCGCCTGCATCAGGTGGCGTGTGAGAGATTTCTTGTATTTGTGTGGTGGCATGTCAAACATGAATAGGAGGGTCGCTTGGGATCGTGGTGCCAGTGACGTCTTTGATACAGGTGAGAACTGTAGACCAATAGTTATTGAGTTTCGGACAGGACCACCAAATGTGTGTCATGGTGCCACCACTAGCTCCGCAGCGCCAGCAGACGTCCGGGTACCATAGATGCAGTTGAGCGAGTACTCTGTACCACCTGGAAAGAATCTTGTAACTGGTTTCCTGGTGTCTGGTGGCGATCACAGACCTCTGGGTGAGGCAGAACCATTTTGACCATTGTGGATGGGAGAAATGTTTTGCCAACTCAGTCTCCCAGGCAGCGCAGTATGGGGGGAGTGAGAGTGAGCGCGTGGCTATTAGTAGTTTGTAGATAAAGGATATAGCATGAGATGTGGGGTTGGGGTTTAAACACGCGGGACAAGTTATTGTGGTTCCCAATGGAGTCGTAGAAGTGTTTGAGCTGATTATACTGAAGGTAGTGTGTGGGAGTGAGCGTCTCGTGAGGTAGTAGGAATTTTGTAGAGGCTGCAGTGTAGACCCTGCCAGCACTTGCGGGAATCTTATTGGTTTGGTGTAAGGACGCCCTAGAAAGGGGATTTTAAGAAGCCTTGGTGGGAATGCTGGGTTATCCGTAATCGGGAGTAGGGGGCCTTTTGGGTCTATCAAGGAGAGGTTTGTCCCAACTTTCCGCAAGGTTTGGATAGTGTGGGTCGTAGTAAAGGAGAGGGAGGCCTGGTCCCAGGACGTTGAATTGGGGAGCCAGGGGAGGTTTGTGATGTCCTAGGTTGAGATTTCTTGGGCCAGTCTTACCCAGGTTTTAGAGGATTTGGCGTCGAAGAAGTCCAGGACCCTTGAGTAGGGCGCTGATAGGTAGTAAAGACGACAATCGGGAAGGCCAATGCCTCCCGTGTTTTTAGGGCAGGTCAGTACATCTCTCCGAAGCCTTGGGCGGCCTTTCTACCAGAGGAAGGTTCCAAAACATTTTCGAACCTTCTTCCAGAAAGTGAGGGGTTTAAATATCGGTATAGTTTGCACGAGGTAGAGCAGACGAGGCCGTAGGGTCATTTTGAGAATGTTAAGCCGGCCAAACCAGGAAAATTCTTATTTCTTCCAGGAGGTTAGATCCTGTTAAAATTTAGTAAGTAAAGGGACAAAGTTGTCTGCGAATAATTTAGTCAAGTCTTTATTAATTCTAACTCCCAAGTATTTAATGCCACTCGGCGGCCAGGCGAAAGGGAATCCCGACATCAGGGGAGGTTAAACATTGGTGAAACATTGAGGGCTTCAGATTTGGCCATATTGACCTTGAAATTTGACCACTTCCTGAATTTTTCCAACTCAGTCATCAGAGCGGGGAGGGAAGAGTGAGGGTCTGTTAAGTAGACCAGCAAGTCATCAGCAAAAGCCGAGCATTTATGTTCCATCCCGGCGGTCTGGACTCCCTTAATGTCAGGATTATTTCGGATCGCTGCGAGTATATGTTCCATCACCAGAACGTATAGGAGCGCGGAGAGGGGGCATCCCTGGCGGGTACCATTGTGAATGGGGAAAGGGTCAGAGAGGCTGCCATTTATTTTGAGTCTAGCTGAGGGATTGTGATACAAGGAGATGATTTTGGCTGTAAAATTCGGGCCTAGTCCTATATTGGAGAGGGTCTGACTGAGGGAGGGCCTAAAGGCCTAGGGATAAGATCATTGCAGGTATCTGGTGTGATTGGGCATAGTGCATTATGTCCCAGGGTTTTCAAGGTGTTGTCTCGACCCTCCCTGCCTGGCACAAATCCCACCTGGTCCCTATTGATGAGGGTCGGCAATAATGCATTGAGTCTATTAGCCAGGAGCTTTGCAAAGATTTTTAGGTCCACATTAAGAAGGAAGATGGGACGGTAATTGGAACACAATTGAGGGTTTTTGCCCGGTTTAGGGATGATAGTTATATGAGCAGATCTGGACTGTGCCGGGAAGGGGGAGTCGGAGGAAACTGTAGAAAGGCTTGTACAGGATAGGGTTCAGCTCTTTTGAGAAATGCTTAAAGAATTTACCTGTGTATCCGTCTGGGCCTGGGCTCTTGCCTCCCGGGAGATTTTTAATTACCTGGGCAAGTTCCGAAGGGGAGAATGGCTTCTCTAGCTCTGATATGGAGCTTGCTGGAAGTGTGGTGAATGGAGACAGAGGGGGTAAGGCTGGTGTGCAAGAGGTCGGGTTCTGAGGATCAGCTGGGAGGTTGTACAGAGATGTGTAAAATGAAAGAAAAGTGTCTGATATTTCTGGGGTGGTGTGCACTAACTTGTTTTGGGCGGATTTAATGTTGGGGATAAAAGACTGTGCTATACGATGTCTGAGAGCTCTAGCGAGCATGCGACCACACTTGTTCCCAAATTCATAGAATTTACTACGACAGACCTGCAACATTCCTCCATAGGCTTTCTCTAATAGACGTTTGACCTCTAACCTAGCTGCTTGTAGGTCACGTAGGATCGGGATGGAAAGGGCCTGTTTATGTTGCAGTTCTAGGGAAGCAACCCGTTCCAAATGCGGAGCGTGTGTGCTTTTTCTCGTTTAATACGAGTGCCATGTTTAATGAAGACCTGTCGTATGGTTCCCTTGAGGGTTTCCCATTGTGGTAACGCAGGGGTGGGGTCCAAATCGTGGTCCACGTTAAATTGGGCAATGGTACGGATGACCTCAGCGGTGCAAAGTGGGTCCAAGAGCAGGGACTCATTGAGCCTCCACAGCCATTCCTTAATGGGAGTGGTATGAGATGAACAGTAGACCGGAGCATGGTTGGAGATATTAAATGGTCCCAATGAAGAGGATACTAACCATTGGAGTGCTTTATGTTGGACAAGGATATAGTCCAGTCTACTATAGACTCCGTGGGGAGCAGAAAAGAAGCTATAGTCCCTGTCTGATGGGTGATGAAGTCGCCACGCGTCGCAGAGTTGAAGGTGTAGTAAGGAACGTTTAAATTTCCTTAGGGCAGAGTAAGGTATGCTCGATCTGCCAGTGGAGTTGTCCAGTGTGGGGTCAAGGGTCAGGTTGAGGTCGCCCCCTAATACCAGCGTGTCTTTGATGAGGGGGGAAATTTCGTCCATGAGTTGTGTGAGGAAATGGATCTGATTTTGGTTTGGGGCGTATACATTAAGGATTGAGAATGGATGGCCACTAATGTCTATGTTAAGGAGGATATACCTGCCGTTGGGGTCAGGGGAGCAATCTACTATTGTGTGTGTAAGAGATTTATGTAGGCCAATTGATACCCCACTAGAGCGTGACCGCGGGTTGTTGGCGTAAAACCATGTGGTATAGTGTTTATGAAAGTGTCTGATATTTCTGGGGTGGTGTGCACTAACTTGTTTTGGGCGGATTTAATGTTGGGGATAAAAGATTGTGCTATATGATGTCTGAGAGCTCTAGCGAGCATGCGACCACACTTGTTCCCATATTCATAGAATTTACTACGACAGACCTGCAGCATTCCTCCATAGGCTTTCTCTAATAGACGTTTGACCTCTAACCTAGCTGCTTGTAGGTCACGTAGGATCGCCCCCTAATACCAGCGTGCCTTTGAGGGGGGCAATTTCGTCCATGAGTTGTGTGAGGAAATGGACCTGATTTTGATTTGGGGCGTATACATTAAGGATTGAGAATGGATGGCCACTAATTTCTATGCTAAGGAGGATATACCTGCCGTTGGGATCAGGGGAGCAATCTACTATTGTGTGTATAAGAGATTTATGTAGGCCAATTGCTACCCCACTACAGCGTGACCGCAGGTTGTTGCCGTAAAACCACGTGGTATAGTGTTTGTTTAATTGTAGGGGCCTGATTAACTTTTTTCATAGTTTATACGGTTGAAAAAAGACACTTTGTCCATCAAGTTCAACCAAGGAAGGGTAGGGATTGGATGAGGAAGGGATTTAGGGGAAACAATTCTATAGAACATAACAATCAATGTTATATAGGTGTAAAAAGGCATCTAGACCCTTCTTGAAGCTCTCCGCTGTCCCTGCTGTGACCAGTGCCTTTTTTCCCAGATTTTCTGTTTGGGCAAAAATGCAGCAAAATGAAGATACAAAACACACAAAATATATTAAAACTTATATGATGGACCCCTACAGCGCCCAGTGTTACGCGCTATTGTTCCAAACCTCCAAGGATGCTTTTATTAGCCCTGTTACTCTATATGATTAACCCCTTTACTGCTATAGACCCCCCAGGGATACAATAATGAACCATCATACTGAACTAGAACAGCAGGTCTCTCCAAAGATACTATAGTTACTCCCATAACTACCAGAGATCGTCCTCTTTACTGCCCTAGACCTCCAGGGATACTGTTGTTAACCCTCTGATTGATAGGGTTAACTCCTTTACATCTCTACTTTACCTCCAAAGATTCTATAGTTAACCCCATGAGTACCCCACAACACCGGGTATACTGTGAGTATCCCCTTCCTTGTTTTAGACCTCCAGGGATACTGTAGTACTGTACGGATACAATGTATAATATGATTACTGCACTAGATCTGTAAATATACTATGGTTAACTCTGAGACGATAGTTAATCACTTAACATCAGATATACTGAGATTAACCCCTTCACTGTCCTAGATCTCCAACTGTACTCCAAAATTACCATAGAACACCAGGTTTACGAAGATGAACCCATGTCATGCTCTATCTTCATAGTATCATAGTTTATACGGTTGAAAAAAGACACTTGTCCATCAAGTTCAACCAAGGTAGGGAAGGGATTGGATGAGGAAGGGATTTAGGGGAAACAATTCTATACAGCATAAAAATCAATGTTATTTATGTGTAAAAAGGCATCTAGACCCTTCTTGAAGCTCTCTACTATCCCTGCTGTGACCAGCGCCTGAGCTCTGCTATTCCACAGACTGACAGTTCTCACAGTAAAAAAGCCCTGTCGCCTCTGGTGATTAAACCTTGTCTTCTCCAGATGGAGACAGTGCCCCCTCGTCTTTTGATTTGATTCAATCTGGAACAACTTACCGTCATATTTTTTGTATGGACCATTCATATATTTATATAAATTAATCATGTCCCCTCGTAGTCGTCTATTTTCCAGACTAAATAAATCTAGTTGTTTTAATCTTTCCTCATAACTAAGACCCTCCATACCCCTTATCAGTTTTGTGGCTCTACGTTGAACCCTCTCCAGCTCCAGGGCATCCTTTTTATGGACCGGTGCCCAGAACAGGACGGTATATTCCAGGTGAGGCTGAACCAATGCCTTGTACAGTGGTAATATTACATCCCTATCCCGAGAGTCCACACCACTGCTGATACATGACAAGATCCTACTGGCTTTAGAGGCAGCTGATTGACATTGCATGCTGTTATTCAATTTATGATCTACTAGTACCCCCAGGTCCTTCTCAACAAGGGACTCTCCCAGATTTACTCCCCCAAGGACATATGTTGCCTTTGGATTATTAGCCCCCAGGTGCATAACCTTACATTTATCCACATTAAACCTCATTTGCCAAGTGGATGTCCAAACATCCTCCATAGACTGTATTACACTACACAGCTGGTACTGCTACTTCCATCCCCCATAGACCGTATTACACTACACAGCTTGGTGTCATCTGCAAAAATAGACACAGTGCTATTAATTCCTACCTCTATATCATTAATAAATATATTAAATAGTAGTGGGCCAAGCACAGAGCCCTGGGGTACACCACTCATAACTGGTGACCATTCTGAGTAGGAATCATTGACCACAACTCTCTGGATACGATCCTTCAGCCAGTTCTCAATCCAATTGCAAATGATTTCTGCCAAACCAATAGCCCTAATTTTACCCATCAGGCGTCTATGAGGGACAGTGTCCAATGCCTTTGCAAAGTCCAAGAACACAATAACATTAAACCTCATTTGCCAAGTGGATGACCAAACATTCAGTTTGTCCAAGTCACCCTGCAGCCTATGAACATCCTCCATAGACTGTATTACACTACACAGCTTGGTGTCATCTGCAAAAATAGACTCTGCTATTAATTCCTACCTCTATATCATTAATAAATATATTAAATAGTAGTGGGCCAAGCACAGAACCCTGAGATACACCACTCATAACTAGTGACCATTCCGAGTAGGAATCATTGACCACAACTCTCTGGATACGATCCTTCAGCCAGTTTTTCAATCCAATTGCAAATTATTTCTGCCAAACCAATAGCCCTAATTTTACCCATCAGGGTAAAGTGGGTTTCTTGTAAGCATAGAATCTGGGTTTTGTGTTTGTGAAAATGATGAAGTACCTGAGAGCGCTTTGATGGGGAGTTCAATCCATGGGTGTTGAAAGAGGCGATCTTCAGTTCTGCCATCAGGACCGGGTGGGTGTGTTGGCGGAGGATCACAGTCGTCCGGTTGCCACCAGGGAATGGTCGGGGAAGAGGGGACGTGGGGAGGAAAGGAGGTGGGTGGGAAAGGCAGAGGAAGGAGGGAGGGGGGAAGTAAGAAAGAAGAAATTAGTACAA
Source organism: Engystomops pustulosus (assembly GCA_019512145.1). NCBI lineage: Eukaryota > Metazoa > Chordata > Amphibia > Anura > Leptodactylidae > Engystomops > Engystomops pustulosus. The sequence continues at coordinate 120,328,020 of CM033647.1, forward strand.
GAAGGTAAGGCAAAACAGCAGCACCTACAATCAAAGCCGGAGCTTACAAGGGGTTTGGGTTAACAGCTAGTGTTGACCGAGGTCCCTTAACCTATTGGGGATGGGGATATGTAACGGCAAACTCGGTGAGTCTCTAACGACTCTCCAGCACATGACTGAGTTTTGGGGAGGGGCGCCTTAAGGGGAAGGTCAGTCTAGTTATGTGGGGGGTATTACCAGCTTACCAGTAAAGGGTTGGTGTGATAACCAATGTGGGGGTGTTGTTGGGGCACTATGGGTGTTATTCCCTGCTGATGAGGAGCCGTAATAACGGGTCTTCTCAAGGTGAGGGTTCAGGGTGTGATTGAGGGGATCCTCTGGGTCCTCTAATGCCGTCAGAGATTTGCCATTTCCGGGGGCCTTTCCTGCGAGGACCTAGTGGGGTGAGATTGGCTGAGGAGACTGTTAGGGGGAGACTGATGGAGGTAGGTATGTGGGCCAATGGCCAAGGGACACTGCGGGTAGGCGCAGTGAGTGGAGGAATGGCTTCAAGTCATCTGGGGAGCGGAGTGTGACATCTTTTCCCCCGGAGCAAACATGGAGGGCAAAGGGGAAGCCCCATCTGTAGGGTAGGTTATGTTCTTTCCATACGTCCAGCAGGGGTCGCACTGCGGCTCGTTGTGCCAAGGTGTATCAGGAGAGGTCTGGAAGAATCTTGATTGGTGTTCCCTGAAAAAGGACTTGTTTCTGATTCCTTAACTTTAACAAGATCTGTTCTTTTTAAGGTAAGGAATGCGACACACCACATCTCTCGGATTCTGTGCGTTTGGATCTGGAGGACGAAGGGCTCGATGAGCTCTTTCAATTTCTATAAGGGTAGTGGGGGCTCTGCCCAGTATTCCATTAAGGATTTCAGTGATGGTGGAAACCAATGTTGCGGGTTGAACAGACTTGGGCAGGCCTTTGATACGCAGGTTGTTGCGTCTGCTCCTGTTCTCTGTTATCCATGTGCTGCTGTAATGCACGTAGTTGTTAGTTGTGTTGTTGAATCGTGTCCTGCATGGTTTCCAGACTTAGATTAGTAGAAGATTGCGCCTGATCCAGGTCATCTACCCTTGCTGTCAGTGAAGTAACATCGGAACGCGCTCGTCCCCAGGTGCGTGATCCTGCAGGGGCGAGGCGGGAGTTGCGCGCTGCTGTGGGATCCTGTGCCTGAGACCCCCCTTGTAAGGAGCGCTGGTCGGGCGATGGAGGGCTGGTCCCAGTGGGCTGCAGTGCCGGAGTGTGGACTGCCGAGCGGCGTGCGCTGCCGAGGGGGTGACGGCGTGCTCAAGTGCCGGCTGCTTAGTGCGGGGGCTGCCATCTTGGGACCGCGTGGTTACCGCAGTCGTGCTCATCAGAGGCTGAAGTGGTTTACCCCCAAATAAAATGCCCGATCGTGGATTTGACCGGAGATGGGAGTACAGGTGGGGTAGGTGTAGTCTTTTTCAGACTTTTCCCCATGTTTTTGTGGGCCCAAATTATCTAAAAAGTGCTGGGGTGCGGATCTGCGTCTTCATGTGTTCATGGCTAGGCCACGCCCCACCGCAGTGAACATTTCAATGGCGTCCAGGCACTTTCAAAAGATCCATGGGGGAGACTGTAGTACCTTTGTGTATGGGGATAGAGAAGGTTTTGCGACCAGTACGTGGAGGTGAACACAAAAGGAAACTCCTAAATAGAGAAACCTTCTGGATTTAACTCACTTGAGACCCGAGTACCCAAAGGGTTAAACAAGAGGTTGGACGTCATTTGCCAGTATTGACTTATTGTAATAATAATAGGCATTTGTTTGAAATTCTTGTTTCTCCCTGTCCTCTTTTTTTTTTTTTTTTTTTTTAAACTCTTCTTACACTACAATGTATGTATTTTTATGAATTTGTGGGTGATTATGTTTGTTACGTGGACCGGTTCCGGTCATGTGACAGCACCTGTTCTATCTAAATGGGATGTCTATTTTATTGCATTTTTTTTGTGGGATTCAATAGGTATGTATAGGTTGTTACGGACGCGGCGGTACTATATATGTGGGGTTTGTGTTATGATTTAGACTTTTTTTAGCGTTATATGTCTCTTTAGATGTTATGGGGCTTGTGGAAATTTTTTATTTACTATTTTTTTTTTAACTTAAAAACCTCATCTGATTGCTTGTTCATGATAATACTCTATTAGCAGTGTCAGCTTATGCACATGCATAGGCTGACACTGTGGCTTTTAAGTTGACGTCACAAACACCATCTTTCAGGCAGTGCCAGCCGGCAGTCCTGGGGTACTGATCAGACCCCAGGGCTGCCATTGCAAAGATCCGTGCCCCCCGAAAACGGCTCGGGGGTGCCGTGGGAAACCCCCCCAAAGGGGGGGGGGGTTAAATTCATTTAACGGGTTAAGCACCGGCGTTTGGAACCTATTCCGACCGCGGTTGTTATCCGGGGGTGATTAGAAAGAGAGAAGCTGCTCTTTTTTTTCAATCCACTCCTGGTTTAGACAACAAAAACATAATTAGTAAACCTGAACGTTGAAAGTTTTTGTTTTAACGCCTGTGTTTTCAAATTCATCAGAGCAGCTAGGAGGAGGAGATTTGCCTAATTGCATTGTTAAAGCATGTGTTAACATTAACACATGCGTTTTGTAAACTGCAATTGGCCATATCTCATGAACATGTGAATGCAGCCTTGGGTTGTGTTCACATGTACCGCTAGCGTTGCATTTACAAACGCAATGCACGGTGGAGGGCCTGGGCCCGATCACACATGCGTTTCTAGCAATGTGCTAGCGTTACGTTTTGTAAACGCAGCCCTAGCAGTACACTGAAAGAGGCCGCAGTGTTACGATAGCGTTACTGGAAACCTCACTTAACGCTATTTAACACTGTGGCGGGGTACAGTGTAACCGTCGGTGTTGCCTCTTCCCCGGACCGCCCCGCTCGCTCCATAGGGCGGTGACTGCAGCGCGTCATGTGGCAGACTGCCCCTAACCACGCCCCAACCCGCGCCCTCTCATGAATACGCCGGACAGCTTTGCGAGCGGTCCGACGATAACATTGTACCCTGCCGCACTGTGGCGTTTGTTCAAGCTTTAGGAGCTGCTTAAAGTCTTTTACTTTAGGGTGACAGCTCCTCTTTAACCACCCCTTGAAAGGACTACAGATCTTTTTATACATTATATATAAAAGTAGACTATAGGATGTGGGTTCAGTATTATATAATAGACTTCAAATCCACTTTCTGCACTGCACATAAGAATATAGAACCCCATTCAGCCACAGCAAGGCATATACGTGCAGGGCATTAGAACACCTCCAGCTCTGGGTGTATGGAGAGGAGAGGTGCAGCTGGCTACAGTCCAGAAGCAGTGCTGGCAACCATGGCACATGGGGCACTCACATAAAATATGGAGGAGCTGCACTGCCATGCTGAAAATGCTGACTGGGACCCAGGAACAAGACCGCATAGTCTCGTAACTCCTCCTGTCTCAAAGCCCCGCCCACAGCCTCAGGAGGGGCACGGGTAATATACAAAGTACTCTTTCAAAAACAGGCAGCACTCCAAAGTAGTGGTGAAAACGATGGGGGTGTCTTTATTCCATGTGCAACGTTTCAGCTCTCACAGAGCCTTTATCAAGCATAGTATACATGGCCAGTGTGCAAACTTATAAGGGCCAGTCTTACATCTCATTGGTCCGTGTGCGGACTCTAGCAATCATTAACAAACTTTCACAAAATATGATAGTGCTTATTACAAGTGGTACATATGAAATATCAAAGTGCAGTAATATAATGTGTACATTTGAAATTACAAATCGTTAAACTAGGTTGAACATTGCAAGTGTAAAGGTGTTAGTGTGAAGGGAGGAGGTGCCTCCCATCGGTTGTGGACCGCCCCCAGCGCGGCTTTCCATTCTCTAAATCTCAAACAGGATGGCAGTGACCCGAATGGCGGTGAGTTCAGCGCGGTCACGAAAGCGTCATGTCGACGATGGGCGAAGCTGCCGTCCACGTGATTCTTGGCGACATGGCACTTCTCCTTTACGTTGCGATGTCGGAGCCATGTTGGGTAAGGGAAAGGAAGAAAAGAGGGAAAAAAAAGAAAACACCCAGACGATCCTAGAGTATATCGCTTAACCTACTTTTACGCATGGCGATTATTTGGGGGGGTAATCGTGCCTCACCATGCGTCATAGACAATTGGAGAGGCGTTATATCACTCTGCTCCTTTTTCTTTTTTCTTTCTTTTATGGGTTTGGGTGCATGTGTTAGTATGTGTTTTTTGTCTTGTCTGTTTATTGGTGGTATAAGCCTTTTGTCCCTACTGGGGCCATTGCCTTAGTCTCTCATGGCCGTCACCATTCAGTTTTTCTCCTTGCACACGTGTACCATTTTATGATGGGTACAATAAATCATTGCCACCTGCTTGTCTTGTTGTATACTACTTTTATTATAAAATGCATAAATAAACCCTTAGTTGTTTTTGTTTATCATCACCATTAAGACTGCATGCATGTAGATAAGACTCGGTTGGTGTCCTTTCAATGCTTTTAGTAATTCTCTTATAGATTTGACTTTATAACATTAAAGGGGGGCCCTTGTTTCATATCATATATTCAGAAGTATACACGGGTACACTTGAACGGTCTATGCAATATAGATGTACACATTACTATGAACTTGTGGATTATTTGTGTATTTAAAAATCTTGATATATTGTGTTGATCACATATTTTCTTTTATTTTACTTAAAATTCATAAGTCCCTTCTGTAGACCATTTTTCACATTTCCTTATTTTAGGCCGAGGTATGGGACCTGGATATTGTAAGAGCTAACCATAGCTCATGGCCTTCTCTCATCAGTGACATCAAGGAAGGATACATTTCTGTGACTGGACATTCTGGAGTAAGTTATTTCTTAATATATTTTTATCTATTTTGTTGCCTATATGGGAAAAAATTGTGTTTGTGTGTGTGTATATATACCGTATATGTATATGCACATCCACAGGCTTGCGCATTATTATCGATGTAGGTTTTTAATATGAATGTGTTGTACATTACAAATATTAATCTATAAGAATTTGGTTCTAGCTCATTACAGGTAATTGACCAGCTCTGCCTGTGTAGTTCTGGTACTTAGAAAATCTTTCTTAACCTCTTGCCACTAAGCCACTTTTCACCTTTCTCTCACGGCCCATTTATTTCAAATCTGACGTGTCACTATAATTGGTTACAGGGCCGGCTCCAGGTTACAGTAGGCCACTGGGCAATAGAGCCTTTAGTGAGTGCCTTTTCAGTGAACTTATGTGGCGGCATTAAAAATACAGAGGCTAAGTAAAATATTTCCTAAAATAAATAGGTATTTGCGGCAAATCCGTAAAAAGTAAATTCGTTTTTATTTCAACTCTGATAAAAACATGAGAAATGGTAGGGGTATTTCTTTTTAGGTTGTGCCGCGATTACCTATTTATTTTTGGATTACTCAAGCCTCTGCAGACCCAGCAGATATCGCGCATAGCACTCCGGCTTCCATGGGACTATTGCCACAGCAAAGAAAATATGGAATAAAACAACTAAAGGGTGAGCTGCATTTGAGAAAGGACTGTTTTCTTTTCTTGCAATTTTTTTTGTTTAACCACAAAATATTTCCTAGTTTATCCTTTCCAAACAGCCCTTTCATGGTTATTTTATATACAGGCAATTTTGAGATTTCGAGACAAATTGTACTTCATGTTGAAAAATCTGAGTGTTATATTTTGCGGTTATTTATGAAAATGTATGATTTTTGATTAAAACTTGATTTTCGAAATTCAGAATTTTTTCAAATTTTTCAACACATTGTCATATTAGAGAAATAACTTGATAACTAACATTTTACCAGGCGTCTGCTTTATGTTGACATGTTTATGCGTCCTCTTATTTTTGTAGGATGTTATGAGGCTTAGAACTTTTAACTTAGAATTTTTCACATTTTTATAAAAACGCAAAATCATACTTTTAAAAGGACCTGCCTCAATTTCCCCTTACCTGCTGGTAAAAAGTGTGCAATGTCCTCCCCATATCCCCAAAACAACTGCTTGTTTAGTAATGACCACAGATCATTTCTATGTGCTCATTTTCCTTTTCTGTATTGGTCACTTTTGCATTTTTGCCATTGCTCACTCCTAGAGGTATATCTTGGAAAACATCCCTTTCCTTAAATTTGCGGCGGCTTTCCTTGCAGATGCTTCAGCGAAATCCATCAGATTCTCTGCCAAGGGGGACCTATCTAACGCATCCAGAAGAGTGCTTTGGCTAAAACAAGGAGACATCTGTTCCAAGACGAAACTGTGTGGGGTCCCCTTTTCTGGTGAATTCGTCTTCGGTCCAGACCTGGATGCAATGCTAGAAAAAGCAGCCGACAAGAAGATGGGTTTTCCGGAAAAATAAGTCTGATACCAAAAAAGTTTTTTTTCGAGTCCTTAAAAAACCAAAGGGATAGCTTTAGAGGAAAAGGTAAACAAGGCCGCTGGAGCTACCCAACATCATCATGACATCAAATATCTGGGCGAGAGACATTGTAAAAAAAACGGATACAGAATAGAATTCTCTTGTCCTCCCCCTCAAAGATTTATCAATCCATCGCCATAGTCTCCTTCTACACAGGTCACCATCTGGCAAGAAGTCCAGAACCTACTACCTCTGGGAGCTATCCTGAGGGTTCCTATCAACCAAGAAAGACAAGGATTCTACTCCCCTCTATTCACAGTAAAAAAAAAAAAAAAAAAAGGCTCGAACAGTCTCATCAATTTGAAAAGTTTGGAATCACTTCATCATATACAGATGCTTCAAGATGGAGTTGGTAAGATCTACTATTCCCTTCTTCCACCGAAACTCCCTTATGTGCACCATAGATCTAAAGGACTCTTATAATCGCATTCCAATTCACCCTTCCTCTCAGAAAATCTTATGATTTTCTGTCCTATCCTTGGAAGGGGAAACTCACCATTTTCAATTTTGTGCACTACCCCTTGGAAACTCTTCTGCTGCCAGGGTGTTCTCCAAACTAGAGGTGGTTGCTTTCCTAAGAGATAAGAATGTGTCTATTGTTCCCTACCTAGATGACTTCCTGATTATAGCCAGTACCGGGCTGTACCTAGTAAGGTCTCGGGAATTCACAATCTCTACACTCAACTCAACTCATCAACTTACAGAAGTCAAATCTTTTCCCCCTTTTCTCAGATCAAATTTTTGGGAGAAATTATAAATTCATGTCGTCAAACTTCTTTTCTTCCACAGAACAAGAAGGACAACATCAGACTCCTCATACTAGCCTTCAGAAGTAAGTCAAGGGTTTAGATCTGGACAGCTATGAAGCTCCTAGGACAACTGACAGCCAGTATCCAAGCGGTATCCTGGTGCCAAAATCATACCAGGATGTTACAAAGTTGGATCCTCTCATCCTGGGACAGGTCAACAAGAGGTTTAGAGAAGAAGGTCCAAATTCCGCTGAATGTGAGACTGGATCTTCTGTGGTGGCTAAGCACAAAGAATCTAGGAAAGGGGGTCCCATGGATCCAACAACCCCTGATAACCATCCAGACGGATGAAAGCGAGTCAAGTTGGGGCGCATGTTTCCAGGATCAATTAGTACAGGGTCAATGGCCGCAAGAGACCAGTACCAAATCCTCAAATTTCAGAGAATTCCGAGTGGTATGGGAAACTTTGAGATCCAGCAGAACTCGCCTAAAGAATGCACACCTATTGATCCTATCAGACAACATCGCCACAGTATCATATCTGAAGAGACAAGGAGGAACCAGGTATCCAGACCTTCTGGCTCTATCCCTAAAGATCTTCAGATGGAGGACACTCTTCCCAAACGAGTGGTGTTTAAAGCAAGAGATATACGATCAACTGGTCTCCCTATGGGGCATCCACATATAGATCTGTTTGCCACGAAAGAAAACCCAAAATGCAATTTTTTTTTTATTCTCTAGACACAGGAGAATGCCTTTCCCCCCCAACTCTACCTGGACAGGGCCTGGGTGATAATAATCTGCTCCAATTAGAGGAGAAGGAATTGGTATCCTCTCCTGAGATGCTATTAAATCTTGTGACACTGTAGGACAAGACAGATCCTTATCCGGTTCAGTTCTGAACGGAACTAGCGAGCAATGTCAGCTGCAGTGTTGAAACTATTGCCTATGGAGATTCTCTATCCTGAATTTTGTCTTTTGAGGAAGACCAGCCTTCTTGGGGGGCCTCAACCCTGACCTGGAGTTACTGATGTTGTAAAGATGTAATATTCTAGAAATAAGACTTGGAAAGACCAACTTCTCTTTCTATGGCTGATGGGGTCACCACTTTATCTGGACAACTTGTTGGCAGAGAGTTTCATTCTGTTAACACCATTTTTGCAAAGGCTGTGCAAACTGGAAAGTTATGCTGCCGGGTGAATAGGGTTACTCAGTTAATCAAATTAGCACCAGGTGCCAGATTAACACCAATCCTTGCAGGTATATGACAGTTGTGCCTTGGTAACAGTGTGTCTAGCCGTTTTTGATTCTTTATTCTAATTAGAAGTTTGGTCACTGCAAAGTTTTGGTACCAATACTCTTAAATGTTGAGACGCTATGACGAGACAGATCCTTAACCTTTAAAGTAGCGAACTGCCAAGCCTTTCCAGCTGCAGTGTTAAAACACTTCTTGGGCTATATTCGCGCTAACATGTGCTTGTCGTACCGTAGAAGAGGAGGGGATGAGCCCTCCATGGAGAAACATTGCACACAGCGCCGTTTTCCAGAGGAAGATGGGACTATCTTTCCTATCTTTCTCCCAGTTTACGGAACGGTACGGTGCCGACCACTCCCATAGGGCGCAATGAGCCCATTGCCATGTATGGGGACGTATATACGTCAGCCGTATACATGCCCCACATAAGTTCGTGTGAATGTAGCGATTCAACATTTTGGCTTTCAAGGGCATCAAGTCTTCTTGGTGGATTGGTATGAGGTGTTTATATACAATATTCTAAACTACTTTTAGTGTGGCTAATAGAGCTCCCATTTGGCCTTCATGTGCTGCCAGAGGGTTTCAGTTGCCTTAAAAAGGCACTATTTTTTTTCTCAGTGAAAACTGGAAAGTTAGGCTGCCAGTTTGTCGACCCTTTAACGCCGAAGCCACTTTTCACCTTCTTGACATGGCCCATTTTTTAAAATCTGACATGTCTATTTAAGTGGTTATAACTTTGGAACGCTTTAACATATCCAGTTGATTTTGAGATTGTTTTTTCGTGACACATTGTACTTCATGTTGGTCGGCCCAATATCAGCTTCCCATTTAGATCGGATTGTTAACGGGAATTTATTATGATCTTCATCTAGTAGTTGTCTATATATAAGCGATATTATTCCCCTACCACTTCCTGGGGAGATCAAAGTGTTAATGACTAAATGGTTTTTAATTGTCAATGGGGTACTTTTCATTTGAGTTTCCAGAGCATGCCTTAACTGGAGGTACCTATAAAACATGTTATGTGGCAACTGATACTCCTCCCGTAGCTGCTCAAAGCTCTTCACTACTCCATCGGATACTACTTGCCCTACCCTATGAATCCCTTTATTTTCCCATACCCCAACTTTTTGTAATTTATTTACTTCAGTGAATTGTGGGTTCTTCCATAAAGGAGTGATCTTTACACAGCCCTCCAGTCCAAGCATCAGCTTAGCTTTCCTCCACACCTCTATTAATAAGGTCGGGTCTGGGCACCTATTTCCAATAGATAGAGAGGGAGTCTCCCACCATTACAATAGGACAGAAGGCACTCCACTGTTATGAAACTACCCGGCTGTCCCCAGCCCTTCAGCTGTTGGAGTACATAAGCTGCACCCACCTTAAGTAATATGACCCGAATCCCATGCTCTGCATGACTGCCCATAAAAATTCTCACTCGACCCTGTCAAAAGCTTTGGCAGCGTTAAGTGAGAGGACAGCCCTATAGGTAGCGTTTTCTGGGGACATCTGCAGATTCATAAATAGGCGTCAGATGTTAATAGTTTTGTTTGATCACTATGCACCGGATTAAGGATAACTTCTACCAGCCTATTGGCCAGTACTTTGGCAATAAGTTTGATGTCTATACACAGGAGTGATATGGGGCGATAAGACTCCGGCTGCAGCGGGTCCTTGTCAGGCTTAGGGATCAGTACAACTGTCGCCTCCTTCATGGATGCTGGAAGATTGCCTGTCTCATGGACAGTTGCAGCTACTTCCAATAGTTTAGGCAGAAGTATTTCCTGATACTGCTTAAATAGTTCTACGGGGAGGCCGTCCACCCCTGGGGCCTTGTCATTCTCGAAACTTGCTAGGGCCTGCTCTTCTATGGTTATGGGGCCATCTAACATTGATCTCTGTTAGCATGGGTAAGGAGACATCAGTTATAAAGTTCTCTATCTCTCACCTGCTGTATGTCAGTCTTGATTTGTAGATATCAGCATAGTATTGCTGCATGACCCTCATTATTTCAGTGTCTGAGCTGACTAACGTTCCATCCCCATCTCGGAGTGAGAAGATATGGGCTCGGCCACCTTGTGCCCTAATAATCATTGCTAAGAGATGTCCTGTCCCCTCCCCTTCAATGAAGTACTTCTGCTGAGTGAAATATTGTTTAGCCTCTGCCGCCTGCTGATATTATGCTTTTAGAAGAGCCTGCGCCTCTATCCAATCTTTCCAAAATTTTACAGTGAAACCGCCCTCTAATGGAAGATTTTAACGCATCCTATAACCAATGGGTGGACACTGAGTCCTGATTATCTCTGATAAAATCCTTGACGGCATCTTCCACCTCCCCTGTTGAGAATTTTTTAGCCAGAATGGGTTGAGGCGCCAGAGCCAATAATTCAATTAAACATGAAGAACTAATCCTCCCGCCAAACTGAGGATAATGTATTCCAGTTTACCTTTTGACATGAATGTGATATTAGTATTGTATGTCATTGCCACTATTACAAAATATAACAGCCTAACTCACGTCAGCCTATTTTTAGCATAGGTCAGACTTAAACAGGAGACATCTACATATTATATAACTGTTAAGCATAAAAGGATATTTTGTCGCTTGCAGTCAACATAACTTCATAACTGCATCATACGCAAGAGAAGAAAAGTCTCCGTGTTTGACTCCAACATAAGCCAAGAAGACAATGGTCTTCCTTCAGAAAAAAGATTATTTCCATACTGGTGTCATCCACCACCATGACTAAGTCGTCTCTCATTGGCATCCAACCATTGCATTGCCGCCTCTGATGTTTCGAAGGAAGAAGAAGAAGGAAAGAAACAGAAAAGGGATGTGTTAATGGCCGACTCCTCGAAGTGAGTAGAGAAGATAGTGTAGACCGGAATAGAGCAAGAGGTATCATAGATGTCCAAGAGCCAATCTTTTGAACACTGCATAAATTGCAGCCCTCCCCGCGACCTCAGCGGAAAAAAGTCGGGAAAGGAAAATCGGGGAAGGATATACTATAGTCAATGCTGCAGGTTCTCGGTCTTTCGTCTTACGCAAAGAACTAGATCACGGCCTGTGTAGTTTAGGATCTAGCAGGCCGATGTTCTGGACGCATTGCCCGGCGGGAGAGGTTTGTTGAGTGGACGACGATTTAGTGTCACTTATCTATTGCAAAACGGGGGTAGACGGGTTCATTCCCAAAGAAATACACACCCCCACACGCATTCCTCGAAGATATTTCTCCCGGAATCTTTCCCTTCTGCCTTTCAGGGAACACCAATAGCGCCCCGTCAGTATTCGCTACGCTAGTCGAGCTCCAATAGCGGGGCAGTATCGTTAGGGCTAGACATCATTCCGTGAGTCCTGGAGAAGGAAACAGGTTAGCTTTGTATGCTGGTGACTGATAAAATAATGATATCTTTAAACTCCTGCGACCGCACACGTATTCCAGACCTCCTACTCGCTCTGACGACTATGTGTCGCATCTCTGCCTTATGACAGAACCCCCCCCCCCCCCCATCTTCTAGAAACCTCGATAATGTCAGTGAGATTATTCGGGCCCAGCGCTGCAGTGTGGACTATACTTTAAATCATCATCAGCTAGTGTAAGGTTCAGGGGGAGAAGAGCAGGCATAGATGTTAGCTGTGAGGGCTGGCCCCTGATTGGAGCGTTGGGGGAGGGGGGCCACGAGGTTCTGACTGCAGAATGTCAGATGAGGCTCCAGTTCCGGCGTAGCCGATGGCAGTGGGGGCCCATTCCGCGTCACCATTCATTCTCCCTCTCCCCTTTCTTCACCTGCGGAACTCTCCCATACCTTTCTTGTGCCGCTTTATCTGATCGCCGCCGCAAAGGGGGTTCCAGGCGAAAGCGACCATAGTCAGGGCCGCGTGATGGGCCGACGGATCATGACTTACGCTGGTGCGAGCGGAAGAGCAGAAGGTCAGGGGGGGGAGCACGCGGCTTCGTACTTCGCTACCTTTGGGTACCGGCTCTTTATTCAGTGTTCGCGCCGCGCATCTACTGTGACAGGGGGTGTTCACTCATCTGCCTCGGACACGTGTGGGCTGACAATATGTCGGATACAAACAGGCCACAAAAGGATGAGATCTAGGATATGTTAGCGGGGAGCTTCCGTCCGACAAGTCGCTCACATCCTCGTCCAGGCCACGCCCCGTCTTGTACCCTTTTACATTTGCAAAATTTACTCCACGTATGTTTCTGAGGACTTGAAAACAGAGCAGCCTCCATGGACTTATACTCCTCTCCATCCTCCATGGAGGCTGCAGTGGTTTCATGTGATCACACACGTGATCACAATACATACAATAATGGTACAGTTTGCTGGTCACATGACCTGAATGTAACACAAGGCAGAGCTGTCAGTCAAAATATGGGGGCCTAGTTGACTGGCAGCCCAGTACAGTGAAGAGTCAAAGCCAGCAGACATTATAGTATCATAATTTTGTTTGAAAAAAGAATGTCCAAGTTCAACCAAGGAAGGGGGAAATCATTCTGTATAACATAAGTCAATGTTATTTAGGAAAAAGGCATTTAGACTGTTCTGCTGTCCCTACTGAGACCAGCGCCTTAAGCTGGCTATTCCACAGAATGACAGTTCCCATAGTAAAAAAGCCCTGTCGCCTCTGGTGATTAAACCTTGTTTTCTCCACATGGAGACAGTGCCCCATTGTTATTTGATTTTATCTGGAACAACATTCCACCATACCTTTTGTATGGACCATTCATATATTGCTCTATTTACAATTTTGCAAGCACAAGATTAGACAAACAACAACCAATCTGCAACGATGGTGAATTCAAACTGGGACTCTAGTCCCATGCCAGCTCCTCCCATGACAAGTAAAACAAAACAACAGACAAAAGGGCGGCGCCTCGGGTGATACCTTCACAGTAGATATGGAGTGAGGAAAAAAGAGGAGAGGGGGGCCCACAGCAGGGCTGCTCACCATCTTTGCCACTTGGGTATAGGCAAAATATCCTGCACAGGGGATCCAGTCATACACTACAAGTTCCTGACCTTCAGGTTTCAACGTCTTGGCTATAATTGTACTAGGGTCGCTGCCTCTGGTATTAAGATAAAGGCCGGAACCCCCAAAATACAACGGGGGTCCGGTGAAATGAACAAACGAAAGAGAAATATATATCTAGATAACCAGAATGGGTGGCGCTGACTCTAAGTACTATCTTTTACTGGAGTGTCTACATCAATGATGCATCAATTGACTCTTCTCCAAAAAAATTTAAAAATTGCTTTATTCATAAAAGGCAATAAAATTTCCAAAATGATAAAATGAAGTAACTTACAATTGAGTGAAATTAGTCATGTCCTTGTGACAGGATCCTGCCCCTTTCTCAAAAACAGACGGACTGCTTTGAAAGACGAGTAAAAACTATGGAACTAAAGAGGAGCCTGGATACCTTTCCTGAAAAAAAACTTCACATTTTATAAAATGGGATGCTGATCCATGGATTTTTTTTGAGCCAGTTAGTACTAGCCCTAAGGATTTTTAAGAATTTTAGTTTGAAATTGACTAATCTGCATCTTTATTAAAATTATTCCATTGTTATAAAAGAAATCCACACTATTATTTAAAAATCTGGAATTCCCCAGAAAACGTATACAAAGGCTAAAAATAATCTGCCAGAAAACTAAATAATAAATCATAAGTGAACGCAGCCTCGCCTTTCACAAAATGGCGTTGTGCCTAGATTTTCCCAGTCTTTTTCAGTTTTCAGCACACAAAAATAACAGGGTTACAAATGGCCGTCCAATAGATAGCACGTAAATAGCAAGTAAATAATACATAAATGTAAACATAAAATCCCCTAACAATCGTGCCAGTGATATTATTTTCTTTATATCGTTATTAGAGATGGACGGACCAGAACTTTCTGTTCAGATAAGGGGATGGGGTGCACACCTCACGTCCTGGACATATTGCCGGATTGGCTGCTGAACAACATGCGAGCAACTAGCATTGGCTTTAATTGGGCAGCAGTCTCTCCTAGACCAATCACAGCCATGGCTGGTAGCTAGGGGCATTAATGGGTGTTCTGCAGCCAATCCGGCAATGTGTCCAGGTATTTATGGAAAAAACTTTTAGGTTGTACCCCAACATCTTTAAAGTTATAAACATGCTTATGTCTAGATTCCACATCGTATTGGCCCCCTTTACTCCTATCGGACCTCAGATCTTATTGTTAGCAAGAATATTTTGTAGGGAAACAGATATATGGTGTATGTAACATACGGCATTGGTGGGTCGTATATAAATATTCAGGGGGTTTGGATATAGAAGTAAAGTAATAGGAAACAGATGGGTGGGGTAAGAATCATGGTAAATGTGTGTAGAAATATTGTGATATTAAAAAGGTCTATACAGAGAAAATATATGCATCCTACTTGTTTTGTTACTGGTGACAGAGGGTTCTCAAACCCCGGTTTCCATGTTGCTATACACTTTTCAATTATGTTTCTGAACAGAAGTGGGTGGATTTTATTATTGGAGCTGCTTTAAACCACAGATCATCTCCGCTTTTTCGGATATTAACAGATATTTTTGTAGCTTAAACCGCCAGATTAGTACAATGTATGATGTTGGCCATAAAATGGAGGTCAGTGTTAGCGATTTCATTAGTTTATACGTCTTTACTCTACCTGTTTCTACTTTTTCTGTTGCTATATCTTTGGTAATTGAGAGTTTACAGAACAGGGCAGATTTCTACTCTCTGTATGTGTGGGACAAGCGTGGGACATTACCATGGAGACGACGTGTTCATACGTGTGTGTGGGAGTACATGTCTGCATGTCCCAATTTGTGTATTAATAGCTCCGTCTAAAGCAATAGGGCTAAGGAAAGTAATCAATATCTCAAACACTTATGTAACCAGCAGCTTCTCAGCTCAGACTCCACTTCTTCTGTGCCGAGTAAATTACAGAAAATGCAAATCTACACAGAACATAACTGGGAGATAGCATTCAGTGTACGCTTCATGGCCAATGGAATATGGACATCAAATAATTGTACTCTCAAGAGCTTGGTGGACATCTAGTCCATGGCCAGTAATAGTGAGTTGTGTCCATTTCTTGCAATCCTGAAGATTTTTGGGAGGATAAATTCTTGTAACATATCTGTGTAACATCCAAAAGAGCATTTTCAAGGTCAGGCACTGGTGTCTATACCAACTTATTCCAAGAATTTGATCAAGACTTTGTGCAGCCATTTGAGCTCCTCTACACTTAATGGAAACCTACCATCACAAATTTTCTTATTAAGGTAGATCTGGTGGTAGGTTCCTATTAACCTACTAAACACTAATCTATCTTTAGCTAACCTTATAACTCTTTCTATACTAAGCCAAATTTTACCAAGCTTATATGTACATTTTCCAGAGAGGCTACTAGGGTATGGAGTAGCCTCTCCTGGGAGTAGTAGCAAAGGCTTCTCCACGCCCTGTACCTTCTGTGATCCCTCCCTAACTGAACATCATTGGCGCAAAGCTCCCGCTATCAAACGCTCTGTGCATTCATAGTAGCTCCAGCATCAGTGCCGACGGGAGAGCTGCTATATGCCTGCATGTCTGCCCTGATGCCATTACGAGGGAGCGGCAGCGGGATGCCACTGTGTTGGCACCAAGGACGTGCAGCCAGCTAGGGAGGTATTGCAGATGCTACTGGAGCATGACTACTCCACTCCCCAGTAGCCTCTCCGGGAAAATGTACATATTAGCTAGATAAAGTTTAGCTTAGTATAGAAAGCATTACAGGTTATCTACAGATACATTAGGGATTAGTAGGTAATAGGAACCTACCATTAGATATACCCTAACAGGTAGATTTCCTGTAATTTATCAAGCTATGTCTTTATGGATTTCCCTTTGTTGACAGTTCTGGTACATGGTGGTAAGAGAAAGGGTTTTCTGTAAATTGGAATGGGCATATTTACAAGTCTGATAAAACATGTGCAACATCCCCCAACGGGGCCTAGCCTTTTCTCGGGGCCTGGAGACAGCCGGGGCCCGGAATACCGGAGTGGCTGGCAGTTGCGGCCTAGGCATGATAGTGTCACGGTGCTTGGTATGGGGACCGGAGGGCTGTCCTATAGCCTGGCAGGTCTCCAGCAGGTGGTGTTGGCAAGAAATGATATGGAGGGAGAGGCTGTAGTACTGGTTCTCCCTGGGGCAGCCCTTAGAGTCTGTAGTGTGTGTCTCTGGTAGATGGATGGGACGCCCTTGGTGGTGAGGCAGCTGTAGCAGGGACCAGACTGAGGCAATGTTGTGCAAAAAAAGTAACTCTTACAGTTCTTTATTCAACCAACGGTAACAACACGCCAAACGATTCGGTACAAGTGCAGTACTGGAGTGATTTTGGAGAGGAACCTCAGGAGTTGTCTCACCAGCCTGGATGCAGGGGCAGGCTGGGATGTAGCTGTGTCCAATACTGGAAGCTGCAGCTTTGTCCTGTTGGTGGTGTCAGGTTGATGAGCTGAGGCCTAGTAGCTTCTCCTGTGGTGAGAGCTGGGCCTGAGAGATCTGCTCTCCCTGAAGTTTCTGGACCTCTCCTCTGCCCTGACTGGACTAACTCCTCCCCTGACTAAGGGTTTAGTTACTCCCTTGTCAGGTGGTCTCCTCCTCCAATCACACTCCAGTTACAAACAGTGGAACATTATTGGATGATAACATAACATTGTTGTAACCCTTGCCTATCCAGGCAGAATCTATCGCTGCACAATTACCTGAGGGGAACACACATATAAGAGACTTATTCAAAACAACAGCTCTGCCTTGCATTGGCAGGGATGTTGCACATGGACTACACATAAATAGTAAAATCACATGTTTAAAATGTCCAACTAACTGTTTTATGCTACTTCTAATAGAAACTGCTAAATAAGTGATTACTATTACTATTACTGGGTTTACTATTTCTAGTGTAGATGGTGGAACGTTTTAGCTCAAATATAAGCCTGTTTTATAACAGAACTATGTTACTGACATACTGGTGGAAACTCCCTCTGGCTGGATCCAATTTTCCTTAATGACCTTGTTTTTAAGATAAAAAGGCTTTAAAATTATGCAAATGAAGCTGAGGGGCTCTATACTCCATTAACACATATAGAGCCCGCAGCTTACAGGCTCATTTGCGTAATTTTAAGGCCTTTTTCTGTAAAAACCAGAAGCTAAAATAAGAGCAGATCCTGCCAGAGAGAGCACATAAGTATGTCAGTGTGCTTGGTGTACAGTCCTTCATCCTGGTGGTAGATATGCTTTGAAGGAAAGCAAGCCACTCAGAAAAGCAAATTGTAAACTGACGTTTAGTTATGTGCCCAGTGTGCAGGGACTTCTCTTCACATAAATAAAACGTTTTTATTTTTTTAAATGATCTCTTTTATTTATGCAAATTAGCACCAGGTGCTTCTTATAATTTATTCATGCCTCATACTACCTTTCTATCCCACCCCTCCCTTGGATTCAGCATTTCCGTCACCTGGCTCTCAAGAACGCTTGTTCTGGTGTGTGCCCTCCCACAAGAGGCATCTTCTCTTACACTGTGGGAGAGAGGGCAGTGAGCGAGCCATCCGGGTATATGTGAGCGTTCCTGAGAGCCAAGTGACATCAGTGGCTCTCGGGAACTGCTGAATCCATGGGGGTGGGATAGAAAGTTAGTATGAGGAATGAATACATTATTAGAAGAGGAGCACCCTGTCTGATGTGCACAGGAGCACCTGGCGCTAATTTGCATGAACTAAAAAGACAGTTTCTACGAAGAGTTTTATTGATAAGGAAGAAAAGTCCCTGAAGCACCGTGTATACAGCTGAAGGTCAGTGCGCTTGGTTTACAATGTCCTTTACCTTATAATATATATGTTTTTATATATGAAGACTGGCATATGAAAATCTTAATACATCTCCCCATATGAACCAATGTTTGTCTATGAGGATTGCATATCTATGCACCTATGTGCAAAGGATGAGGCTGATTTGTCTAATCTTAGTAATAAGATATACCTTTTTCCCATATATTGTAGATCTACAGACAAGCCTGTACATTTTAGCATATGCATCCATATGAATGTCTGTGTTGTGTCCATGCGCATTCTGTTTGTTTATTACGTCCATATGTCATCCGTATTTTTCTTGTCTACGGTCCCTGATTTCACTTTTTATTTCCAGCGTTGCTTAGCAACAAACCTGTGAAAAATGAACAGCGCGCCAATGTCGCCCATTCGTTGTCCATCATTTTAATTGACCCATTGACATGAATAATTGAATTCTGTCAGCAGAGCTGAGAGTTGGTACATCCTGAGCCTTCGTCATAGGCATGGTTTTATCCCATAGCAGAGAATTTAATTTTCCTTTGAACTCTAGGGCTTTACGAGAAATAACTTCTTCAGGCCATTACAGTTTAAGGCTAGATTCACACTGCCGTTGCCCGCCGTACCATAGCACGGCGGGCAACGGCAGCGTGCGGGGAGAGGAGGAGGAGGTGAGCGCTGCTCACCCCCGCCCCTCTCCATAGGGATGTATGTACTGATAGAAAGTGGTTCTACAGCTGTAGGACTAGTCTAGATGGGGTACCACCTTTGCCAAGTTTGTAGGAACTTCTCAAATTTTACTCAACTTCCTCTTGGCATGCTGGTGTCTTTTCATAGTCAACAATACCAATGGATTAAACATAAAAGCTTCACATTTTTAAGTTTCCATACTTGCTCTATTACAGTGTTATCTGTTCCCTTCTTTCCCATCAGCCTTGATGCACGCGCTGGTATTCGGAAATGTCACTGCAATTATCCAGCGTCTCTATGCAAGGAGATTCCTGTACCACAGCCGTACGCGGGATCTTCGAGATTATATCCGTATTCATGGGATCCCCAAGCCGCTGAAACAACGCATGTTGGAGTATGTCCAGACAACATGGGCAGTGAACAATGGCATAGATACTAATGAGGTAAGAGAGTGATCACATAACTCACATGTTTGCCATTTCTCCTGATGTAATTTCACCTGTTTTAACGGTCGTTTGCATGAGACCTTACACTACTCATTTGCCATACAGTAAAAATAAAATTTTTGTCCTCCGGGTAAAAAAGAGTTTTCGTTTTTCAGTCCTGTTCTTTCACAAGCCATATCTTGTTGAGTATATAAATTGTACTATATATTGACACCATTTAATATAATGTGCCATGTACTGGGGAGCTGTGGGGGAATTGGCAAAAAACATAGCCGCGCCATATTCTGAAGGGCTTTATTTTTTTATCTTTGAATGTGTGGTTCAGGTGACACATCGTCTTTATTCTTTGGGTCAGTATGATTATACGAAAATAAGATAGTTTGCCTATTTCTTATTACCTTCAAAAACATGAAAAACCTTGTATCGAAAAAAAAAGCTATGTATCCATATTCTTTCACCAATAACTTTTTTAAACTTTAGTGAGCTGGGTAAGGTGCAATTTTTTTTGAGTGAAGTAGTTTTTCACTGATTCCATGACGACACCTGTACATGGCGATACCTAACATGTTTATGATTTAATTTGTTTATGAATTTTTATATGTGTTCTATGTAAATGGAGGGGGGGTGATTTTAATTTTTAGTATTTAACATATTTTTCATATTTTTCAAAACTTTCAATTTTTTTTTTACTATTATTTCAGGCCCTCTAGGGTGCTTGAACCTTAAGGGGTCTTAACATCTTAAAATATACTACAATATAATTGTATTGCACTATATTGTGGCAACACTGCTTTTTTGCAGTACTGGGGACCTGGGTTCAAGTCCCAGGGTCAACATCTGCAAAGAGTTTTCTCTTCGTGTTTGCCTGGGTTTCCTCCGGGTCCTACAGTTTGCTCCCACACTCCAAAACATACTGGTAGGTTGATTAGATTGTGATCCCCATTGGGGACAGAGACTGATTTGTACTGTGTTGCTATGCGTAATCTGTGTGCACTATATAAATAAAGGAATTATTATTCTCTCTTACAGTCTGCCTCAGACAGACTGTAGCAGAGTGCCAAATGACAGCTGTGGGAGCTATTGTGAACCAATCACCATTCTTCAATGAAATCACAGGGGACACTTATCGGCTATCCAAGATGGTGTCGCTCATGTGCAGCACCTCACACCCCCTCAGCAGTCCCTGGCATCTCAGGGAGGGAATAGTGCTTAACACCCTTAACAGACCCTTATTCCTTTGCTTTGTTTTACCTGCCAATCATACTTGTATCCGAGTATCCTTAGTGTAAGTTTTGAACTTTGTGGAAACAACACAACACACTTTCACACACATCCAAATATTATCCATTTGTAGACTTCAACTCTTTGAAAGTTTTCTGTTTTCTGCTTTTCAGCTCTTGCACAGTCTTCCAGATGAACTACGAGCTGATATCGCCATGCACCTCAACAAAGAACTTCTCCAAATGCCCCTGTTTTCTCTTGCAAGTCGGGGCTGTCTGCGCTCTCTGTCCCTAAATATCAGGCCCTCTTTCTGCACTCCTGGAGAGTACCTCATTCGGCAAGGGGATGCTTTGGAAGCCTTGTACTGTGTGTGCTCAGGTTCCATGGAAGTCCTTAAGGATGGGGTTGTACTTGCAATACTGGGTGAGTGGTTACTATTAAAGATGAGTGAATCTGAAGTGTAGGTTCGGCATTCAGCCCTGTTCCTCCTGACATATTTTCGGATTGGCTGCTGAGAAGCAGATCTGGCAAATAAACGCCCCTAACAACTAGCCATGGCTATGATTTCCCAGGGTGTCCTATAGCCATTCATAACCATGGATAGTTGTTAGGGGCAGTCAAATGTAATAGTTCGGACATTTGTAGATTTTCAAACTTACAAATTTAGAACTAAATAGTCGTCCTTGGATACGACCACCCCACACACTTTCAGCAGTAGCCAGATATGCACTGATATGGAAGCACCTGACTACTCAGATTTAGCATTCATTGCAGGACAGCTGTGAGCAGTAATTTCCAACCATTTCAGATGCAAAGACAGTTAATTTGAGCGATCCCTCCAGTGGCAGTGGTCATACCCAAAGACAGCTGTCCTTTATTTCTAAGAGACCATATGACTACATTTATGGGAAATTATCTACAGGTACATCCAATTGAAGAAATGTATGTATATGGCAGATGAATCAATTTAAATGTGAATGTCCAGATGAAAATAACCGTTTAAGGTAATAGGCAGCAATTATTTGGAGACTATTCATTGAGCTCTATGGAGAATTCTAGACTTGCTCTGTTAATTAGTCATTCTATTATTTAGCTTACATAACTATTTTTATATGTAGATATAAAAGGTCAGTGGTAAAAAGAACTATTAGCCAAGTATTTCTGTGTTCCACTAGTTAAGAAACCCCAATAACCGTATTGTAACAACATTTATTGACTGTATTTATTGACCTGTAGGCAAAGGCGACCTGATTGGCTGTGAGGTCTCTTTCGAGGACACAGTGATTAAAGCAAATGCAGATGTCAAAGGCTTAACATATTGTGACCTTCAGGGGATCAGTCTGAAGGGACTTCGCGACACGCTATCACTTTATCCGGAATATGCATACAAATTCACAAGTCAGATCACACAGCAGCTCAGTTACAACTTGGGAAGCAGCAGATGTGAACCTGAGGTAAGTGACACCAAGCAGGAGATCAAACAAAATGATAGAAATATCTTTTAGTGGACTTCATGTGATGATACTAGATGTCAGCTGTGGATTGTACATGTTCTTATAATCAGTAGACAGTTTTGATATATTGAGCCCTCCAAAGAAAGTTATTACTTCATCATTAGAAAACATGTCTATTTAGAATGATAAACATCAGCGGCGTAACTAGAAGCTGATGGGCCCCAGTGCAAAGTCTGTGCCAGGCCCCGACTATAATGTATGGTTTATAGTAATAGTCTTCTCATATGGGAAAGTGACACCATAAGGGCCCCTTAAACTTCTTGGGCCCTGGTGCGACCGCAACCTCTGCACCCCCTAAAGTTACGCCATAATAAACATGATGCATTTCTGTCCCTATGAAGAGACTATGGAGGGACTATGCCCATTCCTCCCCTAGTGTCGCCTCCATCCTCTCCCTCTAGGTAGCGTTGTATCGCTTGTATGTGCGGGAATACCCACCTCTCCTTCACTCTTATTCCCTCTTTACTCTCTTTGCTTTCATCTTTCATTGGTTGCAACTTCTTTTCGGGGTTTCTCCCTCAACTGGGTTTGCAGCTTGCCCCCCCCCCCCCCCCCATGTGACCATTGCTTGTGATGCTTACTGCATCCATCCCACCATTATGTAATTTGGGTCTATTTTGTGCTATTGTTAATGTGCTTATTTGCTTTAATATTCTCCCTTTATTTGCCCCAATAAATAAAAATTTATAGTTAGGGCTCACGCACATGAACATATTTTTGTATTTTTGGGCCGTTTGCTTGCCGTTGGTTCAGCAGATTGGAGATAGCCTTGTGTATTTCATTGGACTTATACAAATGCGTTGGCCGCACTTTTTGGAGCAGATCCTATTCCTGCCTGAGTTCGTGGCTCACAAGTTTATTTTTCTATTGTAATCCACACAGGAGTGGACCTCACATACCGATGACACACGATAAAAACAACAACATACGGGTCCATTGTCTGTGGTCCAATTGCTCAGTAAATAAAGAAAAATAAGTATAGAGAATAGAATTTAAAAAATAAAATGTTGTAGTATTAAAAAGGTATTTGGGATACAGTATATATAATACAGGAAACATGTGTTTGTACCATCAAAAGAAATTTAAAGGAAATATTAAAAAGTAGCATGTAACTTATTAAATGGCCATAGTGGGGTTTGGCCCCATAGCAAACATTTAAATAGGTTGCAATGTCCCAAATGATAACAGTTCCACATGAACCCTGATAACAGTGCTGTGAGCAATGATTGGCTGCAGAGGTCGAGTCACCAGTGGAGATGGGTAAATAATGTATGGGGAAACATTGGCACATGAACAAATATGGGAAAGTGAGTATTTGAAACTTTCAAGAGTCTGTATAGTTCCACTGTAATTAACCACAGAGTAAATAAAGAAGATGACATGGAAGTCTAGAATTACCAAGGTTAATTTTTAAAGAGGATCTTCGAGGTCTTCTGACATGTAAATACCTTTCCTCATGAAAAAATAATGTCAGAGCATCATTTCTTAGAACATTAGATTAAGGCATTATGTAACCGAGAACTTGGTGTAGTCCAAATCTCAATTTGAAACCACAGTGTTGCATTTACACATTGGGGCAGATTTATCAAGCAGTCTGAAAGTCAGAATATTTCCAGTTTCCCATGGCAACCAATCACAGCTCAGCTTTCATTTCACCAGCGCTCATGAATATTTTAAAGGGGAGCTGTGATTGGTTGCCATGGGCAACTGGAAATATTCTGACTTTCAGACTGCTTGATAAATCTGCCCCATTGTTTTTGATTGTTTTTCACTGCATTTTATTGTTTTTTTTTTTTAAATATAGCCAGAAGTTAATTAAAAATATACACTGCATTGCTAAATTTTTTGTGGAAACCATTTTACATATTCCGAGTTCTTAAGAGGTAAACGGTGCAATGTTTATCTTAGGTGCAGCAAACAATCTTAGGAGCTGTCCAATTACTCCAAATTCAGCATATCAAATAAAAAAATTGGGTTTTTGACTAAGATTCCAGATAAATGTCATCCAGGCCAGTACCTGCTTGTCTGAAAGCAAAAGGTGTTTCACAGCCGTTCAATGCTGAAGCATGCCCAAAAATGTACTTTTATTCCTCCCATCTGCTCCATAAGATAAAGTCAAGGAGGTGGGGAAACTTCACTATGCAGTCAAGCTGGCCCTCCTTATCACACTGGCCATCGGATTTCACCGTGCGCCTTTGAAACCGCCCAGCTACGTGCAGGGCTGGCGCGGAGATCACAGGGGCACTGTGCAGGCACAAGAACTCGGAATGGAATGGAGGAGATGGAAAGAATAAAAGTACATTTTGGAGGAACGCTGCAGCATTGGCTGTAAAAACACCTTTTGAAGACTTGAATATTGACAGACAAGGTATTCCTTATGGTCTTGAAGTGCAGGAGGAGGTGACAGGTTCCCTTTAAGCCATGTACACTCACCGGCCACTTTATTAGGTACACCATGCTAGTAACGGGTTGGACCCCGTTTTGCCTTCAGAACTGCCTCAATTCTTCGTGGCATAGATTCAACAAGTTGCTGGAAGCATTCCTCAGAGATTTTGGTCCATATTGACATGATGGCATCACACAGTTGCCGCAGATTTGTCGGCTGCACATCCATGATGCGAATCTCCCGTTCCACCACATCCCAAAGATGCTCTATTGGATTGAGATCTGGTGGCTGTGGAGGCCATTTGAGTACAGTGAACTCATTGTCATGTTCAAGAAACCAGTCTGAGATGATTCCAGCTTTATGACATGGCGCATTATCCTGCTGAAAGTAGCCATCAGATGTTGGGTACATTGTGGTCATAAAGGGATGGACATGGTCAGCAACAATACTCAGGTAGGCTGTGGCGTTGCAACAATGCTCAATTGGTACCAAGGGGCCCAAAGAGTGCCAAGAAAATATTCCCCACACCATGACACCACCACCACCAGCCTGAACCGTTGATACAAGGCAGGATGGATCCATGCTTTCATGTTGTTGACGCCAAATTCTGACCCTACCATCCGAATGTCGCAGCAGAAATCGAGACTCATCAGACCAGGCAACGTTTTTCCAATCTTCTACTGTCCAATTTCGATGAGCTTGTGCAAATT
The DNA here is from genome assembly GCA_019512145.1 of Engystomops pustulosus. Lineage (NCBI taxonomy): Eukaryota > Metazoa > Chordata > Amphibia > Anura > Leptodactylidae > Engystomops > Engystomops pustulosus. Next base: position 120,353,313 of record CM033647.1, read on the forward strand.
GTAGCCTCAGTTTCCTGTTCTTAGCTGAAAGGAGTGGCACCCGGTGTGGTCTTCTGCTGCTGTAGCCCATCTGCCTCAAAGTTCGACGTACTGTGCATTCAGAGATGCTCTTCTGCCTACCTTGGTTGTAACGGGTGGCGATTTGAGTCACTGTTGCCTTTCTATCAGCTCGAACCAGTCTGCCCATTCTCCTCTGACCTCTGGCATCAACAAGGCATTTCCGCCCACAGAACTGCCGCTCACTGGATGTTTTTTCATTTTCGGACCATTCTCTGTAAACCCTAGAGATGGTTGTGCGTGAAAATCCCAGTAGATCAGCAGTTTCTGAAATACTCAGACCAGCCCTTCTGGCACCAACAACCATGCCACGTTCAAAGGCACTCAAATCACCTTTCTTCCCCATACTGATGCTCGGTTTGAACTGCAGGAGATTGTCTTGACCATGTCTACATGCCTAAATGCACTGCCATGTGATTGGCTGATTAGAAATTAAGTGTTAACGTGCAGTTGGACAGGTGTACCTAATAAAGTGGCCGGTGAGTGTATGTTTGAGTACAAACTGCTTGTGACCCACAAACTAAATTAACAATTAGCACTAACCAGCTATAGTATTACAACCCCGCAATTGACTTATTTCATGTACCAATACCTATCAACAGATCATCTCATGTTAAAACGTAACCGTCATTACAAATGATTTTTGACATTGTGTGTGTTGGCGAGTGTTGTGCAGATTTTCTAATATACTTCATTAAAATGGTTGTCCAACTTTCTTTAAACAAATAAATAAACTTTTATTTAGCTCCTCCAGCACTCCAGGTCTCCTCAGGTACTCTCGTCGGAACCTGTTTGTTTATAGCGGCAGGCACGCTCTGGTCCTGTCCCAGCGCCTTATAAAGTGCTAGGACAACCCCTTTAAGAAATTCTATTTACAGGATTGAAGATGGGTCTCTCTCCTCTCTTCTCCTGTTGGTTACACAGCTGTGTAACTGTGCTCTTGAGCTCTCCCTGGCTGTAGTATGCTATGAGCACTATATTCACACATCAAGCTGAACTTAAAGGGGTTAATCCTCACTGCCAGAGACACACACTATACAGGCTGGAATACTCATCTTTATGGGAGGGAGTAGCTTGACTTTTTTTTACAAACTAAGCAGTTTGTTAATGAAGTATATTAGAAAAATTCTCACCACAACTCCCCATACACGATATTAACATCAGATTTTATTTACATTTTTAATTACATCTAAAATGTGTAAAAATAAAACACAGATGTTTGAAGGAAGCCCAAGGACTGTTGAATTCAGTTTAACTGGTTTGGCTTTCTACAGTTTAGTTTCTTTATCTTTGTCTCATAATAAAAGAAGTTCAATGACCTGAAAGAAGTGTGACAATTATGACCAAAATAGAAGAAATGGAGATGTGGGTCGAATGCTTATTCACATAAGGGCAGCACTGAGGCTTAGTGGTTAGCATTACAGCCTTGCAGCGCTGGGGACCTGGGTTCAAGTCCCAAGGTCAACATGTGCAAAGAGTTTGTATGTTCTCTCCATGTTTGTGTGGGTTTCCTCTGGGTCTTCCAGTTTCCTCCCACACTCCAAAACATACTATTAGGTTGATTAGATTGTAAGTCCCATTGGGGACAGGGACTGATTTGGCAAGCTCTGTGCAGTGCTGCGTAATCTGTGTGCACTATATAAATAAAGGAATTATTATAACAACATACAGTAAAAATTCTATAATCTCTGTGTTCTAGAGTCAAATCCATATGCATCAGTCACCTATGAAAGATGATCCACCAGAAGATGTGTCATCAAATGTAAATGCTTCTCTGCTTACCCCAAAGTCATCTCCCAGGCTTCGACTCTCCCCATCTCGGTTTTCAAATTACAGTATGGATAACAGGTCTCAGGAAGTGACACCCATTCATACACCTCGGAAGAGATGTGCTACAGACCTACAAATACCACTTATACCCTGTACTAGGCCACCAGACTTAAGCCCAAGGTATGATGTAAAAAGTGAGCTAGTATCAGGAACATTACGACGGCACATGGATGCTCTAACATTTTAATGGATCAGTGCCCACAGCCTTTATTTAATGGGACCATACGACTGATCCGTTAAAAACAAGAGCATGTCCTAATCAGATTTGTATTTTTACGGATCACTCATAGTTTATGAGGATCCATGAAATACAGATGCTAGACTGAGGCAAATTGGGCATGAGAATATAATAAAACCTCTGTCTATTTTGGCCTCATTCTCAGGCGGCCTTTAGAGTCATGTACAAAAAATATGAATTTTGATTCGAATTTCAGAGAATTCCTGAGAAAGAGAAATGGTTGTAATGGTGCACATATCCATAATACATGAATTCACATGAATATGTGCACTATTGTCTAGATAGAACATGCTAGGTGCCATATATGGAAATTTAGATTTTGCCCACTTTGTATATAAAGGATTTAAAAAAAAATAGATTATTGGCCAGTTATCATCCATCTACAGAATAAGTGTTAAATGTTATATTGTTGGGGTTCTAGTGATTGCTGGAACAGTTATCCCCAATTCCTCCTTACCACATGACAGTCTACAGGGCTGGTGGTGACAGTAAAGTTTAGTGATTCTAACAAAGCCTCCAATATCAGTGTGAACAGAGCCTAAGAACAATTATTACAAGTAGTTTTTTCACTTTAAGTCCTGCATAGCACTTATAATAACCTTTAAAATCTGTATTTCTACAGGGTAGTGGATGGAAAAGAAGGGACCACTGGGTTGGTCCAACAAAAGTTCACATTTTCGAACTGCAGTAACCTACAAAACACTTCAGGTAAGAGAAACATCTGCATGAAGTTGCTAAACCAGATATCAGTGTACATTTCTGGGGTTAAAATACTAATGAGTAATGTCTTCAATATCAGATTCCACAACACAGATCAGTGGTTCTCCGCAGCATAACATTTGGGGGAGGGGGGGATATTGGTGGGTATCATAGAAATGTTTCATATACTTATAGGCACAGTTTCATAGTTCTGTAAGTAAAGAATAAATGATATGAAAAATAATTACAGTGTAATGTAAACTCGAAGCGGTTGTACAAATTGTTATAACAGATCAGGATGGCCAAAAGTCCGTAAATGAAATTGGGGATTTCATGAGAAAGTTAAAGAATTCCAGCTGGTACATGGTCAAGAATCTCAGGGCTACGCTAGGCAGACTAAGGGTGTAAGGAACCCCGAAATAGGGCGACTCTCAACACATAGGGGCAAATTTACTTACCTGGTCCTGTCGCGATCCCAGATTCAGACGGTCCGACAAAGATGAAATCCGGCGTGATTCACGTAGGTTGTGCATCAGAGTTCCTGCATCCGTCACTTTCTATCACCTTCTTCTTCCCGGTGCCGATGAGGCAAAATCCCTTTAAATACAGCGCAAAATGGAAATCGTTGGGAAACCCGGTAAAATGCGCTCCACGGACCCTTAGTAAATGAGCCCCATAGTGACCGCAGTCTGACCCCTTTATTGATGGACTCTAGGAGACATCCCGTAATGCCCCCCTCCCTTCCCCTGGAGTTGTACTGTTGTTCTTTCTGTTTTATATGTTAAATCCACTTCTATGGGGACCACTGAAATATAAAAGCATAAACTATGCAAAAACCAGTTGGCAGTACCCAATGAAAAGCGAATTGGGAGAGGAGAGGAGAGAGGTCCAGAAGTAAAATCTTACATGTGTAACCGGCCCACTACAAATGTAACTCATTTTTATGGATATCTCATATGAATGTTATGATTTGTATTTCCATGCTCATAATCTCCCAATAAAAATGGTTAAAAAAAAGGATGCCCAAATGTTTTTTTTAACAGATAAGGATGTTTACAGGCATATATAATAAACAGTAACTACCAAAACTCAACATGTAGTGAATCCCACAAGTCCATGGGGTTTGTTGGACCAAACTTACTCGTAGACAACAAGCATTATATGTAAACAGCGGAGCTGAGGTTGTACCACAGCTGTAAATACCGGGGATTATGGTGCCCCATGGATGAGAGTGCTGCGTTTCAGAATTGCCAACAGGATGTCTCATAGATATGCAAACTCAAAGCAAACCTTTCCAATAATTTTTATATCCAAAGCTATAACTATCGGGGGACATTCTATCTCTTGTCTACTTACAGATCAATTATTGTTGACTTCTGAACCGCGAGCGACTGAAAGCATGGATCGTCTCAGTGAAGCGGTGAGTAGTACAATAGCTGCTGCTCTATCATATATTCCATCTGTATTATCATAGTAAGCAGAAGTGGCATAGGTATAACAGTATCATAGACGCCTCTCGTTTCCCCTCAGGTATCTGATCTCTCGTGCCAAGTGCAAGAGCTGAGAGAAGGCCTCCAGTCTCTTCGCCATGCGGTTCACGTATCGCTAATGCCATGCAGTCCATCATCCTGCCACCACGGAGGAGACTTCCATTCACACTGTGGGGGAGGGGTACATTCACCAGGGGATGCAACAAGTACATGTCCTTCACTTTTTCACCCTGCTCGAGTAGAAAAACCATCTCAGGTCTGCTATATACACAGCGCTTCCCCATCTTGCTCAGAGGGACATTTATCTTGGCTCTGGGCGCCCCCTACCCCAATGTGGCTGCACTGCACAGGATATGAACAGAGAGACTACATGCAGCCAGGGGCAATGGGAGAGCCTCATCCTGCCGCCGACACTCAATCTGTAGAAATGCACTTTATCCTTCCACAAAGAGGAAGCAACACAGATCCAGAAATGTGGTCCAGGGAGGAGGGAACAGGAGTGTGAGAAGTGTTAGGCTAGTAATAACCACGACTGTACAACATTGACACTTACAAGACGTTATGCTAAAGAGAATGAAGAAGTAGGCACAGTGCTGAAGCTCAGGTATCATAGTATCATAGTTTATAAGGTTGAAAAAAGACACTTGTCCATCAAGTTCAACCAAGGAAGGAAAGGGATTGAATGAGGAAGAGATTTATGGGAAATAATTCGATACAGCATAACCATTTAGGTGTAAAAGGGCATCTAGGCCCTTCTTGAAGCTCTCCGCTGTCCCTGCTGTGACCAGCGCCTGAGACAGGCTATTCCACAGATTGACAGTTCTCATAGTAAAGAAGCCCTGTCGCCTCTGGTGCCTGTCCCCGTTTATACAGGAACCAAAACTTTGAAATGTACAAACACGCTTCCAACCATAAGGCTTTTTAGTAAAACAAAAACAATGACAAGGATGCTAATATTTTTTTTTTATCTGAAGGTTTTTTATACTGTGTATTTCAGGGGATTGTATGATATTAGATAGAGTTAGTGAACTTGTAGATAGGAGGTGTCTGGACATGATTGTGGTTGTTTGTTTATCTCATTAAACCTTTTAAATACACAATTATAGTACTGTAACTTCCCAATATATAGAATTATATATGTATTTATATAAAGAGAAATGAATAGTGCCACCATCTACAGACGACACAGTAGACAAGCACTATAACGTTAGTGATAAAGGACATCTACCTCCAGGATGAAAGACTGTATGCAAATGAGCTTGGAGCCGCTGGGGCTAATTTGCATACAGTCCTTCATCCTGGTGGTAGATGCCCTTTAAGCAGGCCTTATATACAAGAGCTCTACTACCAGGCTACACACTTGCATGCTTGGTTCAGCCAAGAAGTACATGTGTAGGAATAGGAGAAGGAGGAAATTCACTGCCAGACCTTTTTGGCAGCACATTATCTACTCAAGAACAAAATGAAATCGAACTATAATGATTGTTATTTGCCCTTTCATCTGCCATAGGGGAATAGTTACCTACAGATTTTGCCCACATGTATCTCATGTGTATGAGCTGCTTAGGAAAGCTTAACAAATCATTTACAGTTGCTGATTGACATTGCATGCTGTTATTCAATTTATGATCTACTAGTACCCCCAGGTCCTTCTCAACAAGAAACTCTCCCAGATTTACTCCCTCAAGGACATATGTTGCCTTTTAATTATTAGCACCAGGTGCATAACCTTGCATTTATCCACATTGAACCTCATTTGCCAAGTGGATGACCAACCACTGAGTTTGTCCAAGTCACCCTGCAGCCTATGAATATCCTCCATATACTGTATATTACACAACATGGCTTGGTGTCATCTGCCAAAATACACAGTGCTATTGATTCCTTCCTCTATATCATAACTAAATAAGTTAAATAGTAGTGGGCCAAGCACAGAACCACTTATAACTGGACACCATTCTGAGTAGAAATCATTGACCACTACCACTGCAATCCTTCAACCAGTTTTCATTCTAATTTGCTTATGATTCGTTGCAAAGCAATAGACCTTATTTTAACCATTTTTTTTAAAGCCAAAAGCAGAGGTGGATCAGGGTGGGTGAGGATTATGTTGGTGGGTGGTGAGGTGAGCGGTGTATTTGGGACTAAGGTAGTGGATAAGGAGATCCACAAGTTAGAAAACAATTTTGAGGATATATGTGCTGGTAAAATTACTTTAAATCAGATAAATAACTGTGGAAATGAAAGTGTGTGTTCACAAATGCCAGAAGTATCACAGGCAAAATGGTTGAGCTTGAGGCTCTGGTATTAGAGGAATAGTTGATGGTTTTCGTGTAGCGGAGGCATGGCTCGAGGCATCGCATGATTGGGGGGGTTAATATTCAAGGTTTTACACTCCCTCGGAAAGACTGGGCAAATAGAAGAGGAGTATGTCAGAAGAGACTTAAAAGCGATTGTGAATGAGACAGTGGTGTGAGGAGGCTGAAACTTTTTGTGGGTTGAAATTCAAAGCCAGAAGAGCTTTGAGAAAAAATTTTTTTGGTGTAATTTATAGACCCCCAAATATCAAATGACTAATGGTAAATGGGAGAAATTCAAATCTATCCTGGGTCATTATACTTCTAAATTTATTCCAATCGGTAACAAGTATAGACGGGCTAGATTTCACCCCGCGTGGCTTACAGTTCAAAGGGAATAAATGAGAAAAAGAGGGCATTCAAAAAGTATAAATCTGACAGGTCAACTGAGGCTTTACTTACTTACTTACTTACAAAAAACTTACCAAAATCTGAAAAAGAAATCAAATCAGCCAAAATACAAAATGAAAGACAGGTGGTTAAAGATGGCAAAACAAATCCCAAGTTTTTTAGGTATATCAATGCAAAAAAAAAAATGGGTCAGAGGAGGTTGGACCCCTTTATTCTGAAAATGGGGAATTGGTGACTGGAGCCTGAGAGAAAGCGGAGATAGTTAATAGGTTTTTTTAGCTCAGTTTATACGATAGAAGAAAGAACTTCTGACGTGGGTGGTGCCAGTGTGGGTCATGCATCCTGTAATATACTAGACTGGACTAATGTAGACATGATCCAATCAAAGCTCAATAAAATCCATGTCTACAAGGCTCCTGGACCAGATGGGTTACACCCCAGAGTTCTTAAAGAACTCAGTTCTGTTATTGCTGTACCGCTGTCTAAAATCTTCAGGGATTCCATAATGTCTGATGTGGTGCCAAGTGACTGGCGCAGGGCAGATGTGGTGCCAATATATAAAAGGGCTCTATTGCCTCCTTTGCCAGGCAATTACAGGACTGTAAGCTTAACTTCCATTGTGGGGAAAATATTGGAGGGGTTAGTAAAAGACTATATACTGGAGTATATGACATAAAATAAATAATAAGTGACAGCCAGCATGGGTTTACTAAGAATAGAAGTTGTCAAACTAACCTTATGTGCTTCTATGAAGAGGTGAGCAGGTGCCTGGATGGGTGCGTTAGACGCAGTCTAGGCACGGAAAGGGGGGAAATCATGTGTGCTAGCCACAGTCTGGTGGTGGGAGGTAACTGCCTGAATTTGCTATTTAAACACAGAAGATGCTGACACATGATTCTCTTATATAAATAGTGTCTATTAACATTATATACAGCTATAAGCTACAGTTATATACTTGTATTACTGAAAATTTCATACTCCTCCTCGGCTAAAAATACTCCTCAAAAATAGTACGAGGAGTATTATTACCCTTTTATCTAGAAAAATGTTAGTGCGATCTCTGATTGAAGATATACTGAACCAGCCAGGTTACCACAGCACCTTGCAGCGGCATTCTATTCCATCTGGTTTGGGTTTAGTTGGACCATCATTTATTTTTCAACAGGACAGCGACCTCAAAGACACCTTCCGGCTGTGTAAGGGCTATTTGACCAAGAAGGAGAGTGATGGGGTGCTACGCCAGATGACCTGGCCTCCACAGTCACCAGACCGGAACCAAATCAAGATGGTTTGATGTAAGGTGGACCAGAGTGAAGGCAAAAGTGCCAACAAGTGCTGAGCATCTCTGGGAACTTCTTCAAGACTGTAGGAAGAGCATTTCAGGTGACTACCCCTTGCACCTCATCAATATATAAAAAGGGCTCTATAACTTCCGTAGGCAATTACAGGTCTGTAAGCTTAACTTCCATTGTGGGGAAAATATTGGAAGGGTTAGTAAAAGACTATATACTGGTGTATGTGACATCAAATAGTATAATAAGTGACAGCCAGCATGGGTTACGAAGAATAGAAGTTGTCAAACTAACCTGATCTGCTTCTATAAAGAGGGGAGCAGATGTCTGGATGTAGGAGCTGCTGTGGATATTGTGTTCTTGGACTTTGCAAAGGCATTTGACACTATCCCTCATAGATGCCTGATGGGTAAAATAAAGTCTATTGGTTTGGCAGAAAGCATTTGCAATTGGATTCAGAACTGGCTGGAGGATCTTATCAAGAGAGTTGTGGTCAATGATTTGTACTTGGAATGGTCACCAGTTATGAGTGGTGTACCCCAGGGTTCTGTAGTTGGCCTACTACTATTTAATATATATATTAATGATATAGAGGTAGGAATTAATAGCACTGTGTCTATTTTTGCAGATGACACCAAGCTGTGTAGTGTAATAGTCTATAGATGATGTTCATAGGCTGCAGGGAGACTTGGACAAACTGAGTGTTTGGTCATCCACTTGGCAAATGAAGTTCAATGTGGATAAATGTAAGGATATGCACCTGGGGGCGTTGGTCACAGCAGGGACAGCAGAGAGCTTCAAGAAGGGTCTAGATGCCTTTTTACACCTAAAGAACATTGATAGTTTTGTTATATAGAACTTTTTCCCCTAAATCCCTTCCTCATGCAATCCTTCCCTTCCTTGGTTGAACTTGACATTGGACAAGAGACTTTTTTGGTATAAACTATGATACTATGAAGAGAATGCCTAGAGTGTGCAAAGCAGCAATAAAAGCAAAAGGTGGCTACTTTAAAGAACCTAGAAGACATAATTTGAGTTACACAATAACGAACAAATCCAGCTTCAAACGATGTCCACGCAAGTTAAAAAAAATCTTTTACCTTTATTGGGACAACTTCGTAAAGAAGAAAATGGTTGAAGCAGACAACCCTCAAACACGGAAGTACTTGGGGTAGTGAGGAGACCAATAGTCGCCTACGCGTTTCAGAGAAACATCTCCTTAATCATGGCTGATACGAAAATGCTCACGGGAAGTTGATATTCACACTTCCCACAACCACGTGTTTACGTGTCAATGGTGTCATAGATCACGGGAGCATTTCGATCTGATTGACAAGGTATCTTTTAACACAAAGTAATAAAAACATTAAACAATGAGTTAAAAATACAAAGCAAGTACCATATGTATATTATTGGAGTCCATGATATGACATGCAAGAACAGAGATTAGTACTGGTAAATCACATCCTGCCTCTATAAAGTAATTTATCAATATTGAAGACTATATGTGGTAGAAAATGTAACCTGTGTATTATGTTTTTTATGCCTAACGGTCTCTTTTTCTACCAATTATTTTGCTCTAGGAATTTTTTCAACTATGTTATGCACTCTATTAAGCATCCAGTTAGGATATTCTCTCAGAATAAATCTTTCTTTTTCTTATTAATCTTGTTTGCTAGAGTGGTGGTATCAGTACAGTTGCGGTTGACTCGAATCATCCTACTGGAATATTTTTGATGACGTGTTTCGAGTGACAGGAATGGGCATTGAGTGTTGAATTAAGTGATATGGGTTTAGAATAAGGTTCAATAGTAACATGTATGGTACCTATAAGGGTGATATCCAAGTAATGTACCTCATGTCTAGACAATTCATGGGTGAACTGTAAATTCATATTGTTCTGATTAACATAATGGAAGAAATTTAATACCTCCGACTCCGTTCCCTCACACACCAGGAGTAGGTCGTCTATATAACGACCATACCACCTGATGTGGGAGAAGAAAGGGTTGTCGGAAGTAAAAGGAAATTGTTCCTCCCACATGGCCATATAGATATTGGACGGCAATGGGGAGCATTTGCCCCCCCCCCCCCCATCCCTGCTCCACACCTCTGATTGTAGTATTCATTGTCAAAAGAAAAATAATTGCTCTCCAACAAAAATTGCACTTTTAAAACTATAAACTCTTTAGTGATATTGGAATAGGTACCGAACCTGTTGAGAAAAGAGTACAAACTACTTATTGCAATTTCATGGTTCAACGATGGGTATATGGCTCGCACGTGAGCCATTGGTAATGTGGCTCCCATTTAAAGTTATCTAGTAGTCCAACCACATGCTTGGTGTTCCTAATGTAACCTGGCAAAGATACCACCAACGGTTGTAGCAGGTGATCCACCCACTCCCCAAGTTTCTCTCCAAGCGAGCCAATGCCGGCCACAATCGGTCTGAGGGGTACACCTGCTTATAAATTTTCAGGAGTGAATGGAAAATTGGTGTGACTGGATATTCCACAAATAAATAATCAGCAATTTTTTTGTGTAATAGCCCCCATATTTACACCATTCTGAAGTAATTTTTTTCAAGCAACACTGAAAATCCACAGTAGTGTTAGAGTTTAGTTTCCTATAGACATCTGTATTAGACAAGATGTCCTCATTCAACATTCTGTATAATCCCGCATTCAAAATAACTGCTCCACCTTTGTCCACCTGGCGGACTAGTAAGTCCTTATTAGTTTTGAGTTTACGTATGGCTTTCCTAAGTCCTCGGCCCAAATTGTCACGCATTTTACCAAATTTACAAAAGTTTAACCTACCTCTCTGATTATATTAATCAGAACAATATGAATTTACGGTTCACCCAATAATTGTCTAGACATGAGGTACATTACTTGGATTTCACCCTTATAGGTACCATACATGTTACTATTGAACCATATTCTAAACCCATATCACTTAATTCAACACTCAATGCCCATTCGTGTCACTCGAAACAGGTCATCAAAAATATTCCAGTAGGAGAAATGATTCGAGTCAATGCAACTGTACTGATACCACCACTCTAGCAAACAAAATTAATAAGAAAAAGGATATTCTCTCAGTAATAAATCTTTCTAACTGGATGCTTAATAGAGCGCATAACATAGTTGAAAAAAAATTCCTAGAGAAAAATTATTGGTAGAAAAAGAGACCGTTAGGCATAAAAAAACATAATACACAGGTTACATTTTCTACCACATATAGTCTTCAATATCGAGAAATTACATGCATTGTCAATAAACATTTTCCAATACTTTATATGGATAACGATTTGGTTTCCATACTCCCTGAAAAAATTAATTGTGTGGCTAGAAGGGCACCAACATTGGGCATGCAACTATCACCAAGTTTGTACCTTTCAGAAAATTCTCCATCTGGTAGTTGGCTTGATGTACCAAGGGTTCTATAAATTTGGACATAAGAGGTGCACATGCTGCAATTTTGCAGCACCAAGTAAACATTTTTGCTATGCTCGTACACAACTATATAAAATATACAATTATATAAATTGCAATACAACATATGTCATATACCTGATCATTTGTAACTAGTGCAATCTCCAGTATGTAGGCTGCACCACATGCTCTCTTAAAACCAGAATACGCTGTCACATATCAGATGCCAGTAAGGTTGATGCAATAAATGTCTCCATGGCACTTCCAAAACGTTTATAATGGTGATTGTTCAGGGCTATCAGTTGTAGCAATAGAGAAAGTGAAACGCCCTACCGGAGGAAGGGATCACAGAAGGAAACTTCTCAATAGAGAAACCTTGGACCTGGGGGTACTAGTAGATCATAAATTGAATAACAGCATGCAATGTCAATCAGCTGCCTCTAAAGCTAGTAGGATCTTGTCATGTATCAAAAGTGGTATGGACTTTCGTGATAGGGATGTAATATTACCACTGTGCAAGGCATTGGTTCGCCCTCACCTGGAATATGCTGTCCAGTTCTGTGCTGGAGAGGGTGCAACGTAGAGCCACAAAAATGATAAGGGGTATGGAGGGTCTTAGTTATGAGGAAAGATTAAAACAACTAGATTTTAGATTGGAAAAGAGACGACTATGAGGGGACCCATACAAAAAATATGGTGGTAAGTTGTTTCAGATTAAATCAAATCAAAAGACTAGGGGGCACTGTCTCCGTCTGGAGAAATCAAGGTTTAATCACCAGAGGCGACAGGGCTTTTTTACTATGAGAACTGTCAATCTGTGGAATAGCCTGCCTCAGGCGCTGGTCACAGCAGGGACAGTGGAGAGCTGCAAGAAGGGTGCAAATCCCTTCCTCATGCAATCCCTTGCCTTCCTTGGTTGAACCTGATGGACTAGTGTGTTTTTTTTTTTTTGTTGTTGTTGTTTTTTTCAATTATATAAACTATGATTCTATGATTTAAAGGTGCTGCTCATCCACTAGTTTCACTCCATTCCTGGTTTGGGCATCAAAAACTGCATTTGAAAAACTAAACGTGGACGCACCTTCATAGGTTTTAAGTGTAATTATTGAATGCCACCGGTGACCCGTCAGTAATATATTTCCTGAATACCCTCTTTATCATTAATTGCCCATTTAACTATAGCTGTAAGCCACGCGGGGTGTAGTCTACCCCTTCTATACGTGTTACCTTTAGGAATAAATTTACACATATAATGACCCAGTATAGATTTGAATATCTCCCTTTTAACATTAGTTTAATCATGTGACAGTATTTGATCCTAGTCTATATCCTGTAATTCAGCCCTGAATTTAGGGAAATTAACCTTCTTAAACTTCAATCTTTAGGATTTCCCCACATGTTTTTGCTTTTTACAGTTTGATGGGAACCTGACACAAATATAGCTAGTAGCAGGTTCACATAGAGCCATAGCAACTGAGGGTAACAATTTTTAGCTAAAAAGTGTCAGATTCCCATATCTTCAACTTTATAGTTTTACTTGATATCTAGGCCTGGATACAGTGAGTCAAGGTGGGTGTTGCCTCCTTAGGCTGAATCCTTCAGCTCTTCTCCGGTCTATCTCTGTATGCAGCTGTAGTGTCATGTGACCAGGGTGACATTACTGCAGGCCCTTAGCCATTTAGCATTAGAAAAATGTACACCAAATCTATAAAGCAAAACATCTCTGAAGTTCTCTAGAGTTGAGCGAGTCAATTGCCCCACAGCAGGAGGAGATACAGTAATTCTTTACTTCTCCTCCAGCAAGAAAGCATTCATATTATAAAATTCGGAGCGTTGGGACCCCTGGGCCTGAACGACCATAATGAACTTGGGGTATTTTTGTGAGGACTTTTTACCCTGGTTACTTCGCTCCTTTCCATCA